>BLSH010389076.1:194394-204574 GCA_018402905.1 Glandirana rugosa
TGTCACATTTAAACGACAGGGGAGTTTTATTGAGTTGTGTGTCGGTAATTACAGATTTAGCGACCGTCGTTTTCACTCATGTGGGGATTCACTTTTACAGCCATGGCAAGGCCAGTTCTGAGTGGAACCTGTCCTGTTAAAACTCTGTATGATCTTGGCCACATCAGTTTCAGGGTCTTGGCAATCTTCTTATAGCCTAGGCCATCTTTATGTAGAGCAACAATTCTTTTTTTCAGGTCCTCAGAGTCCTTTGCCATGAGGTGCCATGTAGAACTTCCAGTTACCAGTATAAGAAAGTGAGAGTGAAAACACCAAATTTAACACACCTGCTCCCCATTCACACCTGAGACCTTGTAACACTAATGAGCCACATGACACCGGGGAGGGAAAATGGCTGATTGGGCCCAATTTGGACATTTTCACTTAGGGGTGTACTCACTTTTGCTGCCAGCGATTTAGACATTAATGGCTGTGTGTTGAGTTATTTTGAGGGGACAGCAAATTTACACTGTTTTACAAGCTCTACACTCACTAATTTACATTGCAGCAAAGTGTCGTTTCTTCAGTGTTGTCACATGAAAAGATATAATAAAATATTTACAAAAATGTGAGGGGTATACTCACTTTTGTGAGATACTGTATATATTAGAAATAACACATGGCCACACTTGTATCATGAGAAAGTGCACAGTCCTACAACAAATTATTTAGAACAAATATTTTGTGTCCTAGGATGACACCTGGTGGTTAAGAGGGGCAATGCCTGAACAAATAATTTATTTAATATTTATCCGCATAAATCAATGAAAAGAAGTTCCACCTTCTAGGTTAGGCATATTTTTTATGAGCCTATTGTCCAGAATGGTATATAGGACCAGGAGAGGAAGCCATTAGGACACTTCACAGCACTTCACTTCAGACACTTGACACTACATCACTCTCCACAAAACACATCACACTTCATAAACACATCATTCATGGATCACCATCACGCCTCATCATCTAAACACTTCAGGGATGCCAAGATGCAGCTCCATCCTGACAAGATGCCATCTTGGAAAGGCAGCCATTTTAGGGGACTCTGGTAATGACCATTGTAAGCCAGCAGCCATTTTGGAAGGGTAATTATGTTACATTGATCTTTCCTGGTGCATCATGGCAGCATACACATGGGTCGTGGCTCCGCCCCCACAACATGATAGGACTGGTTAACTATAAATCAAAGACAGACCCGGCTCACAGCATTCTCCTTTTTTTCCTCACCTGATCAGGACTGGAGTCGCGATGTATCGCTTACCGTTTGTCGCCCCAGCCAAGTTCAGCCTCTCTTAGGTGGAAGTCCTTCCTGTACAGTCTCTAAATGAGCTATATGGTTGGAGCCCCATTCTGGTGGTCTGGGGGGCATATTTCAGCTTCTCCTGGGTGGATGTCCTTCCTGTACAGTCTCTAAATGAACTATATGGTTGGAGCCCTGGGTGGATGTCCTTCCTGTACAGTCTCTAAATGAGCTATATGGTTGGAGCCCGATTCTGGTGGTGCAGGCCTCTCAAAGAAAGCTTTAAACAAGCTTAGACAGCGTTTCCCTTTGCTTTCCATATGCTTTTAACTTCTTTTCTCTGTTTTGTTAGCGTTTGCCATTTCTAAGATGGCTGCAGCAGTGCAAGTACACTCTCAGCATGAGAGGCAGGAAGTGATGCGGCCTCTGTGACCAGTTTCCTGGCTAGAACTTTTCCAAGATGATGATCTGGGCATGCTCAGGCACTGATCTCACTAATGGCAAAATGTGACAGCTTTAAATGGTTTTATGACATTTTTGGGCAACACATGGTGGAGCTCTCTACTCATGCATACTGGATGCTTATGTGTTCAGGTATGTTTGCAGGTATGTTTTCCCTTTGTATGGTATTCATCTGGACTTTTCCTATCTCTTTCTCAGTGTTGCTGTGGGATCAGTGTACTCTTTATGGCATTCACCTGGGCTCTTCCTATCCCCTTCTCAATGCTTGCTCTGGGATCACTGTGCTATGCTGTTTATTAATTTAAGTCTGCTGCTTGCTCTGTTTCTATGGGGAACGCTGTCCAGTCAGACCACCCATTGCTTTTAAGGTAAAGGGATTAGGTAAGTAGTGAAGATTGAGAAAAAGAGAGCTAATATCTATAGTCCTGTAAGGACCACAAGATGGAGGGAGCCTTCTAAAGGTCAAGGCAAGTCACCATCTAAAGAACAGACATCCAGGCAATGTTGATTAAGGTCACCGTCTTACCCACTCATTGTCATTTCTCTCCATTTACAAACATCACAAGTTACCAAACCTAATAGGTACTGCATTTGTGGTAGAAAGTCAGTGTCTGCCAAGCTAGTATGTCAAATATGCCTGGAACAAGCAGGATACAGCCCTGAAAGGACCTCAAGATGAAGGTAGCCTTCTAAAAGCCAGAACAATCACCATTAAAAAAACTCATTGCACTCATGTGATATCAAATGGTAAACGACATCTAGAAACAGGGTAACCCGGGTATAATTTGTGTGGCGTCCGTAGGAACGCAGAGGTGTCAATTATATGGTGAAACCGGTCGGCACGATACCTCAGAAGTGCACCTCTGCGTTCCTACGGCCGCCACACAAATTATACCCGGGTTACCCAGTTTCTAGATGTCGTTTACCATTTGATATCACGTGAGTGCAATGAGTTTTTTTTAAGTATTTTAATAAATGACAAACAGTATTACGCTATGGTTCTCCGTATTTTTTGTCATATCCTTGGATGAGCGGTGGAGCGTTCCCTTCCCTGGTCCTGGGTCAGCTGAAGAGGCTACATATTTTACAAGTTGTGATTACAAGAGAGTGTAACGTCCCTGCATGCTCTTATTGGCTTTTCCATTAGTTTGGAGGCCAATATATTCTGGTAAGCGGACCTGCATATTGGTGGTGGACACTTTATGCATGTGATCTGTATCCATTCTCGCCACTGGGTGTCTGCATTGTCTGGAAGAGATATCTATACACTATCTTCTACCTCTACATCCATGGATCTGTCATTGGACTATTTATGATTGCTTCTAACACTTATTCATGATATTTTGGTATCTGGACTGATTTTTCATTTGTTATATCGGTTTATGCTCATTTTTTCAAGCGCCGCTACTCTTACTGGCTTCTATGCCTTTTAGGTTTATGTCAGTAGACATCAATTGATGTTTTTCAAGAGCGGTGTTCCCCGCGGTCACAGCAAGAAGGGTATTATAGCTGAAGCCATGGTTGGCGAATTGTCTTAAAAATAAATAAATAAAACTGGTGCAAGATACCAGACAACAGATCCAATCCATTTGGGAGTAGACAGGATACAGCCACCTCAAGGGTGACCACTGGCAGGTCAGGGCGAATATCATATGACAAAAAACAGAAAATTCTGAAAGGTCCAGCATACAGGCGGCAACTCCCAAATAGATACAAGAAGGCAAAATCCTACGGACCAGGGAAAAGATTGGTGAAGGAACTGGAGAACTACCCAATCTTCATTATTAAAGCCTTAAAACTCTAAGGCACCTGTCTTGGGAGAACAGCGAAAGTCTTTTTAAGGGTGCACTTATACAAGGGGGTGCCTGTGTGAAGTTTTGCGCACACACCTGGATTGAAAATATTCAGGATCAGTGGGCCATATCAACTATATTGGCGTGACATTGGTGGAAGTTTAAGGGATGTAATTCTGGTCAAGTTTTGTAGCTGGATTAAATAAATGAGCAATCTTAAAGGCTCCACTTGCCTAGAGGAGATGAGGATTCGGTTCGCCTCTGTTCTAAAAAAATAAATAATCAGGTAATCTGTGCCCAGTGGTAAAAAAAAAAAAAACCCTCAATAAGCACAGGAAATTGGAGGCATGCAAGATAGAAAACCTCCAATCCATTATATTATTGATCTGGGAGACTGGATGCTCTGTAGGTTTATCAGACACCTACATGTCCCAATTCATCCTCAATTCCTCTGCCAGCTTCAGTGCCTCCCCTTCGGTCTGTACATCTCCCCCAGGGCATTCACAAAGGTCTCACTGTCTGCAATAGCGACGGGGAAAAATCAGTAGAACTTCCACAATGGAATAGCCGTCCTCTGATAGAGAAAGTCAAAGGTGCTTTGGGAGTGAACTCTCTCCAGCAGAACAGTGACAGAGTATCCTTGGTTCTTTGTAACTGACCAATTGTTTTGAATGGAACATTATCACATCAGACCTCAGCTAGAAAGGTTGGGGATGCATTTCAAAGAGCAGGTCTTTGTGAATAAGACTTACCAAAGAATATGGGAAAATTATGCAGATCTCATACAGTAAAAGCCTGGAGTCCTTTATCATCTAAACGAGCCAAGGTTCTACAGTTCTTACAACTGGGGCGAAACAAGGGCCTAGGTTCAAATATGTTTAAAGTTCAAACTTTAGCCTTGTCTGCACTTACAGGGAGTCCTTAACCCTTTAGTGATGCAATTCTCAATAGGCTTGCATGAATTTGTATACCTACCAGGAAACCATTGTTCCCTATGTGGCATTGCTCATGTTCCTCATCTCTATCAAGGCCTCACTTCTATCCTACAGAATTGGCCACACTCTGCTATCTGAAGATCATATTTCTGGTTGCTGCAACCTCTGTGAAAAAGGGGTATCAGAGCTGCAGGCTTTGTACTCAAGGAGCCTCACCTAAGCGTTCTACCCAGAGAGTATAGTCCTAAAACTCCAGACTGCCTTTATCCATGTGATGTCTTCCTCCTTCGACTTTAACAAGGAAGTTAGTTTACCATCTTTCTTGGTTGAGTGAGAGAACCACATCCCCTGGACGTTGATCTAACCTTGGTGACCTGTTTGGCAGCTACCTTTTCATTCAGGAAAGCTGAAATCTGTACTTGGTTCCAGCGTGCTTAAGGCAGGGCCAATCAGCATCAACATGTACAGTCATCTCCTAGATTAAGACAATTAAAAGAGCCGACTCTCCACAAGGCCTTCCTGTTTCGGATGACTTAAGAGCACATTCAACTAGGGCAGTGCCAGCTCAGTGCACAGCTCAGTGCTGAGGGTCTCCTGAGGCTATTTGCAAGTCAGCAATATGGTCCTCCCAGGAAACACCTTTATTACACTTTAAGAACCCGGCTCACGACAGTAAAATTTGGAAAATTCATGGTGCATAATTGCCTCCCTTATGGCGAGTTAGTTCCCATGTGTGTGCTGCCATGATGCACCAGGAAAACGGAAAATTGTATACTCACCTTTCCGTAATTTTCCTTTCCTGGTGCATCTTCATGGCAGCATACAGATTCCCGCCCAAATTGGTGAGAGTTACAGAGAATGCTGTGAGCCGGGTCTGGCTTTGATTTATAGTTAACCAGTGATATCATGTTGTGGGGGCGGAGCCACAACCCATGTGTATGCTGCTATGAAGATGCACCAGGAAAGGAAAATTACGGAAAGGTGAGTATACAATTTTCAGTTTTTCCTGATTCATTGATTATTTGAATATACCAATTATTGATTTCTCGTGATATTTACAGCTTAGTTCTTCCACCAATATAATAACCATTTTAGATGTTTCTTTAACTTTATCTTTGTTTTTCCAATTTGAACCATCTTTTGTTTGGTGCTATAGTAGTGTGCTCTATTTTACGTAGTTTAACCCTTACTCTTCCTGCAGGAGAGTAACTGTTAGACTGCGTAAATCGCAGACTATGGTCCTGTAGTTAATCAAATATACATGGTTATTGTGTCCACGGGAAGAAATGAATCCTTTAGGTTCATTCATATTGCATCGCAAAATCCATTAGCAAGTGTTGCATAATAATTTGGTATTTTATGTAAGATTTTTCCGGGAGTCAGACAGGGGGAGGTGGCTTTGCATTTGGAGCATCCATGCTCCTTCCTCAGGCCACCTCTGATCAAGCTGCAAACGCCAGAATCCACCAGTGCAAGCCCGCTCTGCAACCTGGACTTGGATAATCATAGGAGATGGCCCCCCAGATGACATAGCGGGATCACTGCATATCCAATGTGCTTACCTTTACTGCCTTTGTGAGTAGTTAATTTACCGTGTTTGAAATAAATGGTCCTTGCTGCACTCAGAAATGTGTCTTTTCTCTTCCCTGTGTGCATTGCAGAGGCTGCTTCTAGCTCTTACACACGGGCTGCCTGTGGTGCAGGGCTATGGACTTCCTTGTTACCTAAGTGTGACATTCATGGACTATCTATAGACATTGTCACCCCCTTCCCCTCTCATTGATATCATTACCTACCCTAATTGGAGATTACATATCTCCTTGTTTTTATTTTTATTATTATTTTTATTTTTGTCATTGTGTTGTTTTTATCATTATATTGTTAATTTAATTGGTTTCTAAAAGCAATGTTATTGTGTTTATTGCTCATTATTGTGCCATTTGACTGGACTTTAAATCGTCATACAGGTTTAGGGTTCTCTCCCCAATACGAGTACTGAGCCTTTCTCTTGTGTGTCCACACAGCCTACGAACACCTTTTGAACCATGTCTGCACAGCCTATGTGACATTATGCTGTTGGGCTGGTATGAAATTATTTCTAGGGCTGGGTTTTACACCCTGTGGGCCCTGTGTATTACTACACACAGTGATATAGCCAGAGGCGTAACTAGAACCTTCAGGGCCCCGGTGCAAGAAATTATGAAAGGTCCCCCTGATCCCTGGCCAGGGCACTTCCCTCTTCCCGCTGATCCTGGGGCCCTTTACTCCCATTGCAGGTCCCTTTATTACTGTACCGCAGCAGCACCCTTTCATAAATTCTGCAGCAGGCCCTCTTTCTGCCATCTTAGGGCCGCCCCATGGTGGTTAAATGCCAGGGCCCGGTCACAATTACAACCTTTTCAATCCTGATAGTTCCCTCACTGGTGTCAGTAGTTTTTCATTTTTAATTTAATTTTATTATTTTTTTTACCATTTCATTTTATTTCTTTTACAATTTTATTTTTATAATTTTTTACAATTTGTTTTAGGAGCTCTGTTGGGGGACTTTGTTGAGATATCAGGGTTCTAAACAAACCTCAGCTCTCAATCTCCATCTGTGTAGCCTCAGCTGCACAGAATGAATGGACAGGAATAGTTGAGTACCAAGCCTCCCATCCATTCAGAAATGGAAGTATAGTAAAACAGATTACTATGCTTCATTTATGAATGAACCAATTGGTACCAATCACTGACTCTATCCATTCAGAAAAGGAAGGAGCCGGTAAATGACAAATTTAATGACCCGTTCCCATCTCTCAATCATGACACATCTTCTACAGCAGCTGGCAGGAGAGAGGAGGGGGAAGACAGCAGCTCTGTGGGGGGGGGGGGAGGGAAGCACACAGGGACCCTGGGAACAACAGAAGACAAGTAAACTGGATAGGAGGGGCGGCGGGGGCAGCATATAGAGGAACACATCTCCTCCATTTGGAGGAAAATGGAGGAGATTGGTTCCTCCAAATGCCGCCCCCACCATCCCTCCTATTCAGGTGTACAAGGGAGGCACACGAGGCCCCTGGAGCATGGGGCCTGGTTGCAATTGCAACCCTGAAACCCCTATCGTTACGCCCCTGGACATAGCTCATCTCTAAGTCGGGGACTGCCTTAATGTTTGATCCTTACATGACTGCTGTCCAGTGTTACCAATCTACCAGACTGAAATTTACTGACACAACACCCAAAATTTACTGGCACAGCCAAGTTTTTACTGCCATTTCCAAATGTTAAAACAATACAGTTTTAATTGCAAATTTCAGTATTTAGACTACAAACAATTACAATATGCAATTAGCAATGTGTTTTAAGGTAGATATTAAGGCAAAAAAAAATATTTTATTTTCAAAATAGTAAGTAAGTAGCTCAGGGACAGGGCTCAGAAGGGCAAAAAAAATGAATTGGCAGGAACACACACATGAAACTGACTCTCACAGTGACACTGTCAGCAGTGTGCAGCAGCATGGATGATGATGACACCTCACCGACATGACACGCCCCCTCCTGAGCCCCTTCCAGTGACAGTCTCTCTCCACGCCAGGTGGTCCCTTCAGTCCACTCCAGTCCAAACAGTACTGACAGTCCCACTCTGGGCTTACCTCACTCCCATCCCATAGACCCACACACGAGGAAGGGCATTTCTGAGTACCAACTTAAACCAGAGAAATGTCCCAATGGAAAAAGGAGAGAGCTTATTTAATGTGTTAAATGCACCAAAGCAGCACTCCAGGAGGGAAGCAAAACTCTAGTGTTACGTACCAGGTAGGGAGCCTGACAGCAGGGCATGGCCTCTCCTACGACTCTGGTTCGAGGGACAGCTGGGAGTGAGAAAGCAGCCACAAGAACACGGTGAGGTATGAGTGCCTGTGGTAGTCCAATGGCGTCCGCCAGCAGGAGGTCAGCAGGGTCACTGGAGATGGAGATGACCTGCGGGGGGTATAAGGTGCAGTCAGATGGAAGCTGCCCAGTTGAGCTGGAGAGGCTTGTGGAGCTGGAAGCTACTGAGGTCTGGATGGCGACAGGCACTGGAGTGGAGTCAGGTGCAAACAAGTTCGGCAACGGGCTGGCAGCGAGGTACAGAGGAGCAGACAGAAGAATGGTCAAGACAAACCGGGAGCAGGTGCGGGCGGATAGCAGGAAAGTTGTGGACAATCCGGGTCGGTAAACAGGTTCAGAACAGAATATCGGGTTGCAGATTGACACAGGTAACGCTGTAAATCAGACAGCACCCGTCTGGTGCATCAGCCTCTGGATGCCCAGTTGGCTCTTCTTTTGTGGGTGGCTTTGAAGGAAGTCCCTTACCAGATCCGTGGCGTGCAGATTTTGTTCAGACTCCCAGGAATTTTCCTCTGGTCCAAAGCCCCTCCATTTGATCAGGTACTGTGTTTGACCTCTCCTCTTTCTACAGTCCAATATAGCCTCTACCTCAAATTCTTAACCATTATAGGTTCAGGTGGTCCTGCCTTGCGATTGGGGAAGGAGTCCGGCACCGCTGGTTTCAATAAAGAGACATGGAACACTGGTTGAACTTTGAGACTTGCGGGTAGCGATAGTTTGTAAGAGACCTTATTTATCTTTCTCTTTACTGGGAATGGTCCCACGTATCTTGGGCCCAGCTTCCTTGATGGGCATGCAAGCTTCAGGTTGGTTGTTGCTAGCCATACCCAATCTCCCGTTTGCAAACTTAGCTCCCCTTTTCTCCTTTTATCAAACACTCTCTTACTGTTTTCCTGTGCTTTCATAGCATCCTGCAGCAACTTGTTATTGCGACTGAAAAAGTCCAAGGTGCTTTGAGCGGCAGGTACTGAGGACTCGGGAACTAAACCAGGCAGGAAGGTGGGGTGAAGTAGGTGCAGGCCAAGAGAGAATTGCTGAAACTTTTTGAGGGTCCATCTCGATACCACTTGGGGAAATTATCAGTCCCAGAAATTGGATGCTCTGGCGCTCGTACTCACTCTTCTCTGGGTTGGCATAGAGCTTATGCTGGCGGAGGCGGCAGAGAACCTCCTTGACATGCTTCTGATGGATTTTGAAGTGATTGATGAGAAGATGAGGATGTCATCCAGATAGGCAAGGTGGAAGGTGGCTGGGGTGTTGCACAATCTGAACGGCATAACAAAATATTCATAATGGCCGAACCGGGTGTGGAACGTCGTGCTCCATTCATCCCCTTCCCATATGCGGATTAGGTTATAAGCTCCTCTTAGATCCAGTTTCGTGAAGATGGTGGCAGAGTGCAGTCTCTGGAACAGTTCTGGCACCAAGGGAAGGGGGATAACAGTTCTTCACCGTAATCTTATTCAGGTCCCGGTTGAAACAAATCAATCTTCGGGCCCGCTGAGACGAGGACCAACCCGTACAGGGCTATCAGTCTATCTGACCTGAGTCCACAATGGCCATGGCAGAAACAGCTTTTCCAGGTAGTTGGAAGGAGATAGGAAGAGCTAGGTGGGCCGGTCTGACCGGCAGTGGTGCCTGCTCCATTGAGGAGCCTAAGAGTCCCTTTCTGTGTTTAACTGGGCAACAGTTTACATAATGGCCGGCCTCCCCACAGTAGAGGCAAAGGTTGGCTTGAAACCGGCGGGAACGTTCTTTCAGGGGAATAGAAGGCCAGGAGGCGGATCGGGAATGTGCCGGTTTCTTCCAATGTGCCGGATTGCTTCCAATGCCTCATTCACCCC
>BLSH010389076.1:225646-262058 GCA_018402905.1 Glandirana rugosa
AATTCGTGAAATCTTTGCGATCAATACACCAAATTGTTTCCAAATACTCATTCGCGGCATAGAAAGTGATTATGTGTTTTAGATATATCTCTTAGTTAAAGATATAACTTTCTCCCGTCGTCCTGAGAAATTATATGTGTGAGTATAAATTATCACCGCGGTTGGAACATGGAAGTATTATATCGTGTCTGTGTGTATTTAAGGTGGACGAGATATTTCCTCTCCAGAATCCATCTCAACTCGCTTGGAGACCTTCAAGCCCAAGACGACCAGGCAGGCTTGAAGCCCTGTTTCAGGCCCAGGCCCAGGCCTGCCTTGGTCCGTGCGATCGTTCGGGTTCCGTCCGGACCCGGACCCGGACTTTGTCCCGAAGTTCGGACGGACCAGCAGAACCCGAACTTCCAGAGGTTCGCTCAACTCTACCTAAGACCTCTCCTTTATAGAGCAGGTGGAATTTATGTGTGTCTGTGCTATATTATGAAGGTACAAGGTTGGCGCCACTATTAAATATGAGTGTGTATATTAAAGAGTCCTGCTGCCCTCTTTCAATATAGAAATTGATTCTCTATATAGATTTTGTGTATTAGTGAAAGATACGGCGCTTACTCATAAACCTTTGTTAAACCACATAACTAGCGTTTCTAAAGTGCTTAACTAATTAGTGAAAAATTCTTAAAGTGCATACGATTTGTATAGTGCAAAACATATAGTACATAAAGTGCATAAAATTAGAATACAATATAATTCATTACTAGAAAAAACTCCCCTTTTTAGAGGAGGGATAATATAATTATATATATTTAAAGTGTATAGATACTCCAAAAAAATGTCCAATTTTAGTAACTTCAAAAGTGATTTCCTTCTTGAAAACAAGTTACACAATCCATCCACCAAGTGAAGAAAGGTGTCCTCCCTGTATCATATCTTCCTATACAGTTCAGTGCTCCACCATCACACGTGTGTATATTCAAATACACTCACCAGATGCATTAAAAACAATTGCCTTTTTCTTTGCACCATAGATGGGACAAATCTACCTTAACTCTAGCTGGACCAATTAAGCAAAACTTCCACTACTCCTTTTATATAGATTAGATCATTCGTGCTCATGAAAAACAAATAAGAATTCCCATAGTGCAACTCTGTTTATTTAAAATGGTGAATACATAATAATCCAAATTGCCAACTCACGTTTATAAGTGCTGTACGCCAGCACCAGCATGAACAGCCTTCAATATGGATAAAACAAGCGGTGTCCGTTCCAAACGCCGGAACCAGAAAGACGTCAAAGGAAGCGGATGTGACCTGCATTTCGTGATCAAAGCATGTCATCAGGAAGTACCAATCTGTGCTATATGTACTATCTGTGCTATATGTCTAAGTTATACCAGTTTATCTACAGTCCACTGAGTCATACCAGTTTATTTACTGCTCACTAAATTAACACTCATTATCTAAAGTTAATTAACTGCTTTCAGCGCGCGTTATATTTACTGTGGCAGTGTGGATGCATCCTGTGAATCGCCGTAAATAAAAGGCGATTTGCGTAGTGGCCGCTAGGGGGTGTGTGAGCGCCACCGGCGGCGCGCGCCTGCCGTACTCCGGAGGAGTGTGCCCGCGGCTCGAGCCGTGATGAGCGGCCACAGCAAAAAGAACGTGAAACCGCCAATGTAAACACAGCGATTCCCTGCTCTGTCAGTGCGGGCATAGGAGATCTAATGATCCCTGTCACTGGGATCAGTTAGATCTCGTTTGCCCATAACAGCCCAGCCCCCCACAGTTAGAACACGCCTAGGGAACACAGTTAACCCCTAGATCTCCCCCTACAGGTTAACCCCTTCACTGCCAATGACATTTTACACAGTAATCAGTGGATATTTGAATTTCTGATCGATGTCATTGGTCCCAAAAAAGTGTCAAAATGGTCCGACATGTCTGCCCCAATATCGCAGTACTGCTAAAAATCACAGATCGCCGCCATTACTAGTGAAAAAAAAATAAAAACCCCAGAAATTAATTCTCATCATCCGTAAACGTGGCCACTTTTGCGCAAACCAATCAATAAACGCCGATTGCGATTTTTTTTTTACCAAAAATATGAGGAAGAATATAAATCGGCCAAAACCGATGACAAAAAATGTTTTTTCTATTTTTTTTTTTTTTGGATTTGTATTTTAGCAAAAAGTAAGAAAAACTGTTTTTCTTGCAAAATTGATGCTTTTTTGTTTACAGCGGTGATCAGAAATGACGCAGAGGTGATCAAACACCACCAAAAGAAAGCTCTATTTGTGGGGAAAAAAGGACGCAAATTTTGTTCGGGTACAACGTCGCACGACCGCACAATTGTCAGTTAAAGCGACGCAGTGCCGAATCGCAAAAAGTGCTCTGGTCCTAACCTTGGAAATCCTTCCGGGGGTGAAGTGGTTAAGGTGTGCCAATAAATCCACAGTTAATTGACTAGGGTCTGGTTATTAGTTAATTAATAGTGGACCTTCAGATATTCTGTCTATATTTAACTGGATACGTTTTGTGTGTTGGTTTCCTCTGCAACTGTATAAAGTGAATAGAGGAGAGTGAGTGATGTACAATAGCCATTTCATTGCAGTATGGGGGCCCAGATATTATCCTAGGAGACATGTATCAATGCAAACTTTTTTTTTGTGGTGTATCTGTACCGTAAATAGAACCTGCTGCTGCAAAACTGACATATAGAAAAAAATTACATTTAAATTGATTTTCCCTGCAAACTTTCTTTATTCTATAAACAACGGCTTGGGGAGCCAGTTTTTATGATGAGGCCACAATTTAGTGCACGGGGAACAACAGCACTGTATATAGAACTAAATGTTGTGTAATGCTGTGTTAAACACTGCACTACATTAACACCTCACTATACTGATATACTATACTAACATTACACTAACACTACACAATAATTGAACACACTAACTCGCTAGTAGCAAACTGAGCCCTCCTCTATCTATCTCCTATGGGAAGGAAACTTTTACAGTGTGGGGTGGGACTATGAGCACTAAGCTGTGATTGGACAAAGTCATGATCGCTTTGTCCAATCAGGGCTCTGACAGTGTTCTGTGTCCTAATTGGCGAAGCCTTGCAAGGTTTCATCCAAATAGGGCCCTAGAATGCACTGTGCTGTGCGCAGTGCATTGTGGGGCACTGGGCAGGCGAACATCTGGCTGAGCGCCCCGTAAATTCGGGTGTTCGCTGAATAGGCGATGTTTGGGCCAAAAGTTTGCTCGGCTCGAACTGTTTACCCAACACTACTTCTGTGATTACTAAGCAACAGGACAGGCACTCAGCACATTATCAGTGTAGCTATGCAGAAAAAAAAAGAAAAAGCCAAACATTTGTTGGCTCTTGTGCATCTTATTGCCTTACTAGCCATTGGTATTATCCTCATCTATTGAACAGCACTGGATCTAAGGCCTTATTTATATTAACAGCAAGGACTGCCACGCCTCTGAAAAGCAATCTGTGGTTGGATCGCTTTTTAGAGGTGTTTAACAGGCAGTGAGTAGGAAATATATCACCTCCTCACCACCTGTTTTATCCCCCAAACAAACATAATTTTGGCTGCAGCATGTGTAAACCCCCAGCCGCTGCTTTTGCTTTTGAAGGGGGAGTTGAAAAACAGCCCAGCTGCATGTTTTTACCACCCTCCAACCATAAGTGTACACAAGACCTTAGCCTGCTAGAAACTGGGTAAGAGGGACTTAATCCGTTATAACATCAACAATCTTCCTCTATATAGATACAGTATGGGGTCATTTACTATAGCGCGAATATGTCACCTATCAGTGACCACCTGTGCCACCTGTCAGTGCCCACCTATGCCACATAGTGCCCACCTGTGCCACCTAAAAGCACCCACCTGTGCCACCTAAAAAGTGCCACCTATCAGTGCCCAGTAGTGCCACCTATCAGTGCCGCCTATGAGTGTCCATCAGTGCCGCATATCAGTGCCACGTATCACTGCCCATCAGTGTTGCTTATCAGTGTCGCCTATCAGTGCTGCATATATGTGCACCATCATCAGTGCAAACTTATCGGTGCCACCTCATCAGTGCCAATCTGTACTGCCTCATCAGTGCCTGTCAGTCTAGCCTCATCAGTGCCCATCAGTGTAGCCACATCAGTGCCCGTCAGTGAAGGAGAAAATTTACTTATACAAAGTTTTGTGACAGAAACTTTTTTTTTTCAAATGTTTTAGGTCTTTTTCTATTTGTTGCGCATTAAATAAAAACTGCAGAGGTGATCAAATACCACCAAAAGTAGCTATATTTGTGGGAACAAAATGATACAACAATTGTTTGAGTACAGCGTTGCACGATCGCGCAATTGTCATTCAAAGTGCAACAGCACTGAAAGCTGAAAATTGGTCTGGGCGGGAAGTTTTCTAAGTGCTGGTATTGAAGTGGTTAAAGTGAAACAATAAAAATTAAAAATCCTTTAAATATTGTGCCTGGGGGGTCCCCTTAGTCTGCCTGTAAAGTGGCGCATCTGTACGATGTATAGAAAATGCAGCAGCAATAATGACATTTCCGGAAAAAAAAATTGCTTGCGGCTGTAATGTATTGCCAATGAAAAAAAATGAAAACAAAAAACTGTGTGCGGTTCCCACCCCAGTACATACCAGGCCCTTCGGATCTAGTATGGATCTAGTATGGATTTTAAGGGGAACCCCTGTGTTGCCATGGCCAAGTTTTAGTGACTTTATGTATCATAATATGGAGTTAGATTTGAAGGGAAGTCAGGCTTCCTCCTTCCCCCTCCATTGATATGTAAATAGAGCAGTTGGACTGCTAGGTAGGAAGTTGGTATATACAGGAAGTTGGTGGGAGGGGCTGGAGGTTCTTTGGAAAGCCACATGGGAGCAGACAATAGAGTTGTGTTTGGGAAGACAGAGAAGCAAGACATGGCTGCCATGTGCTGGAGAACTTTGGAGAAGTTTTAATTTGGACTGAGCAAAGAAGGACGTTACATCTTGACCCCTAAGTTGAGTAACTCGTTATTGTGTATCCTATAGTTTGTATGAGCAAATTTTCTGTTTAGTAAAAGCATTGATACACCGCAAAATTCTAAACTTCCTTGATTTTACCGCAAGAATCTTAATAGATAAACGCAAAGCAAAACAACCCCATGCCAAAATTTTTAAAGAAATTGGCGTGGGACCCCCAGATCCTATGTGAATGAGTATGGGGTACATTGTACCCCTACCCATTCACCAAAAAAAGTTGTGTAATGTGATAAAAGATAATAGCCAGTTCTTGACAAGTCCTTTATTAAAAATGTCTTCTGCTTCTTTCCCTGCTTCTTCCTCTGGTCTTCTCCTTCTTCCTCTGGTCTTCTCCTTCTTCATTTTGTCTTCTCCTTCTTCCTCTGGTCTTCCTCCAGCTTCTTCTTCCCCCGCTTTGTCCCCTGATTCCTCTGCGCGCCACTCCCGCCGCCGAGCCACTCAAAATTTTAAATGGCAACCTCCTTCAATGCTGCGATTGGATGTATAACGTCATTCAGAGACCCCGCCCCTTGTGACTTCACCGCTTAGGGCATGATGGGTCCGTGATGTCACGAGGAGGCGGGGTCTCCGGGTGACGTCATCATG
Organism: Glandirana rugosa; assembly: GCA_018402905.1. Classification (NCBI taxonomy): domain Eukaryota; kingdom Metazoa; phylum Chordata; class Amphibia; order Anura; family Ranidae; genus Glandirana; species Glandirana rugosa. Next base: position 231,270 of record BLSH010389076.1, read on the forward strand.
TGGCCACGCCCCATAGTTGTATATGTGCACCATGGAAGCAGGCAGATCGGCTGGATGCAGCGTCAGAGGAGGGTCATGTTTGTATCTTCAGCGGGCCAGTGGCGGAAGCAGTGGCAGGGGAAGAAGACTCGGGGAAGAAGCGGGGGAAGGAGAAGACCGAAGTAGAAGCCGGAGGAAGAAGTAGAAGACCAGAGGAAGAAGGAGAAGACTGGAGGAAGAAGCGGGGGAAGGTGAAGATTCAAGGAAGAAGTCGGGAAAGAAGCAGAAGACATTCATTTTTAATAAAGGGCTGGTCAAAAACTGGCTATTGTCTTTTGTCCCACTACACTACTTTTATTGGTGAATGGCAAGGAGTACGATGTAACACATACTCATTCACATGGGGGGGGGGGTGGGATCTGGGGGCCCTCTTGTTAAAGGAGGCTTCCAAATTCTGATAAGCCCCCCGCCCGCAGACCCCGACAACCATTGGCCAGGGTTGTCGGGAAGAGGCCCTTGTCCTCATCAACATGGGGACAAGGTGCTTTGGGGGGACCCCAAAACACCCTCCCTATGTTGAAAGCATGTGGCCTGGTATGGTTCAGGAAGGGGGCGCGCGCTCGTCCCCTCCATTTCCTGACCTGCTGGACTGCATGCTCGGATAAGGGTCTGGTATGAATTTTGGGGGACTCCACGTCAGTTTTTGTTTATAATTTTGGCATTTTTTGGTATGGATTTTCTTATAGCCGGGTGCCGACAATTGTAACCACTACACTACACTATTATGCAGGTCACAGCCTACTTTGCACAATGGCTTGATGCTGTGCACTGATGTCTACAAAGCACTCAGGTTATGAGTTCAAATCCCAGCTAACTTACCACTCACATAAGGTAGCTGTATTGATTTTTCAAGTGCACAAGCAAATTAAACCCCAAAAAACGAAAAAGTAAACACTCTGCACGATTCTTTTAATTCTATACAATAATGTTTTGCATTTGAGGCATTAATATTATGGTAACAACCATGCTTATGTGGCATAGGCTATTAGGCATTCGCCTATTGTCAGCATATGCTTCTGATTAAGATGTAAACTTTGCATTTTTTATTTTCACAGTATATAGCTGGTTGCTAAGCAAATGGTCGGGAACAACCGATGAGTCATCAGATGTCAGTGGGGTTCCCTGAATGTGAAAAAAAAATGCAAAGAAACCATCATGGGGTCCCCCCCAGGTCCATACTAGGCCCTTCGGATCTAGTGTGGATTTAGAGGGAACCCCCACGCCAAAATGTATTTTAAAAACTGGAGTGGGGTCCCCTCAAAATCAATACCAGATCCTTATCCGAGCATGCAGCCTGGAGGTCAGGAAAGGGAGGGGACCAGCGAGTGCCCCCCTTGAACCATACCAGGGAACATGCACTCAACATGGGGAGTGGGTGCTTTGGGGCAGGGGGGCTGTGCGCCCCCCATCCCAAAGAACCTTGTCCCCATGTTGGTGGGGACAAGGGCCTCTTCCAGGCAACCCTGGCCGGTGGTTGTCTGGGTCTGCGGGCAGGGGATTATTGGAATCCGGAAGCCATCTTAACAAGTGGGCTCCCAGATCCCAGGGATATGGTGCCCTATGTGAATGGGTTTAGGGTACATCGTACCCCTACCCATTGACCCCAAAAAGCAGTGAAATGGAAAAAGAAAACGAGCCGGTTTTTGACAAATCCTTTATTGAAAACTAGCTCTGAGCTGTCTTCTTCCCGAGCCGTCTTCTCCCCGAGCCGTCTTCTTCCACTGTTGTGTTCTTCCTCGCCACCAGTTACCTGCTAAATGAAAAAAAAAGACGCTCTTCTTCTGTGGTTGTCTTCCTCCGTTGTGTTGTCGCCCGCTGTCTGGCATCTCTTATATAGCCATGGGGCATGGCCATCCGATGACAGCACCCGGAGAAGCCCGCCCCTTGTGGAGTTTTTTGTGATCAAAAGTCCTCGCCCCCAAACTCCTAAAAAGTTACATGGCAGGATTATCATAAGCAAAAACAGATAAAATTAATACAAAAGCCACTAAGGCAGCACACAAACTTCATTGACACACGCAGCAGGAATAAATTAGCAGCAATCTTCTATTTCATCGAAACCATTACATGGCAGTTGTAAGTCCAACAAATTAAATTTAGAAGCAATCATCAAGCCACAGCCTTAGTGGGGTGCTGGTCAGGATTTATGCACACCCCCTCAAAAAAATGTCTATTTGTAACCCAATATAAACACTGCAAAGAAAGATTAAGGCCTGTTCTTAGGCCATACACCTGCCACAAATGCAGGCATTTAAATAACCTAGCTAAGATTGCTAGCACACCTCCACCCACCCAGTAAAGGACACACCCACCAGTGTAATTGATTCTGTCTCTTGAGGTAGGCCTCAAGTGCTGACACCTGTTCATTGGGAATATACACTCTTTACAAATGAAAAAATGCCTCAGCATTGATATCTGAGCAGGGTAAAGCTCAAATAACAAATGGCCAAGACTCTGTATGTGGGCAGGATCACACCAGACTTATACATCCATAGCTGGCCCAAAACACCCCGGTTCTAGATTTGGTGCAAACCCATACTTGATTCTTAATGTTATTTCTTGGAGTTCCATTATGTGAAACCTATCAAAAATGTAATCACTGGTGCAAAAGAAACTTTAACACCACAACATACAAACCTCTAGCCAGGTAGCAGGATAGGGATTCGAACCAAGAACCTTGGTGCTGCTAGGAAGAAGTGTTAACCAGTTAGCCACTGTGCTGCCACATGTTTATAGGCTGCATCTCTGTGGTGTCAAACAGTCCCAGGGTTGCAAGAAGTAAATAAATGCAGATGTACTGTGGAAAGCCAGAGAGCCAATGAACAACCTGTTTCTGACATATATCATCTGTTTTGAAGGCTGGTTATGGCTGTTTACTGTCGGCATGCTGAGCGATAAACAGCTGCCATTTTGTGGGTTTAGGCTTGCTAAGAGGCTGCAATTAATGCTGATGGGGAAATGTTAAGGCTGATTAGAGTCCTTACCCATGGAAAACATATGATGCAATTTGCAATGGTGGTGGAACCCTCCTACACATAAATACTGCATTTAGACATAATTTAGGTAAGGCCCTGAGTCAGGGGTTATGTTTAACAACATAGGGAGAACAGACAACTTCTCTACACTAAGTGGCATGTTTGGGATTCAAACCCAGAACCTCAGTGCTGCCACATGTGGAACCCTCCTATACATAAATACACAGATACTGCATTTCTTTGGACATATAGGTGGTGGAATTACATTAGTCAAGAGTTATTCTTCTTGATGTGTTCTGTGATATTTGATGGTTCTTGGTGTGTGAGTGTATAATAGTGATGTTACCCTCTAATTTTTGGGAATGACATTTTTATTTCTGATATTGGTACACATATTGGTACACATAACACATTTTTTGGGCTCAAATTATGATCATTTTGAAATAAAAAACACACAAAATTGTGACTCATTTTAAATTTGCATCAGCAATGCTATTGTTTGTGGTTTGTAAAGACACCTGTGTGAGTTTGGGTAAAGATTTTTGTGAGGTGGACAGCAACAAGTCAAGAGACAGAGAAAAATATATTTTACCAAAAAACATAACACATTATAGCATTCTTAAAGCGGAGCTCCATGCTTTTTTTGTTTATTAAAAGTCAGCAGCTACAAAAAGTTTAGCTGCTGACTTTTAATAAACAGTAGCTTACCTGTCTCCCGGTCCAGCGACGGCTGCTCCCGAAGCCTCGCTCGTCTCCCCCCTCCTCCCTGCGGCGTCGGCATTGCAGGTGTGGGCACCGGCCGTGGCTTCACGGCCGGGCATGCACTGTGCATGTGCGAGTGGCGCTGCGCGTTGCCAGTGGCCAGGCAATCTTCTGGGACCTGTGACGTGTCCCAGAAGATTGCAAGGAGGGAGGGGCCGCCTAGGAGGAGAGGAGGAGTCGCCTAGGCGGCCCCGAGGCGGAAGGTGGAAGAGGGACAGGAAGTCCCTCTGAAACCTGGGGACACACCCCCTCCCCCAAAAAATTACATGCCAAATGTGGCATGTAAGGGGGTGAGGAGTGCTTAAAGCGGAAGTTGCATTTTTGGGTGGAACCCCGCTTTAAAAACAAAATAGATGAAGAAGAAGCAACATTGTAGCAAGGACAATTTATTTGAGAGAAAGATACATTTCATCTCAACATGAAAAGTATTTATTTGGGGAAGTTACAATTGTACCATTAGAATCAATGGCTGAAACTTGCATTGGGCTACATAACGCTCATTTTCACTCTCAAAAAATGCTTTTTAGCCCAGCGCTGATTTTGGTATTTTTCTATAACCCCCTGTAAAAAAGGCATGGAAGTTAAAATGAGAGTAGTTGCATGTCTGAGTATGCTCAGTTGTGCTGGCACCTAATTGTAAAGAGAAGGGGAATTTATCTCTTCTCAGACTTCTAAAGATATTTCAGTGTAGAAATCACTTTTTCACACACTTTAAAAGCAGATTATCTTTAAACAATATACCATATCATGCTCTAAACATTATTTCCATGTGCAATTCTCCAGGTAATAGCAAGAGTAAGGGTTTGGGCGCCATCTGTTGTCTGGGAGCAATAGTGAATTTGATTTTGAGAGTCTTTGTTCGCCAGCACTATTGTGAATTCCATTTGAGCGCTAAAGCTATTCTGCTATTTTGAGTGCTAATTGCATATTTGCACTATAGCAAATTAACCCCTTATGTGTTTCTAGCTGTACTTCCTCCAGGGGTGAGAAGGAAAACAGCACACTGGAAAATATAGATAAGTGTCTCCATCCTTACCCTTCCCAGAGCCGATAAGGAAAAACATCTGTCTAGCTACAAATTGAAATATATACATTTATAAAAAAGTGTGAATAAAACAATAATCTAAAGTAATGCGGATACTAAATCTTAAAAAATATATATATTTATCAGATCCAAAACAAGCTAGAGGATACGTACACACAAAGTTGTGCTGAGAGTGAGTGGAAAGCTTCCGATACATACGTGTAATTGGGAGCTTTGTGGTCATGTAACCGCTGTAACAGCCAATCGCAGCAGTCACATGACCCAAATGCCCTCCTCCAACTCCCAGCATCTAGAAGTTTTTAAAGGGAAGAGGTTAAGGAAACCTAAAAAAAAAAACAGTCTGAAATTTTATGGAATAGACAGAACTTATTGGTATAGGAGGGGCTCTAATATGATGAAAGAGATTAAAATGAAGGTTTAATATCACTTTAAATCCAAAACAAGCTTTACAAACTTCCAATCTAAGAATGGGCACAGAGTGGATTCAGTTGCTGAAGATAGATAAAGCAACTTTTCAATATATGAAATTTTTGAATTTATTCTGGTTTGCAGCTGGAGGTTTCCGTCCCCCCTTTTTTTTGGGGGTGCGCCTTTTGGTCTCGGGATCAATCCTTTAGGAGTTCAGTGGGATACTGGTGGCCCTTTGACCCGTCCCGGGGTTATTCCATCTTTTGGTGGATTTTCATGTCCACCCACCCTGAGGTTTGTTCCCCTGCAGTGGCTATCCATCGGAGGAGGGTTTAAGCACGATATAACAAGTGAAAGTCCGATCTTGTCTGTCTAAATGCCCCTGAAGAAGGGATTGGATTATCCTGAAACATGTCGGGCGACTAGGCAATAATTCTATACCGGGGTGAACATATTCACTTCCATTGAATATAAGTACCATACGGTTGCTTTTATATTGTCTTTTGATCTATGATTTTTGATATGTTGGTTTTGATATGTCTTTTGTCATATTTTGTCCATTCAATTGTATCATCACAATAAAACATGTATGTTTTTTATACGTATACCATTGCCATCGATTATCTATGCCCTGAAAATCCCAATTTATCTTAATGGGGAGGTTTTCTCTACTTGATAAAGCAATTTAGGGTTGAATATGTGTTCATTAGGAACAGTGAACAAGATACAGATACAGATATGAGACAGCAAATGATTACTATTGACTAAGGGTCTGCCAAATGACTATCATCCATGGCGTGACCCGTATCGAGCTACAATCATTTACCATGGAGTTCTCAGTAAGGTAAAACAGCTAACATAGTAGTCTTGATACTGATCCATTTTAATATTTTCCTTAAGAAGGTAGAGAGGTACAGAAGAAAGAAGAAGGGGGAGGGGGAAAGGAATAGAAAGACACTAGGAAAATTGGGGAAAAGAAGGGGGAAAGAGATAGGAGGGGGAGGGGGGAGATGGTCTGCCGGAAACTCGCCAGTCAATCAAACCCATGTTGGAATGTGAGGGCCCATCATGGGTCTTAAGGGTATCTGAAGAGGAGAAGCGAAGCCAGGTAGACCACAACAACGTATATTTGTCAAAAGAGCCTCTTCCATCCACTCTGTATCATGCATATTGGAGTGGAGAGCTAGAGGTGGTTGATGGGCGGTTTTCCAGTATAATGGAATGATTTGTCTGCCTGCCGATAGAAAAAAGCAAAGTAGGCTCCGCTTTTGGGACGGTATGGCCCCCAGGGAGAATGGAGAGCAAAGCCAGTTTAGGTGAGGGAGACAAGGACTCATCGTAAAGATCATTGAGGATCTGGAAAACTTTGTTCCAAAGGGGATGGATTCTCCTACACTCCCACCAGATGTGGAGATATATTCCTCGTTGGGAGCCGCATCTCCAGCATGCAGCCAATGCTTCAGGAAAAGAGTTGCAGGGTTGAGGGGTCCCTATACCACCGTGAGAAAATCTTGAAATTCTTCTCTTAGCCATAGCAAGAGATGGAAGATTTATGGGTAAAGCAAAAGGCAGTTTGCCACTCAGCCTCTGTGATGTCTGTTCCAAGATCCGCTGCCCACATTTTTGTGTAGGATGGTAAGTCAGTGTGTGTGGGACTGGATCAGGTTATATAGTGAGGAAAGTAGATGTCTAGGTGTGTCTTGCAGTGCGCTAATCCTCTAAAATTCTGTGGGAGGACGATGTATTTGTGCGGAGAGGAACAATTGTTTTGTAAACGAGGATAAGTGTAGTGAGGTCAACCAATTACGAGCTCCAGGAGGGATCACGGGGGGTGCCTGTCTGGGGGCGAACAAAATCCCTGGCCTTAGACCACTCTGAGCGCAGAAAGGAGTCAATAGCTGCAACTCCTATACCTTGGGGGAGGGCAGGGTTGCCAAATATGGGGGTCTGCGGGGAGGAATCTGAAGATAGGATGGAGGGAAGATAGATAATTTGGGAGAGGAGTGCATCCCTGTGACCGCAGAGTAAAGCAAGGAGATCTACAGGAGTCAAGTCTTGTTCGACCATCACTGAAGCTTTAGGGGAGGGCTGGGGGAACTATTACAAAATTCAAGCCAGGAGAATAGCTTTGTAGTAGGTTTCATAGTCAGGTAGCCCAGCAGTTGTATTTAAGGCGGGAGAGGCCTTGTCGCCATATGAACTTAATAGACATTGATCGAAGGGATGCAAAAAAGGATTTGGGCACTAACACCGGGATGGTTTGAAAGAGATACTATAGTTTAAGGAGTACATCCATTTTGAGGGTGTTCATGCATCCAAATCACTGGAGTGAGGAACTTCCCCAAGCCTCAAGGTCTGTTCCGAAACGGGAGAGGATCAGAGGGTAATTTAAGGAGAATAAAGTGGACAGGTTGGAGGGGATTTGTACCTCTAGGTAGGAGATGCTTTTGGGGCGCCACTGAAAAGAGTAGTTTGACTAGAGGGTATGTAAGATCGGTAAGGGTAAGGAAATGTTCGGGCCTCTGTCTTGGTCATATTAAGTTTAAAGTTGCTGAAAGACCCAAAACGTCTGAATTCTGAGAGTAATGATGGTAAGGACGTATGCGGCTGTTAGAGGTAGACCAAAAGGTCATCAGCGTAGAGCGACAGCTTATGGTGAGTGGAGGGAGTGGCGATTCCCTGTATGGAGGCATTATGACGGATGGCAGACGCCAGGTGCTCTATAACTATAACGAATAAAAGAGGAGAGAGTGGACATCCCTGGCGCGTGCCATTCAAAATGTCAAATGACTCAGAGAGAGAGAGCCATTAACCAGTATGGAAGCCGAAGGGTTAGAGTAGAGGGACATCACCTGAGAGAAATCGCGGGCCAAGTCCTATCTGTTCTAGGGATAGCTGGAGGAAGTGCCAATTGGCCCTATCAAATGCCTTTTCAGCATTGAAAGATAGTAGACAGGCCTTTAAACCGTGGCGTTGATGTAGGAGATTAGGTGGATCAGTTTGGTCGGATTATCCCTAGCCTCCTGGCCGGGGACAAGGCCGATCTGATCTTTATGTATGATCCTAGGAAGAAGAGGGGACAGACGATTAGCCAGGACTTCCACAAAAAGTTTAAGATCTATGTTAACCACTTCCACAGCGCGCGCAGTACATTTACTGCGGCAGTGTGTCGCCATAAATAGGCGGTGATTCATGGACACGCAGCTAGGGGGCAAGAGCGCGCCACCGGCAGCACGCTTGTGTGCCCGCCGCACTCTGGAGGAGTGCGCCCGCGGCTTGGGTGGACCCGATGTCCGTCGGCGAGCTGCGATGCGCTGCCAGAGGGAAAGAACGGGGAACCGCCAAAGTAAACACGGCGGTTCCCCGTCCTGACAGGCGGCATGTGAGAGATCTACTGATCCCTGTCACTGGGATCAGTTAGATCTCTTATGCTCCTGGCAGCCCAGCCCCCTCACAGTTAGAACACGCCTAGGGAACACAGTTAACCCCTAGATCTCCCCCTGCAGGTTAACCCCTTCACTGCCAATGACATTTATACAGTAATCAGTGGATATTTAAATTTCTGATCGCTGTATAAATGTCGGACCCAATATCAAAAATCACAGATCGCCGCCATTACTAAAAAAAAAAAAAGAAAATGTAAAAACGCCAGAAATTAATTCTCATGGTTTGTAAACGCAGCAAATTTTGCGCAAACCAATCAATAAACGCTGATTGCGATTTTTTTTTTTACCAAAAATATGAGAAAGAATATAAAACCGATGAATAAATTTGTTTTTTTATATTTTTTTTTGGATTTGTATTTTAGCAAAAAGTAAGAAATATTGTTTTTTTTGCAAAATTGTCGCTCTGTTTTTGTTTATAGTGGTGATCAGAAATGATACAGAGGTGATCAAATACCACCAAAAGAAAGCTCTATTTGTGGGAAAAAAAGGAAGCAAATTTAGTTTGGGTACAACGTCGCACAACCGCGCAATTGTCAGCTAAAGCGTCGCAGTGCCGAATCGCAAAAAAGTACTCTGGTCCTACAGTGGGAAATCCTTTTGGGGGTCAAGTAGTTAAGCAGGGAGATCGGATGATAACTGCTACACTGGAAGGGGTCCTTGCCCTGTTTCAGGAGGACGGAGATCGGGGCCGACAGGAAGGCTCTGGAAGGGAGAGTGGAGTTGTCTATGGAATTGAATGCCCGGGTCAGGAACAGTGCCAGTAGGGGGGCAAAAGTTTTGTGAAACCTGGGCGTGTACCCATCTGGGCCAGGGCATTTACCCAATTTCAACCCCTTGATTGCCCAGATAAAGCAATTTAAATCAATATCAATGATGAAACCATTTGGCTGGAATATTTCCAACCCATAAATTCACCTGGTGTTGTTCTTTGAAATCTCTTTCCAAGTTTCTTGGGGTTCTGGGGTTCCCTGCCAGCGCTCCTGGCTCTTCCTCTTCTGTGAGTGCTCCCAAAGGAAGCAGCTTCCCATGGGGTCACGAGTGCAGGCTCGCTCATCAGCCACCGTGTCTGCGTCTATTGACCCAGACAGGGCAGCTCAGCCCCACCCCCCTGCACCTTCGTCACAGATTTTGATTGACAGCAGCAGGAACCAATGGCTCCTGCTGCTATCAATCTGCCCAGTGAGGGGGGACAAAGCTGGGAGAGCTGCTGCTCTCATGCATTGAGCTGGATTGAGATCAGCCCAGGTAAGTATAGGGGGATTCAGGGGGGTTCATAGGATGCATTAAGGTAAATTAAGGGGCATTAGAATCACTTTAATCGATTAGTATTTTTAGGAGTACTTGTCTCTTCTGCATTAAAGCTACTTACCTGCCTGTCCACCTCCTGCACGTGCAGCTCACTGCACTTATTGCTTGGCCCAGATGTCCTCCTCCTATTCTCCTCTGTGTTGGCGAGGGTGTGGCCATACAGGGAACCTGATGCATATCTTAGGGTCCTGTAAAAATATAATGAGCTTTTGGCAAAAAATTTTCCAGTTAGTATCTGCAGTGACGGAGATTACTGGCCCCTAACCCTGCTCTGACTATTCTGAGCAAAGATGACGTTCCTATCCCTTTTTCGCATCATTGTTACCCATATCCCTACCCTATGGCATTCAGACTCATGATTGGCAGGCATTGGAAGCCACAAGAGGCTCCTAATCCCATCTGAAGCTATCACACTAGTTAACCTCCATTATTCCTATGAAAGAACAATTGCAATGTGGAATGGTTCTGTCGTGACCTTTGAAGAATTGAGGGAACTCTGGGCTAACTGGTTTAACAAATGACTGTTCTGTTATAATATTACTCTTCTCGAAGTGCTTTTCTAGTGAGCTATTGTGACTGTTTTAAATTTTTGTTGCCTTACTTTTTCTTTTCTTTACCATGTTATCCTTTTTTTATGCCTTTGTGCCTGATGTACCAGCCTCTGAAGGCCTTAGATTGTACTTCTTGTAAATTCAATAAGAATCTATAAGAAATCTAGTGAGTTATACCACTGATGTGCATCATAAATGATGGAATGCACAGGCACTTTACTGCATTGAGAGCCCATTCACACTGCCCACATGCTAAACACTCCATCTTAGTGTGTGGGCAGCTGTCAGTTTGTGGCTGCAGTGAGCAGTAGTGAGGGGGTGGTGTGCTACGCGTTTCTGTGCATCACACAGTCCATTTTTATTCTTTTTAACCTTATGTCAGGTGCCAATTTATTCATGTCATTGCACAGCAGCACGGTTTGTTGCACTTCTGTGCAGTGACATACAGTGCCTACCTGTGTGCTGTGGTAAAATGCAGGATTTCCGGGCTGCATTGCAGTGTGAAGGGGGCACATAGGAAACAATTGCTTTCTATGTACCTGTAGCACTACTCCTGTAGGGGCCGCTGGCGATTGTGGCCCATCTCCCACCCTGCACAGCCAAGCACATGAATTTCCAGACACACAGAGTAAAGAAGCAGACCTTGCACTTTGTTTTTTTTTTTATTTTATTAGGGGAATAGAACCTGGATGGGGATTGGGTACATATGGGATGCCCACTTGATTGAAGAAACTTGGTAGGGACTTACATATATACACTTCAGTATATACAATCTCTTCTCCTTAACCTCCAGCACATACACTTGCTTGCAGACTATCACTCCCAGGACCAGCTAGCACTGATGTAGGGACCTGACACTGACTCCAGGCCCAAAGCAACTGCCCTTTGCAGGCAGGCACCACAGGCCCCTATGATGTAGCAAACATATGGTAGTCCTAGTGCTAGCTGTCCTAGATGTGGTTACTGATCCCAGTACCACCTTTTCAGGCCCTGCCAGCCCTCCTGGCTACAGCTTCCCCTTTCCATTGCCTGTGCCACCACAATCTTCCTGACTGGCTCTGCACCCATTCCAAACTGCTCCATCCCAGTCCTCTCGGGTGTGCCTCCCAGTCCTCCTGACTGTGTCACTTACCAGTACTCTTGGCTGTTCCTGTTCCTCCTAGAGACTTGCCCGGAAGTGTTCTCCCCCTGTCCTCCTTGCTCCCAGTGCCAGGACACCTTTGAGGGTTAAAAGAAGGTCCCGTTCGCACCAGAGTCCAGGCCCAAGGTCACCTCCCCTAGACTGGGGAGCTCCCTCAAAGGCCACGACAGCCTAACATTCCATCACCAGCTTCACCCGAACTCTCCTCCCCAGTTGGGCTGACCCAGAGTATTTGAGGAGACCTGCCCCCTGCCAACCCAAGTCGGGGATTGGTTAGGGCCCTCAGAATACTCCAGGCAGCTCCACCTTGCTAACTCCTCCCATCTTTCTAGAAGGTTCCATCACATTCTAGAAATAGAGGGGAGTTTTCAGCAATACTGCCTGTGAGTCATCCAGCTCTCCCTGGAGCCCAACCCAGGAAAAATAAAACACAGACAGACTTGGCTGTCAGCCAAGCCTGCACAAATTTACCTGCACTAGAAAAAAAAAACAATTTACACTTCTAGCACATTAGAGTGTGCTACATACCCTACTTGTGACTGGCATGTATCCAGTGTGGAAAAACCTCCATTCAATGTGTGAATAAACCCTACCCTACAGATTTGCTGTCACTTTTCTCACGCCTCTCTCCAATGTAAGCACATACAGTATCATTTTACCCACCCCTGATTCAAAGAGATGCTGGTTGCTACACAGGGGACAATCATGGCATCCAGGTCCCTGGGTACCCCGCTAGAGATGCAGGTTAATCACCCCAGATGCCCACATTAGTGCCCACCTGCCAGGCAAGTTAGTGGAGCCAGGTGGAGGAACTCTTTCCGTCACTGGGCTCCAGGACTCAGGGCCGGTTCACACCATGAATCACACAGGAACACACTGTTCATTCCTGTGCGATTCACATGTGTTCCAGGTGCTGTACAATTTCAGCCCATTCATTTGAATGGGCTGAAATTGTGCCAGACCGCTCCAAGAGTTATGAGAAGCACAGGAACCGTATCACATGGTTTCAATGCAGGTAAACACAGTCCATTTGAGGCCTGCATTTGTGGTGTCATGAAGTTAACACTGACACAGACTGCAGATTACAACTGCAGCGTGTTTTAAATGCGGTGCGAGGAACACACATGGAATGCAGGTTTCCCGCACTGATTGCTGGTGTGAATTAGCCCTTAGTCCAGATTTGTGGGATTTTGTTCATAGCTCAGAAATATTGTGGAGTGATCTGTGTTTGGGGGAGGTTTTGTACTGGGAGGGGATTTTGGGTGGTAGAATTTATGACAGAACTGGGGAGGGAACTTGGATTGGCATGGGGGATTTGAGGGAAAGAGGATTTGACCGGGGGGGGGGTTGTGTTTGAATTGAGGACTTGGGGGAGAGGATCTGTGCTAGAAGTTGGGAGAGGATTCTTAGGATCCTTGCTGGGAAGGGGTATTGGGGGGAGAGTTTAAAAGGAGGAAAAGGGTTTGTACTGGTAATGGGGGTGATGTATTTGGGCTGGGATGAGGATTTGTGTTGGGAAGGGGGATTTAGGGGGTGGAAGATTTGTGCTGGGAAGGGGGATTTGGGAGAGAGGATTTGTGCTAGAAATGGGGAAAATGAGGTAGCAGTGAGGCTGTAGATGATGGAAATGTCTACACAGGCAAATGCACCTTTGCCTGTGTAGACAAAAACCCTTGCACCGGCCCTGGATACACTAACACATTGGAGCCAAACTTCAGCTGATGTGGTTGAGTGCAGCTTTTCTTGATTATTTCTTTGGGAGGATAAAATGAATATAGAATGTAAAAGCATGAGTAAACATATGAAAATTCAGTCTGAAAATGCCAGACCAGTGTTAACATTACCTAAAAATAGTGGTATCAGACACATTAGATGAGGGTCTGGTGGCATCTCAAGGACAGAATGCCAAATTATGTATCAATTACATTAGCATGAAATGTAATGTTAGGCTCCCATTCACACTAGAGTGATTCAAAAGTCACACGATTTCCGGTGTGACTTTGGAGCACGACTTTGAGTGTGACTTTGATCCAACTGTGCACTCTCTGCATCAAATCCACATCAAAGTATTGCAGGCACTTTCTCAAAGTTGAATTTTCTCAAGAACAACAAGCTTTCTAGAGTGTGCCACCGTCCCAAAATAGCAACTACAGAAAGAGAGTGTGGGAATCCCCCACATAAATGGACGTTTAACGGCACACCACGAGATAACCAAGGAAGTTCATAAAAAATATATTTTTATTACATTAATAAAACAGAGCAAAATGTTTCCAGTATAAAAAATAGATATATCTATGCTCAGACATGAATGATCTCCAAGTCTATATTAGTTATGGTCATATATCCAACAACTGCGATACCAGCTACCAGAACAACCATGATGTGTATGCATTAGGTCTGCAATAGGTCGATGCGTTTCGCTTCAGAGCAAGCTTCTTCAGGACCTTATCACAGCATGGGTGTAGGTTGCCGGGGTAGCTTAACAGAAAGGAAAGAACAATGCATATCAGTACTCGGACATTTGGTAATTCATCCTGCACATTAGGTACATTTTAGTATATACTGCATGTATTTTAAAATAGTGCTTACATATGACTCGATGCGACCCGAGAGAGCATTCATGGGGGCGGACATAGGGGATATACTAATCAGTCCCAAGGTCTCCAGGTCATAACATAGTGAACTAAGGGTATAGTCCTGGAATATACATACATATCAAACTCTGAAATATTACTTTCATCCTCAATTCTATAACTCATTAGGGAACTACACCCAAGCATGTTACCTTTCTTTCATAAAAAGTTCACGTAGGACATAGGGTAAAGTGAACAAGCCACCGACTCTGTATAATGATCTCAGACTCTATCTACAAAATAAGAAAACATTGGAAGTACTTTAAATTCCCCCGGTGGCTACTTGATCAAATCTACATAAACATAAAAATGAGTTAATAGGCATATGCTTATCCTATGTGAAAAATGTAAGACCAAAAAATTGATTGACGGTGGGGGGAAGGGGGGGGAAGAGAGATGGCAGATATTGCGACCCAATTATGGCAGGATCCCCCTCAGGTAGACACGGTAATTGCCACAAGAGGCCCTAGAAAGATTGTATGATAATATAGGATAGTAAAATGGGTATGTGTAATTTAGATTTTTATAGAAAAAGTAATTTTAGTAGGACCATCTATTGAATAACAATTAGGGTTTTATATACCTTTAAAAGGTGTTTATAGATCCAGGGACCATTTTCCCAGTTTATCGTGGGCTAAAAAGAAAGAAGTGGGCCGTGGTAGTATCACCCTGAAAAAGGAGAGGACATGCATAAAGCTTCATGTCTCCTCGTGATCCATAGTATCCTGGTGCCATAGTATGTGTTGGCGTCTTACCTCACTTCCCGTGTCTTCCCTCTAGATCCCCCGCTACCCCGAGCGTCTCTCGACGTGGGGCTGATGTACTCCCCCACCGCACCACGTGTGGGCCCGCCGCCAATGGGAGTGTGGCGCGCCATTCGCGCCAACAACCGTGGCGCCATCACGTGATGCGGCGTGCATCCCAACACTACGGCGCATGCTCACAATGGACCGCACCTTGTGTAAAGGGGAGGAGTGTCCCATCCGGACCATCCCAGGGGGAGAACGGCCAATACTGACCGTCTCCCCCGGAGAGCCCACCAGATCAGCCTGCCCACAACCCTAATGTCTCCCGTATAGGGAGCCGTGGGACGCATATGCCCGCCCCCACTGGATGACACCTCCCAAGCCGCATGGAGCCAAAATACTACCAATAAACATGCATATAATTTATGCCACAAATAACATTAGGCATCTAGATTTCAACATATACAAGGAAAGGGGAATAGATTATACATCTGAGCATCATGATTCAATCTCTATACATATTGTCAAAAAAAAACAAAAAACAACAACAAGATGCGTTATTTTCACCTGAACCAACCTTATAAGTATGGCTTGAAGCTTAATGCTTCATTGAGTCCTGGTGCCTCTGTGGCCATAAGATTATATATCCAGCGAGTCTCTCGCTGGAGTATAATCTTATCAAATTCTCCTCCTCTGGGTTAGGTACGATTCTCTCCAGGGCAGCAAAATGAACCACATTAGGATTGTTATTATGGTAGAGACTAAGGTGTCTGCCTATAGGTGTAGAGAGTATGTTTTTATGACCATAATATATGTGGTCCTTAATCCTATGCCAAAATTGGCGTTTAGTTTTCCCTACATAGAAGGCCCCACACTCACAGAACATCACGTACACTATCCCAATGGTTTGACAATCCACGTGATGTCCGATGGTGTGGAGGCCCCCCCCCCCAGGAAGATAAAAGGTCAGGTTTTCATAAATAAACTGGCAGAAATTACAGGAGCCACATTTCCATGTCCCCTTAAGCTCCGAAATCTCCGGGGTTTCCTGGAAGTGGCTCCTTGTAATCCTGTCCCTCACTGATTTTGCCCTCCTGTATGTAATCTCTGAAGTTGGCCCTATATATTTATTAAGAATTTTGTCATTTGACAGGAGGTACCAATGTTTATCAAGAATCTTTTTAATTTGGACATGTTGGTTGGTATAAGGGGTGATCAAATGCACTCTATCTGTTTGGGTCTTTGAGCTCTGAACATAGTTTCTTCTCTTTGACGTCCATAGGCCTTATTAAATGCTTTTTGCAAGAGGGTGCGTGAGTACCCTCTAGCTAATAATCTGTCTCTGAGGGCATTGGACTCCTGTCTAAATAATTGGTCATTTGAACATATTCGTCTAAGCCTTAGATATTGCGAGTACGGAATGCTTTTCACTAATGATTGAGGATGGAAACTTTGTGCATGTAGCACTGTATTTTCTGCTGTGGCTTACGATATAGGGTCGTGGTAATTCCACCTGTCTGATCAATCATGATTTGAATGTCGAGGAAGGATAAGGAGGAGGAACTGGATTGCATCGTGAATGTCAAATTGAAGTCGTTCACGTTTAAGGCAGTGAAAAATTCCGCCAGTTTCTCCTCTGGCCCCGACCACAGCATGAACACGTCATCTATGTATCGGAGCCAGAGTAGAACATGCGGCTAAAAAATGTGGTATCTCTCATCCGATGACAAGGTACGCTCCCACCCCCCCAGGTACAGGTTCGCATACGATGGGGCACCGCATGTCCCCATTGCTACCCCCTGCACCTGGAGGTAGTGGGAGTCATCAAACACAAACACATTTCTCGTGAGAATGTGTTCTAATATTGCCAATACGAGGTTATTGTATTCCCAGAAATCCTGATGCATTTCGTTAAGAAACTCGCGAATAATTGCTATGCCTTTGTGGTGTGGAATGCTACTATAAAGGGCCTCAATGTCGATGGCGACCAGTTTGGCGTCAGGGGGCACCGTGATACCATCTAGTCTTCTTAGGAGATCCGGAGCGTCCTGTATATAGGACGGTAAGGACGATACATGTGGTCATAAGTAGCTGTCAATCAGGCGGCTGGCCAATTCGATGTTTGAGCCAATGCCCGACACAATTGGTCTGCCTGGGGGCGTAATTATGTTTTTGTGCATTTTTGGGAGCGCGTAAAAGGTGGGAACTCGTGGATTTTTAACCAAGATGGATTCATATATTTCTTTGGTGATGGTGCCCTTAAAATACGCCTGATTGATAAGCTCATTGAATTCGTCCTGGAATTTCTTAACACTTTCCTGTGGAATTTTCCTATACCATTCCTTGTTATTTAGGATGGTTTTACACATCTCTCTATATTGTTGTACATTCATCAACACTACATTGCCCCCATTATCAGAGGGCTTGATCACAATATCCTTTACACACAGTGCGCTCCATTGTGAGCATGCGCCGTAGTGTTGGGACGCACACCGCATCACGTGATGGCGCCACGGTTGTTGGCGTGAATGGCGCACCGCACTCCCATTGGTGGTGGGCCCACACGTGGTGCGGTGGGGGAGTACATCAGCCCCACGTCGAGTGACGCTCGGGGTAGCGGGGGATCTAGAGGGAAGACACGGGAAGTGAGGGAAGACACCGACACACACTATGGCACCAGGATACTATGGATCACGAGGAGACATGAAGCTTTATGCATGTCCTCTCCTTCTTCAGGGTGATACTACCACGGGCTCCTTCTTTCTTTTTGGCCCACGATAAACTGGGAAAATGGTCCCTGGATCTATAAACACCTTTTAAAGGTATATATAACCTTATTTGTTATTTAATAGATGGTCCCACTAAAATTACTTTTTCTATAAAAATCTAAATTACACATACCCATTTTACTATCCTATATTATCATACAATCTTTCTAGAGCCTCTTGTGGCAATTACCGTGTTTACCTGAGGGGGATCCTGCTATAATGGGGTCACAATATCTGCCATCTCTCTTCCCCCCCTTCCCCCCACCGTCAATCAATTTTTTGGTCTTACATTTTTCACATAGGATAAGCATATGCCTATTAACTCATTTTTATGTTTATGTAGATTTGATCAAGTAGCCACCGGGGGAATTTAAAGTACCTCCAATGTTTTCTTATTTTGTAGATAGAGTCTGAGATCATTATACAGAGTCGGTGGCTTGTTCACTTTACCCTATGTCCTACGTGAACTTTTTATGAAAGAAAGGTAACATGCTTGGGTGTAGTTCCCTAATGAGATATAGAATTGAGGATGGAAGTAATAATTCAGAGTTTGATTGATGTATGTATATTCCAGGACTATACCCTCAGTTCACTATGTTATGATCTGGAGACCTTGGGACTGATGAGTATATCCCCTATGTCCGCCCCCATGAATGCTCTCTCGGGTTGCATTGAGTCATATGTAAGCACTATTTTAAAATACATGCTGTATATACTAAAATGTACCTAATGTGCCGGATGAATTACCAAATGTCCGAGTACTGATATGCATTGTTCTTTCCTTTCTGTTAAGTTACCCCTGCAACCTACACCCATGCTGTGATAAGGTCGTGAAGAAGCTTGATCTGAAGTGAAACGCGTCGACCTATTGCAGACCTAATGCATACACATCATGGTTGTTCTGGTAGCTGGTATCGCAGTTGTTGGGCATATGACCATAACTAATATAGACTTGGAGGTCATTCATGTCTGAGCATAGATATATCTATTTTTTATACTGGAAACATTTTGCTCTGTTTTATTAATGATGTAATAAAAATATATTTTTTATGAATTTCCTTAGTTATTTTGTGGTGTGCCGTTAAACATCCATTTATGTGGGGGATTCCCACACTCTCTTTCTGTACTTGAATTTTCTCAAGTTGCACTGATTTGAACGGGTGCCTTTGAAAAGCTTAGGCTGTGACTTGTCATGTGACTTTGATGTTTAAAGTTGCATGACAAGTTGCACAAGTGTGAATGGAGCCTAAAGTGAAAAGGGCAATCTGGGATAAAGAAAGAGTGCCTATACTGAATACTGAAAGCGCTCAGGTACATCCTCATTGGATAGCACTTTAAATTGGTGAGAGATAATGAAACACCTCAGGTGGACAAGGCAAACTAAACCTACCAAAGAAGAGTCATCTAATGTTTCCTTGTTTTGCAGGAGGTCACTTTCATTGTAAAACACTGAACACAAAGATATTAAATGAACAATGCAAATTCTGTAGCTCAGATCCATTCCCTCTCAATGTCACGTCCTCTGTCCCAGCCTTGGAGCTGAAACAAGGTGGGCTAAGGAGTATATACGCTAGTTCATTTGGAAGAGTGATGGACAGTGTGTAGGTTTCTCCCAGATTCTTAGGTCCCACACACACAGGGCATTTTTTCCTATGCTCCTAAAGAGGAAAAAGCAGCATTAAAAATTTGCGTAAAGATGTATTTTGCAAAAGCGTTTAGATGCATAAAGCACTTGGGCATTCATTCATTCCATTGGCCAGAATATTAATTTATTCTGGCCATTGAAATGAATGAATGTCCAAACAGTTGACGTGCCTAAATGCGCCTAGCGCTAAAGTGGATTTAGACCTGTTTACATGCTTTTAAGACCATGCCTCTACATAGGGGTTGATTTACTGAAGGCAAATATACTGTGCACTGCTGTATAAACAGGTATACCCCACGTTTAAGTACACAATGGGACCAGAGCATGTATGTAAAACGAAAATGTACTTAAAGTAAAGCGATACCTTTTTTCGCTTCTCAATGAATGTACTGCATCACAATAGCCATTTACAGGCATAACTAATTATCTAAGCAAGCTGGAGACCCCAAAATCAGATATGTTGTAGTCATGTGTCCCCTCTTGGAGCTCCCCAAGTTTGGCGTCCCTGTCACTTAAGGTTCGGGAGCAGTGTTATGTCAAGCTGACCAAGATTTCCCATAGGTGCCAATGTGAGTGTACATAACGTGAGGGTACGTAAATCGGGGTATGCCTGTACTGTGCACTGCATGTGCAGCTGCTCCAGATCTTAGTAAAGGAGGGGAAATGCTGCTGATTTCTATCATCTAATCATGGGCAAGCAAAACGCTGTTTTGTTTTTTTTTTGTTTTTTTCCTTGCGAGTGACTGGGTATTCTTTGCAAAGTGAAGTTTCAGCCCTTAAGAGGCTTAATCATAAATGGCCCAGGGCCAGCAACAGTCAGAGTAGCAAGCAATGGTGGCTGGTGCTTCATTTTTGGGGGGGCAGCAAACAAACCACTCACAACTCCCCCACCATTCAGCCAGTCGGTCCACCCACCCCCCGTCGATCAGTTGGTCAGTCAATCCCCCACCCCCCTTTGCTCGCTCATCCACCCACCAGCACCACACTTACCCCATCAAGGGCACAAGCAGCTTTGGCTCCTTCCTGCATCTCCTCCTGCATCTCCTACCCGGCGGCTTCCTCCTCGGTGGCCAATATGGTTGCTTCTCCTCTTGGGAATCAGGAAGCCAATCTTGAGACCCGATTGGCTGGTAGGAGAATCAGGAAGACAATAGCAAATATTAATTTGCTGTTGTCACACAACTGGGTGGGCTCAGGGCACCTTTCTCAAGCTTCTGAGAAAGGAGCGCGCATGCTCACCACAAGCCCGGCGCACACTAAGAAACCTGTTGTGTGATTGGCCCAACATCCATTGGTGACATCATGCGCTGCGGAGCCTCGCAGTCCATGCTGGATTACATTGCTATACACCTGGAGGAAGCTTGGAGCTAGCCTGCACTTTCTCCCATACAGCCGTGGTGCTGCTGCGATCTTCAAATCCAGCTCACACAGCCTCACTCACCTGGGTGCCTTTTATCACAAAGCCCAGAGGACTTATCTACGCACTACACCCTGATTTATATGCGAGTGTTCCTCTGCTTATTAGCTTGTTGTTTTTTTACCAATAAAACCCCTTTCACCTAGAGGCGCTTCTCATGACTTAGTATAATCATAAACAATTGATGGCACTGCTGTGTATCTGCTAAAGGGCAGCACGTTTCTGTGGTGTCAGGAAAGCGGCTTTGCCTTCCCCAGTCCATGGTGTGCAGGCAGTGAGGAGATGATGTGCCGTCACCTCTAGCAACCAATCAGTGAGCAGTAATGATGTGCAGTAACCTCTAGCAACCAATCAATGAGCAGTATTGATGTACAGCAATCTCTAGCAACCAATCAACAAGCAGAAATCCAGTGCTGTAATCTCTAGCAACTAGTCAGTTAGCCGTAATGTGTGCTGTAACCTCTAGCGACCAGTCAGTAAGCGGTAATGAAATGCTGTAACCTCTGGCAACCAATCGCAATCGATGCCTGATCTGATTCAGTAAACTGATTTTGAGTCTAGCTGCTATTTATTGTATGTCTCAGAGCAGGAGGAGAGCAAAATTGCATGGGGGGCCCAAGAAAATGTTTGCCCAAGGTCCAATCAATATTAAAGACGGCCCTGGTCCAAGGTCCAGTATGAGGTCGTCAGGAAATGGACAGGAAAGCAAGGTCACAGAAACATTGAACTCTTATACTAAGTAATAAGGATAAGGTCACAGGACCACAGGACCACAGAACCAGTACTGTGTTAAAAATTCACACATGCGGACTGTTTGTTTCATGAGTTCAGCCTGGTTCACACCTATACATTTTTATCACATTTACAGTTTTGCAGAAACACACTACAATCCATTTAACATGGTTATCTATGGGTCACGTTCACATCTGTGCATTTTATGGAAAATCAGAGCCATTTTTCATGTGAAAACAAACTGTTTGTCCGTTTACATCTTTTTCTTCTGATCTGTTTTTTTTCACTGAAGAAAAATAGGGCTTTGATCTGTTCCAAAAACGGATATTGACAGAAGCGGATGTAAATGGATGATCATTCATTTACATCCGTTTTTCCATAGAGATGAATTGATGCTAGTTTTTCATCCATTAAAGTGGTTGTCTCCCCTCCTAAAAAACAAAAACAAAACACCTGCAAGGCAAAGGCATAATGAGCTAGTATGCAATGCATACTAGCTCATTATGAAGTACTTACCTCAGAAAAAAGCTCCCGCGGGTCCGCCTGATCCCCGAGGAGGGAGCTGCCATCTTCCCTCTGTGGATCCTTCCGGGTACGTGGCTCCAGCGATGTGAGTGGCTGAAGCCACGAGACGTCACTCCTGCGCATGCGCGGGAGCCCGTCTTTTACGGCGGACTTTCCGGCAGGGTCCGACGCTGTGCGTCGGGCCTTCACCGGGACATCGCTGTGCATGCGCCTGCTGATGTCAGCGGCGCTTGCAGTGAGAATATCTCCTAAACCGTATAGGTTTAGAAAATATTATTTTTACCTACAGGTAAGCCTTATTATAGGCTTACCTGTAGGTAAAAGTTATATTTTTGGGGATACAACCACTTTTATGGATAACAAATAGTCTGCATGTGTGAAAGGGGCCTAAGGCCCTTTCACACATGCATTTTGTTCAGGTCCAAGAATAAAGGGGAGGAATACCGCGCTCACTATCAAATAAAACTATGCAGCTGCTAGCATAACACAATGGCATATGATGTGACTGAATGAATAATGATAATAGTGCAGCGCTTACTTAGATCCAAATACAAAGAGGGGTTGAACTCAGATATACTGCAATAAATTTGGTTGGTTGACCAAATTGGTTGGAGTTGGTGAAAAGTCCTAATCCGTGATCCTGGTAATATACAGTCAGGTCCATAAGTATCGGTACATTGACACAATTCTAATCTTTTTGGCTCTATACATCACCACAATGGATTTGAAATGAAACAAACAAGATGTGCTTTAACTGCAGACTTTCAGCTTTAATTTGAGGGTATATACATCCAAATCAGGTGAACGGTGTAGGAATTACAACAGTTTGTATATGTGCCCCCCCCCCCCCACACACACACACACACACACTTTTTAAGGGACCAAAAGTAATGGGACAGATTAACAATCATAAATCAAACTTTCACTTTTTAATACTTGGTTGCAAATCCTTTGCAGTCAATTACAGCCTGAAGTCTGGAACGCATAGACATCACCAGACGCTGGGTTTCATCCCTGGTGATGCTCTGCCAGGCCTCTACTGCAACTGTCTTCAGGTCCTGCTTGTTCTTGGGGCATTTTCCCTTCAGTTTTGTCTTCAGCAAGTGAAATACATGCTCAGTCGGATTCAGGTCAGGTGATTGACTTGGCCATTGCATAACATTCCACTTCTTTCCCTTAAAAAACTCTTTGGTTGCTTTCTCAGTATGCTTCGGGTCATTGTCCATCTGCACTGTGAAGTGCCGTCCAATGAGTTCTGAAGCATTTGGCTGAATATGAGCAGACATCAATCCAAGGTACCCGTTCGGTGTCCCTACTAATCTTGCTCTATGGGGCCGCATGGACCAACGTCCCCCACCTGGAATATTCAAATGGTGTGGGGTCCTCAAACCAACTCAGAATCTAACTGTATGGGCCACTCGTCAAATCATGCAAAGAAACAAATGTCTCGCCATAGCATAAAATCCTTGGTGAATTTTATTAAAAATGGTGTAAGAAGTTACATTAAAAATAGTAAATATAAGCTCATCATCCAGATAGTATGTAGCAGTGTTACAAGGGGACCACAAACCCAGCGCGTTTCATTGCCAATAGGTTGTCTTCTGGGGTATTTCCTTCAGGTCAGTTTTTCAGGCAGACCTGAACAGACGCTCCATTTCGCCCTATGGAGCGGCGGATGTCAGCGATGACATGTCCGCTGACATCCGCCGCTCTCCGATTTGCTCCTGTCTGTGAAATCCAGACAGCTGGAAACCCTATGTTCCATCCGTTTGGAGAATCGGATTGGAGCAGATCAGATGAAAACGGACAGGCGGACAGTTTTCATCCAATCTCCATAGAGGAGAGCGGGGCTCTGACAGACCTGTCTCTGCACAGTGAGCAGAGATGGATTTGTCATCCGCCTGCTCAGCGGGGATTAGCGGATCGATCCCTGCTGAGCAGAGCGGAGTCCGCAAACGGACAGCCCCGTGTGTAAGGGGCCTAATGGTATAGGGGTGCAACCAATAATGAGGGGCAGGTGTTTGGATCGTTAGGGCATATGGTTGCAACATCTGTACTTGTTTTTAAAACCGCCTGGGGAAATTTTTTTAATCATTGGACCTTATCACAGGGGCAGATTTAGTTTCATTCATTTAGTTTAGATGCTGATAGAGTTAATATTTAACCATTTCAATACAGGCACATTTACTCCCTTTCTGCCCAGGCCAATTTTCAGCTTTCAGTACTGTGCTTTGAATGACGATTACTCTGGCTCTCTGTGTGAGGAAAGGAAAGTCCATAACCGGCAAGTCTGTTTACATGTGACCAGCTGTGATTGGACACAGCTGATCACATGGTAAATGGCCACTGTGATTGGCTCTTTACCCCAATCTGTGACCAGCTGTGTCCAAAGCACACAACTGTCACAGAGCAGACATCCTCCCAGAACTTCCGTCTTTCGGCTATAGCGCAGGCGGGAACTAGTTAAAGAACTCCAGGTGTGGTATATTTTTACATAGTTATATTGATTCATCTTGGACCAAAGTAACAATGTATATATACTGTCCCTGGAAGCTGGAAGTCACTGTTGTAGACACTGCTTTTCACTATTCTTTACTAGCTTCTGTGTCCTAGGGTGACCACATTTCCAAACTGCCATTCAGGGACACTCCCCAGCATGCACCAGCCGGTGATGTCACAAGGGGGAGGTGCTTAAGAGTGAAGCAGGGTTTATATGCCTTAGATAGAAAAAGCATTTGTTTAATATATGTTAGGCTAACATTGAAAGAACAATTACATTCTTTGAACCTAAGTGGCTGTCTACAATGTTAGGCTAGCATAAATGAAATAAATGCTTTTTCTAACATTGCAGATGGCCACTTAGATTCAAAGAATGTAATTGTTCTTTAAATGTTAGGCTAACATATATTAAATGCCTTTTCTATCTAAGGCACTAACGTTGCATATAAAAAAAACCCTTGCACTTTACACTACAAAAGGAATACAAATGACCTGATGGATCTGGAGTAAACATTGGACATACATTGACCTACCTATCTACTAAACTGAACTACCTGACTACTACACCGACCTACCTGACCACTACACTGACCTACTCGATTCCTATACTGACCACTACACTGACCTACCTGCCCACTACACTGACCTACCAGCCTACCACATTGACCTACCTGATCCCCACACTAACCTACCTGCCCACTACACTGACCTACTTGACCCCTACACTGACTTACCTTCCCTCTACACTGACCAACCTGCCCACTACACTGACCTACCTGGCCCCTAAACTGACCTACCTGGCCCCTATGCTGACCTACCTGCCCCCTATGCTGACCTACCTGCCCACTATGCTGACCTACCTGCCCACTATGCCGATTTACCTGCTCACTATGCTGACCAACCTGACCCTCACACTGACCTACCTGCCCTCTACACTGACCGCCCTACCCACTACACTTACCTACCTGATTCCTATACTGACCTACCTGCCCAATGCACTAATTTACCTACCCACTACACTGACCTACCTGACCCCTACACTCATTGCTGTGACAAGGTCATCCAGTGTCCAGGGCAAACATGCCAAGCTGTGCCCCCCTTCACTTAGGGTTGGGGTCAGGGCACCCCCATGCCTGCAATAAATCATTGCACCCAGGGCAGCTGCCCCTCCTGTTCACCATTTTTCCCGGCCCTGCCTGCACTGACCTACGTGCCCACCACACTGACCTACCTGATCCCTACACTGACCTACCTGACCCCTACACTGACCTACCGGCCCACTACACTGACCTACCTGACCCCTACACTGACCTGCCTGCCCACTACACTGACCTGCCTGCCCACTACACTGAGCTACCTTACACCTACACTGACCTACCTGCCCACCACACTGACCTACCTGATCCCTACACTGACCAACCTGACCCCTACACTGACCAACCTGACCCCTACACTGACCTACCTGCCCACTACACTGAATTACTTGCCCGCTACACTGACCTACCTGCCCCCTACACTGACCTACCTGCCCACTACACTCTTTCCTGCACTACTCCCCCACACATGTACAAGCCAGGTAGATTAGTGGATTTTACTCACCAGTCTCCAGGACCTCCATAATGATCATCCATTGGATTAGTGCTCTCCCCCAGCCGCTCATCGGTATCCCCCGCCAGCCGGGAGCTCCACCAGTAAGAGCCATATGCTCGTCTGCACTGAGCACCACCTATCACACACACATACGGGCCACTCGTGGCCTGCACCTGAGGAATCATGGGGAACAGTGCAGGCTTTACCACAGGAGTCCTTTGGCAGGGGGAGGATGCTGTGGAGCAATGCCCGGCCCCGAGATATGCCTCATCGGATGTGTACGGTGGGGCTGAAGGAAGCACTAGCTGGCACAGCACTCTTGGGTAACTCTTGGGACGGCAGTCATGGCAGCACAAGAATGATGTTGCACTCAGGGGAGAGAGCACTGACTGCCCCCCCCCCACGCTACACCACTGTGGCTGGCCCGGCCAGATGACATCATCGACAGACGCAGAATCGTGGATGGGCTGCATCAGTTTCATTCCGGGGTGCTGTATTGTCTCAGAATGAAGGTGCCCGGGACCTGGAACAGACCTGCCAAATCCGGGACATGTGGTAACCCGACTGGGTCCAGTGCTGACCAGCTGCTCTGCTGCATTGTGAATATGGGTCGTTGGCTGCAAGGCATTCTCTGAATGGTGTCTTTGCCAAGCAGCTGACCCCCTGTTTTCACATTGCAGCAGGATCTGGAAGCTAGTGATCACTGCAATAGTGATGTCTACTTCAGTGATTTTCAGCTTCCAATGGCATCTGCCAGGTATGGTACATACATAGTTACTGTCACGCACCTGATGGTGGAGTCTGTCTTGTGCAGGAAGCAACCACTCTTACGACCCTGATTCGGGAACCCCTGATAGAGCAGACAGAGGGTTCCAGAGCACAGAGGGGCACAAGGGCTGGACTGGAACACTGGTGGCAAGATAGGTCCGTCAGAGGCTCGTGCAGGTGTAGAGTAGTGAGGCAGGCTGAAGTCGGCAACTGGTTGGCAAGCGGTACAGAAGGATCAGGCAAAAGGGTCGTCAGGTGCAGGCATGGTTGTTAACGAGCAGGCAGCGAGGTACAAAGGGATCAGGCAGAAGAATGGTCGTGGGCAAGCTGGGGGTCGGTGCAGGCTGAAGTCAAAGGCCAAACAAGCCGGGTCTCAGGAACAGGTCAGGATACAGATTCAAAGGATAGGTAGCTCTCTAGATACACTCAAACGCTGTAGAACAGACAGCACTTGCTGACAGGAGCAGGAAGTTCAAATAGAGCTGCCCAGCACCGCCCCCTCCGGAAGCGTGAGGAAACAACAATCAAATGCAAACAAGGTCTCAGGACAGTCTTCTTCTAACATTGCCCCCCCCCCAAGGGGCAGCCTCTGGATGCCCAAAGGGGCTCTCTTGGTCGGGTTACTCCTCAAAAAAGTCTGGATAGGTTCAGGGGCATGAAGATTGCTCTCCGGTTCCCACAAGTTTTCTTCGGGGCCAAACCCCTTCCATTTTATCAAATACTGTGTGGATCCGGATCTCCTCCGACAGTCCAGAATGGCTTCAACCTCAAACTCCTCCTCTCCATCCACAAGCACTGGTTCCGGTGGTCCCTTTTTCCAACCCGGGAACGGATCTGGAGGGACTGGCATAAGCAGAGATACATGGAACACCGGGTGCACACGTAAGGATGAAGGCAGGACCAGTTTATAAGTCACCCTGTTCACTCTCCTCTTAACAGGAAAAAGCCCAACAAATCTGGGTCCCAATTTTCTTGAGGGACAGGAAGTTTTAGGTTTCTGGTGGCTAACCAGACCAAGTCACCTGGCTTGAGTTCAAACTCTCCACGTCTTTTCCTGTCGAAAGCCTGTTTGGTGAGCTCTGTGGTCCTGGCAAGTGTGTCCCGCAGGATCTGTGTATTTTCCCTGGTACTGTACCTTCAATAGCCAAGCCAGGTAGAAAAGTCGGGTAGAATCCATAATTTGCCCAGAATGGGGACTGTTTGGTGGCTGAGTGAACAGTATTCTTGAAGGCAAATTCAGCTAGAGGTAATAGGGAGGCCCAGTCATTCTGAGAGAATGATGAGAAGCACCGCAGATACTGTTCCAGCGTCTGATTTGTTCTCTCAGTTTGGCCATTTGTCTGAGGGTGGTAGGCCGAAGACAGGGATAATTTCTTAATCAATTTCTAGTGCTAAACACAGGGATCTCCAGAACCTGGAGGTAAACTGAACCCCACGATCTGACACGATGCTCAGGGGTATTCCGTGTAGTCGGACGATCTCCTGGATGAAAACTTCCGCTGTCTTTGCAGCCGTAGGTGTCCCCTTCATAGGCAAGAAGTGGGCCATCTTGGTCATGTGATCCACAACCACAAAGATGGCGGTAAAGCCCTTGGATGGAGTTAGTTCCACGATAAAGTCCATGGCTATCCGGGTCCATGGATGCTCAGGTACTGGGAGTGGGTTCAAAAGACCCCAAGCCTTGGACTTGTCCATTTTATTGCGTGCACAAGTGGCGCGCGTGCTCACATACTTCCGGCAGTCTTCTTCTGCCAATGGCCACCAGAAGGAACGTAAGATCAGCTCCAAAGTCTTACGCGTTCCAAAATGTCCCGCCAATTTGTGGCCGTGGCAAAGTTCCAACACCGCGGGGCGTTGCTCTGCTGGAATAAAAAGCTGCTGACCGTGCCACCAAAAGCCATCCTTCTCCGACAATCTGGGGTCCTGGGAGCTGGTAGCACTAGCCAGGGACTGTCTAATCTGAGCCAGGAGGTCCTCCTGGGACAATAAGAAGTTCCATGACGGAAGAATAGTGTCTGGGACAGCACAGTTGCCGGAATCGTTAAACGTCCTCGAAAGGGCAACAGGTTTGACATTCTTCGACCCGGGCCTGTATGTTAGATGGAAGAGAAACCTCTAAAAGAAAAGTGCCCAACGAGCTTGACGTGGTTTCAGCCTTTTGGCCGTTCTCAGATACTCTAGGTTTTTGTGATCAGTATAGATTAAAATAGGGTGTGTGGCTCCTTCCAACAAGTATCGCCATTCCTCGAGTGCTGCGTTGATGGCCAAAAGCTCTCTATCCCCCGCGTCATAATTCCTCTCCAGGGAAGACAGTTTCCAAGAGAAGAACGCGACAGGGTGGAGCAGAGCCTTGGGACCCTGTCTTTGGGAAAGAACTGCCCCCACTGCAATTTCAGAAGCATCCACCTCCAGGACGTAGTGCAGGGCCGAGTCAGGGTGCTTTAGAATAGGTGCTGCTGTGAACAGGCCTTTAAGAGTCTGAAAAGCTACTTCTGCTCTGTGGACCACTGAAAGCGTGTGTTCTGTTTTGTGAGCTGCGTGATGGGCACAATGATGGCCGAGAATCCCTTTATAAATTTTCTAAAAAAATTTGCGAAGCCCACGAAACGTTGGACCCCTTTCCTGTCTGACGGTGCCGGCCAGTCAAGGATAGTAGAGACCTTCTGGGGGTCCATTGTAATTCCGGTCACGGAGAGCACTAATCCCAAGAAGTGGATACTGGTTTGTTCGAAAGCGCACTTCTCCGCTTTGGCATAGAGCCCATGCTTGGAGATGGCGCTGTCTAAGTACAGGGAGATAAATGTATCCCTGCTGTTCTGTGGTCATATGTTCTGTTTATATAATGTTTCTAATTCCTTAATAAAGTGCATACGTGTCATTCATTTTAAGTGTTATATTTTGTAAAATCCTTATTTTAAAATTGTAACTGGTTGATAAATTATAAAATATATAATAAAACCATAAAACACAATAGTGAAAGTGCCCGTGCATCCAAAGTGCTGCTTATTGCTTAATTAAATATTCCAAAATTCCAGGGTTGTGTGGCAATTATTTTGTTGTGCATGTGCTAGTGCCGATGTGCTGGTATTTCCAAAATAAATTATAAATTCACCAATTTGTGTTGACAGTTATACAATGCAATCACCTTATTTTATATTGACATGTTCTTTTGTAGATATTTATGATCAACCCTGTACCATCAATGTACATAGATTAGATATTTACTCCTTTTTGGTTAGTTAGTCCATTAGAAGGTCCTGACAATTTGGGTATTTATGGTTAGGTTAAAGATTACACCATCTAGTAACATAGTTCATATAAATAAATCCGTGACTTCAAGTGCTTATTCAGTGAGGTTGAATCCTTCCTGTGTTATTTGTGACATGAAGTGTGTATTCACTCGTGCTCCCCCTTTGGTTTCCTCCTTACCAGAGGGCACTGCCCCTGCAGGGGCGGAATGCCTGTCTTTGTTTATTCCTGGGGTTCTGGTCCTGTGGTCTTTGGTGCTTGCCGGATGGGTTCCTTTGCCTTGTTGTGTTGGTGTTCCCTCTTATGGAAGTGGGTGCGTCCCGGGGTGTGCTTCCTCCGTATTTAAAAAATAATAAAGAGCAGAGAGGACTCCATAGTGTAGTATAATCAAATGTATCCTTTGTTTTATTCAGATAATACGGGATACAAAAAACATAAAAAACGATAATGGGGGGAAAAAAGAGGGGTTCCCATAAACTAAAAGTTTATATGGGTATAGGGCTAGTTCTTTTCTTCTAAGTATCCGAGTTTTGTCACAGAGC
>BLSH010389076.1:262534-272848 GCA_018402905.1 Glandirana rugosa
GGTGGCGACTACCGGTGGTCCTTGAGGAAAACAACCTACACTAGCGTAGGGGAGACAAGGGGTAGTAGAACCCGGATGGGAACGAAGTCCGGGTGTCAGGGCTGTATCTAACCTGATGGTCCTGGTAGGTCAAGGCTAGGGGTATGACGTCCGTCGTAACGGATTGTGCCCAGGTCCTTCAACTCGGGTGTAACCCAACAGACCTGTACCTGAGACTGGGACTCTGAGCAGACCGACAAGGCAGGCAAATAGTACTTATGGACCTACACAAGTCATTTTTCCCCCGACTCTTTGAGGGCGGAGTGGCGGGGATGCTGACAGGTTAGCTCGACGATGGGGGGTAGCAGCTCGATTGGACAGTCGTAGGGGCGGTGAGGCGGGAGTTTCTCAGCCCCCTTTTTACTGAACACATCCAGGTATTCATGATAAACGGACGGAACAGCCAGACGAGTCTCAGGGTCAGAGTCCATGTCCAGACAACCCAATGTGGGCTCAACTTCCTGGACCCGTGTTAGGCAATGCTGCCTGCAGTATGGGGATCGGAACTGGATGGTCCTGGTAGTCCAATCTATGTCGGGACTGTGGGCCTGAAGCAAGGGTAGGCCCAAGATGATGGGGAACAGAGGGGATGCGATCACATCCAACAAAAGGAGTTCCTGGTGGCCATCAGCGGTGGTGGCAGATAGTGGGACGGTCTCCTGGGTCACCACACCCGACTTAATGGGCGATCCGTCGGCCAGGCGGATGGTGAAATTGTGGGTCTTCGGCCAAAGGGGAATTTGTTGCGAAGCTGCAAAGTTTTCATCCAGGAAGCAGCTACATGCTCCAGAATCAATAATGGCTGCCACTTGGATACTCCTTCCTGGAAGCTGCAGAGAGAGAGAGAGCACAAGGTGAGAGACAGGGTGATGAATGCTGGACACATCACTGAATGAGGCTGGCAAACACTTACCGTGCTTAGCGGGACAGGATCTCACCATGTGACTCCGCAGTAAAGGCACAGACTCAATGTGAACCTCCACTGCCTCTCTTCAGGGGTCAGAGACGGGCGTAGGAGCCCTATTTGCATGGGCTCAGCGGTGTCTTGTGGAGAGGAGGAGGTTGCTGAGGTAAACTGAGTTGGCCTTGGGTAGGCAGGGGAAGCATTCAGGTGGGCCGTGAGAGACCCGGAGCCCATTCAGCACGGCGCTCACAGAGTCACCGGTCAATCTGTATTGCCAGATTGATGAGGGCATCCAACATAGTGGGGACCCCCACCCGAGCCAGCTCATCTTTGAGAGGGTCAGATAATCCAAGGCGGAACTGATAGCATAAAGCGGCATCATTCCACGCCGTGTCAGCGTCCCAGCAGCTGAACTCCGCTACATAATCCTCCACGGAGCGGCGGCCCTGCTGAAGGGCGTGCAGTGCTGCCTCTGCTGTGGCTACCTGATGCGGATCTTCATACAATCGGGCCATGGCTTGAAAAAACAGAGCTGCAAAAGATACTTCGGGGGCTCTCTGCTCCCACAAACGGTGGGCCCAGGCCTGGGACTCTTCCTGCAGTAAGGGGATAATCAACCCCACCTTAGTAGCCTCTAAAGAAAACGCGCGAGGCTGGAGGCCAAAATAGAGCTCACAGGAGTTGCGGAAAGCCCGGAACTTGCGGCAGTCTCCCGAAAACTTGTCCGGCAGGGGGACCTTGGGCTCTGATGGCAGGGCCACACTGGTGCGGCTAGCGGCCTGAGTGCCTCCAGAAGAGGTGGGTGTTGAGAGCTCCAAGACCCGTACTTCCAACCGGGTGTAGCCATCTTGAAGGCTCTTGACTGCCTGTTTCAGGCCGGCTAGATGAACGCACAGCTCATCCATCGCAGAGGGTGCTCCCTGCGCAGACTCAGACATGGCTGTCCGTTGCTGTCATGCACCTGATGGTGGAGTCTGTCTTGTGCAGGAAGCAACCACTCTTGTGACCCTGGTTCGGGAACCCCTGATAGAGCAGACAGAGGGTTCCAGAGCACAGAGGGGCATGAGGGCTGGACTGGAACACTGGTGGCAAGATAGGTCCGTCAGAGGCTCGTGCAGGTGTAGAGTAGTGAGGCAGGCTGAAGTCGGCAACTGGCTGGCAAGCGGTACAGAAGGATCAGGCAAAAGGGTCGTCAGGTGCAGGCAGGGTCGTTAACGAGCAGGCAGCGAGGCACAAAGGGATCAGGCAGAAGAATGGTCGTGGGCAAGTTGGGGGGTCGGTGCAGGCAGAAGTCAATCAAGGGTCAAACAAGCCGGGTCTCAGGAACAGGTCAGGATACAGATTCAAAGGATAGGTAGCTCTCCAGATACACTCCAACGCTGTAGAACGGACAGCACTTGCTGACAGGAGCAGGAAGTTCAAATAGAGCTGCCCAGCACCTCCCCCTCCGGAAGTGTGAGGAAACAACAATCAAATGCAAACAAAGTCTTCTTCTAACAGTTACATTGGTCCAAGCTTGATCACTGTATCTAGGTATAAAATATTTATATACCTGTAATTTTCTTTAATTAGTTACCCTATAGATGTTTTTCCACAGGAGACCAATATTAGGTATTATGGTCAGGGCTCCTTTAAATATATGTCCCACAAAAGAATTAGAGTGCTAGAAACCTCTTCTAATTATGACTGTAATACTAGGCTAAGTAAGGATTTGGAAAAGGGCCACTGCTGGCCAGAAACCCTGGATTAGATGTAATGTAGTATAGTATTCATTTCAACACTATTGTTGCTAGTTTCCATTGTGGTTTTAGGAAATCTGCAAAGCCTTTGTTGGCCTCTTGTGTCTGAGCATCTTTAATGACCTCAGGAGGATCTATCGCCAGTGAACGATATAGGTGTTGTATTAAGAGCTGCTGTGCAGGAAATGATCCCCCAGGAGATCCACATGTCCTGTTCACCAAGGCTTGATCTGAGGGGGTGTGGAATGTAATCTGGCCCCAGCTTCCGAACGAAGAACTAACCTGTGGCTTCAATATCAGTTTGCAACATAATGATTTCCTTCCCCGGAGTACTGCTTACGTCTTATAGGCTTGAATTATATCCCAATCAGCCTACCATGGTAAAGTTTCACATTTTGCTTTCGGTCACAAAATCAACAAAACTTTAATTACAACATATTATATTTCTATTAATCTATGGGGAAAGAACAAAGTGACATCTTAGATTATTTTTTAGTACTGAAAAATGAATTACCTTTTCATTTCCTGAAGCACAAAAACAATGAGCTATAGCTTCTGTAGGACAGACAAAACTTATAGTAACTTTAAAAATATTGAATTACAGGCAGAACTTGCAATGATCTGAAAAAAGAACCAATAATCTTGTACCAAATTGTGTATATGTGTGAATTTATGGGCAGGCGAAACTACACAGAGGGTAGCGGTGCAACCCAGGTCATGGTCACAGGGGTGGTAAAAGCAGATATTTTACTACCTGCCAACTGACCTCCAGGGGCATAGATAAAGGGGGATCCAAACTCCCCTCCAAGCATCCTGTCCGAAATTTCCAGTGTCCCTGCTGCCCAGCCCTGTTTAGTGACACAATATTTCTGGTGCATGGCACCTGCAGTCCCACCCACCACACTCTACCTGGAATCTGGCCAGCCAGGAGACTGGAGGAAATCATGTCAGCCTGCTGCACTGCAACATGCTGCTCCCTCTTGGCCTCTCAAATGTGGCAAGCAGTACATTCAATGATTTTTTTTTAAATCTTTTAACTCTGAATGAGTGTCATATTGTGCCTTGAAAAAGTATTCATCCTGTCATGTTACAACCAAAAATGTAAATGTGTTTTATTGGGATTTTATGTGATAGACCAACACAAAGTGGAAGGAAAATGATAAATGGTTTTCAAATTTTTTTAAAAATAAATATCTGAAAAGTGTGGTGTGCATTTGTATTCAGCCACCTTTACTCTGATACCCCTTACTAAAATCTACTGGAACCAATTGCCTTCAAAAGTCACCTAATTTGTAAATTTAATCTCAGTAAAAATACAGCTGTTCTGTGAAGCCCTTGGATAATCTTAGTGAACAAACAGCATCATGAAGGCCAAGAAACACATCAGACAGGTCAAGCTGTGGAGAAGTTTAAAGCAGGGTTAGGTTATAAAAAGAAATCCCAAGCTTTGAACATCTCACGGAGCACTGTTCAATCCATCATCTGAAAATGGAAAGAGTATGGCACAACTGCAAACCTACAAAGACATGGCCGTCCACCTAAACTGACAGGCCGACAAGGATATAATTCAAGCCTACAAGACGTAAGCAGTACTCCTGTCAGTACTCCTGTCAGTACTCCAGGGAAGGAAATCATTGTGTTGCAAACAATGAGTTGCATTAATCAGAGAAGCAGTCAAGAGGTCCATGGTAACTCTGGAGGAGCTGCAGAGATCCACAGCTCAGGTGGGAGAATCTGTCCACAGGACAACTATTAGGCTACTTTCACACTATTTTACAGCTAAAAATAGCGTCTGTAAAGCTCCTCAAAAGTCCCCCCCAATCTACCCCAATGTGAAAGCCCTGAGTGCTTTCACACAGGGGCGGTGCGCTTGCGGGACATTACAAAAAGTCCTGCAAGCAGCATCTTTGGGGCGGTGAGGGGAGCGGTAATATACCGCTCCTCTACCGCCCCAGCCATTGAAATGAATGGCAAGCGCTTCCAAAGCGGCTGCACACCGCCTCAGTAGTGCCGGCACTTTTAACCCCTTTTTAACCCCTTGTGGGGGGTTAAAAGCGCGGCGCTCCCGCTCGCATAGCGGAGCCCTATCGCTGGTAAAACTCTGCTAAAACTAGCGGGGTTTTACCATGACCGCGGCTGCCACTCAGTGTGAAAGTAGCCTTAGTTATGCAAGAAAGTCATTAGAAGTCCCATTTGCAGTTTGCAAAAAGCCATGTGGGGGACACAGCAAACATGTGGAAGAAGGCGCTCTGCTCTGGTCAGATGAGACCAAAATTGAACGCTTTGGCCTAAAAGCAAAATGCTACATGTGGTGGAAAACTAACACTGCCCATCACCCTGAACACACCATCCCCACCATGAAACATGGTGGTGGCAGCATCATGTTGTGGAGATGCTTTTCTTCAGCAGGGACAGGGAAGCTGCTCAGGGTTTATGGGAAGATGGATGGAGCCAAATACAGGGCAATCTTAGAAGAAAACACAAAAGACTTGAGACTGGGGCGGAGGTTCACCTTCCAGCAGGACAATGAGCCTAAACATACAGCCATCACTTTAAAGATATATTTTGTTGAGTTTTTTACCTTTGAAAATTATTATTTATGTGTGGAGCGCTGTCCTCTGCCACCTCTGACACACTGGGTTCAAGCATTATTTTAATCCCCTTAGTATATGCAGCAATAATAAGGTACACTGGATAAGATTGAGTTAATAAGATTTTTTTACTCAAGGTATAGAAAGTTAAAGTTCAGATAAACTTATCTCAAATCCCAAAAATGGGCAATGCAATACAAAACTTACAGGTAAATCAACAGTTTTCACTCTTCACTCAAAATTCAATAACACTTATGTGAGACACTTTCCTAGAGTTCAGCAAATATGGATATGATCAATGTGAATGAGGCCCAAGAGAGTAGAGGAATGACTCCTGTTAGTGTCAGACCACTCTCTACTGCTCACCCACAAAGAACAGAAAAATTATAGGTTAACAGGTACAATTTCAGCAAACAGTAATTTCAGCATTATTCAACCTGCTCTTAAAGAGAGTTATTTGGTGAATTTTAACCTGAACTGTGATACAAGGTTGTAATCCTGAATGGAGGAGAAATGGGAGTAGTCCAGAGTTATTGCTGGTTAAACTTGAAGATCTTCAGCTAGCTTTCTGGTATAGGGAACAAATAGAATAGCAGTAATGGCTGAAAGCGTGGAGCTCAAGTATTTTTTGCACATGCATGTTTATCTACTATTTTTTGGACTTTATATATGAACTGTGATTGATATTTGTTCACTTGATTATTTGAGTAAGTGCCACATTTATTTATTTATTTTGACGCACTGCATAGTATCTGTTTTCAGTTGCCAGAGGGCCAGATCTGTCAGCATAGACTGAACTAGAGATCACGTTACTCTGTCCCGGCAATATACAGTATCTCACTACCAATTTGTTTGAACCGCATTAATCCTTTTTAACCTTTGTATATTTGAATATGTATTAATACATTTTTGTATTTTATATACAGTATCTCACAAAAGTGAGTACACCACTCACATTTTTTGTAAATATTTTATTATATCTTTTCATGTGACAACACTGAAGAAATGACACTTTGCTACAATGTAAAGTAGTGAGTGTACAGCTTGTATAACAGTGTACATTTGCTGTCCCCTCAAAATAACTCAACACACAGCCATTAATGTCTAAACCACTGGCAACAAAAGTGAGTACACCCCTAAGTGAAAATATCCAAATAGGGCCCAAAGTGTGAATATTTTGTGTGACCACCATTATTTTCCAGCACTGCCTTAACCCCCTTGGGCATGGAGTTCACCAGAGCTTTGCACAGGTTGCCACTGGAGTCCTCTTCCACTCCTCCATGACGGCATTACAGAGCTGGTGGATGTTAGAGACCTTGCGCTTCTCCACCTCCGTTTTGAGGATGCCCCACAGATGCTCAATAGGGTTTAGATCTGGAGACATACTTGGCCAGTCCATCACCTTTACCCTCAGCTTCTTTAGCAAGGCAGTGGTCATCTTGGAGGTGTGTTTGGGGTCGTTATCATGTTGGAAACTGCCCAGTGGCCCAGTCTCTGAAGGGAGGGGATCATGCTATGCTTCAGTATGTCACAGTACATGTTGGCATTCATGGTTCCCTCAATGAACTGTAACTCCCCAGTGCTGGCAGGACTCATACAGCCCCAGACCATTACACCCCCACCATCTTGCTTGACAGTAGGCAAGACACACTTGTCTTTGTACTCCTCACCTAGTTGCTGCCACATACGCTTGATACCATTTGAACCCAATAAGTTTATCTTGGTCTCATCAGACCACAGGGCATGCTTCCAGTAATCCATGTCCTTAGTCTGCTTTTCTTCAGCATACTGTTTGCAGGCTTTCCTGTGCATCACCTTTTAGAAGAGGCTTCCTTCTGGGGTGACAGCCATGCAGACCAATTTGATGCAGTGTGCGGCGTATGGTCTGAGCACTGGCAGGCTGACCCCCCACCCCTTGCAATGCTGGCAGCACTTATACGTCTGTTTCCCAAAGGCAACCTCTGGATATGACTCTGAGAACGTGCACTCAACTCCTTTGGTTGACCATGGTGAGGCCTGTTCTGAGTGGAACCTGTCCTGTTAAACCACTGTATGGTTTTGACCACCATGCTGCAGCTCGGTTTCGGGGGCTTGGCAATCTTGTTATAGCCTAGGCCAGGGGTAGGGAACCTGCGGCTCTCCAGCTGTTGTAGAACTACATTTCCCATGAGGCATTGCAAGGCTGATGGATACAATTACTCCCAGAAGCATGATGGGAAATGTAGTTCTACAACAGCTGGAGAGCCGCAGGTTCCCTACCCCTGGCCTAGGCCCTCTTTATGAAGAGCAACAATTCTTTTTTATTTTGATTCTCAGAGAGATCTTTGCCATGAGGTGCCATGTTGAACTTCCAGTGACCAGTATGAGAGAGTGAGAGTGATAACACCAAATTTAACACACCTGCTCCCCATTCACACCTGAGACCTTGTAATACTAACAAGCCATATGACACCGGGGAGGGAAAATGGCTAATTGGGCCCAATTTGGACATTTTCACTTAGGAGTGTACTCACTTTATTTGTCAGCAGTTTAGACATTAATGGCTGTGTGTTGAGTTATTTTGAGGGGACGGCAAATTTACACTGTTATACAAGCTGTACACTCACTACTTTACATTGTATCAAAGTGTAATTTCTTCAGTGTTGTCACATGAAAAGATAGAATAAAATATTTACAAAAATGTGAGGGGTGTACTCACTTTTGTGAGATACAGTATATATACAGTACAGACCAGAAGTTTGGACACACCTTTTCATTCAAAGAGTTTTCTTTATTTTCATGACTATGAAAATTGTAGATTCACACTGGAGGCATCAAAACTATGAATTAACACGTGGAATTATATACATAACAAAAAAGTGTGAAACAACTGAAAATATGTCATATTCTAGGTTCTTCAAAGTAGCCACCTTTTGCTTTGATTACTGCTTTGCACACTCTTGGCATTCTCTTGATGAGTTTCAAGAGGTAGTCACCTGAAATGGTCTTCCAACAGTCTTGAAGGAGTTCCCAGAGATGCTTAGCACTTGTTGGCCCTTTTGCCTTCACTCTGCAGACCAGCTCACCCCAAACCATCTCGATTGGGTTCAGGTCCGGTGACTGTGGAGGCCAGGTCATCTGGCGCAGCACCCCATCACTCTCCTTCTTGGTCAAATAGCCCTTACACAGCCTGGAGGTGTGTTTGGGGTCATTGTCCTGTTGAAAAATAAATGATGGTCCAACTAAACGCAAACCGGATGGAATAGCATGCCGCTGCAAGATGCTGTGGTAGCCATGCTGGTTCAGTATGCCTTCAATTTTGAATAAATCCCCAACAGTGTCACCAGCAAAGCACCCCCACACCATCACACCTCCTCCTCCATGCTTCAAGGTGGGAACCAGGCATGTAGAGTCCATTCGTTCACCTTTTCTGCATCGCACAAAGACACGGTGGTTGGAACCAAAGATCTCAAATTTGGACTCATCA
The DNA here is from genome assembly GCA_018402905.1 of Glandirana rugosa. Classification (NCBI taxonomy): domain Eukaryota; kingdom Metazoa; phylum Chordata; class Amphibia; order Anura; family Ranidae; genus Glandirana; species Glandirana rugosa. The sequence goes on from BLSH010389076.1 coordinate 271,274, forward strand.
GACCAAAACACAGATTTCCACTGGTCTAATGTCCATTCCTTGTGTTCTTTAGCCCAAACAAGTCTCTTCTGCTTGTTGCCTTTCTTTAGCAGTGGTTTCCTAGCAGATAATCTACCATGAAGGCCTGATTCACACAGTCTCCTCTTAACAGTTGTTGTAGAGATGTGTCTGCTGCTAGAACTCTGTGTGCCATTGACCTGGTCTCTAATCTGAGCTGCGGTTAACCTGCGATTTCTGAGGCTGGTGACTCGGATGAACTTATCCTCCGCAGCAGAGGTGACTCTTGGTCTTCCTTTCCTGGGGCGGTCCGCATGTGAGCCAGTTTCTTTGTAGCGCTTGATGTTTTTTATGACTGCACTTGGGGACACTTTCAAAGTTTTCCCAATTTTTCGGACTGACTGACCTTCATTTCTTAAAGTAATGATGGCCACTCGTTTTTCTGTACTTAGCTGCTTTTTTCTTGCCATAATACAAATTCTAAGGCTGAGTTCACACTAGTCCGATTCTCGTACCTACATGAAGAGCACAAGTCGCATTACGTCACAAAAACAATGATTCCCTATGAGAGCCGTCTTAACTGCTCCGACATGTGTTTTTCAAAGTCGGACTGACTTTGAAAAAGGTTCCTGTACTACTTTTGTCCGACTTTGATCCTACTTCAGTCCATTGAAAGGCATTGAAGTCGGATCAAAGTCGTATCAGTGTCTTCACTGATCCGACTTTGGCATGCGACTTGTGCTCTGGGGATCTTGAAGGGGAACTCCACACCATATTTTTAAAGAAAAAACTGGCATGGGGTCCCCCTCCAGGAGCATACCAGGCCCTTTGGTCTGGTACGGATTTTAAGGGGAACACCATGCCGAAAAAAACAGCGTGGGGTCCCCCCCCCCAAAATCCATACCAGACCCTTATCTGAGCACGCAACCCGGCAGGCCAGGAAAGGGGGTGGGGACGAGCGAGCGCCCCCCTCCCTCCTGGACCATACCAGGCCGCGCAGGCCGCGTGCCCTCAACATGGGGAGTATGGGTGCTTTGGGGCAGGGGGAGCTCTGCGCCCCCACCCCAAAGCACCTTGTCCCCATGTTGATGAGGACAAGGGCCTCTTCTCGACAACCCTGGCTGGTGGTTGTCGGGGTCTGTGGGCGGGGGCTTATCGGACTCTGGAAGCCCCCTTTAACAAGGGGGCCCCCAGATGCCGGCCCCCCACCCTATGTAAATGAGTATGGGGTACATCGTACCCCTACCCATTTACCTGGAAAGAAATATGTACACAAAAAAAACACACAGCTTTTTAAAATATTTTATTAAATCAGCTCCGGCGGTCTTCTCCCCTCTCCGTTGTGTCTTCTTTTCTTCGGCTCTTTTGCGGGGTCTTTCATCTTCTGAGGGGTCTTTTCTTCTTCTCTGTGGCGTCTTCTGCTCTTTTGCCGGTCTTCTCCGCTGTCCTCTTCCCTCTCTCCTTCTCCTCCTTCTTCTTCTTCCCATGTTGACACGACGCGATCTCCTTCACGAATGCCCTCGCCGCTCTGTGCTGTGCCTTATATTGGCATGGGGCGTGGCCACCAGATGACATCAC
>BLSH010389076.1:278641-294733 GCA_018402905.1 Glandirana rugosa
CACGTCCCTTTCCACCTCGCCCCAGTGAGAGAAACACGTCCCTTTCCACCTCGCCACAGAGAGACACACCACCGGTCCCTGCACACAGAGAGACACCGCTCCACCTTTCCCTGCACAAAGAGAGTGACCCCGCTCCACCTTTCCCTGCACAGAGAGACACCGCTCCACCTTTCCCTGCACAGAGAGACACCGATCCACCTTTCCTTGCACAGAGAGACACCGCTCCACCTTCCCCTGCACAGAGAGACACCGCTCCACCTCTGCCTGCACAGGGAGAGGCACTGCTCCACCTTTCCCTGCACAGAGAGAGACACCGCTTCACTTTTCCCTGCACACAGAGAGAGACACCGCTCCACCTTTCCCTGCACACAGAGAGACACCGCTCCACCTTTCCCTGCACACAGAGAGAGACACCGCTCCACCTTTCCCTGCACACAGAGAGAGACACTGCTCCACTTCTGCCTGCACAGAGAGAGACGCCGCTCCACTTTTCCCTGCACAGAGAGACCGCTCCACCTTTCCTTTCACAGAGAGAGACCCCACTCCACCGGTCCCTGCACACATAGAGACACCGCTCCACCTTTCCCTGCACAAAGAGAGTGACCCCGCTCCACCTTTCCCTGCACAGAGAGAGACCCCACTCCATGGTTCCCTGCAGAGAGAGAGAGAGACCACTCCTCAAGAAAATCGCTTGATTCCCGTATCAACATAGTAAAGCCTAGTACATACCACTAGTTTTTTTTTTTTTGCTCAACCCAGTTAGTTGAATGAAAAAAAAAATTGACAATCCATCCGTTCACTCCGGTCAGCGCTCTCACAGCCAGCGGTGACTGGAAAAATACCTGGCAGGCTGGCTGTACTGAAGTCAATTAAATAAATCAACTTCAATACAGCCAGCTTGTGCATGCATGGATAAAAATTCAGCTGGTTCAGCAGAAATTTTGGTCTGTCTATGATGGCTTACATCCGCCAGTCTCTGTGGTTAACAATATCCTCAAATTGGCTGTAAAGAGCTCCACTTAGGTGTAGAGATTCACTTTGAACTGATGCAAGTGCATACAAGCCCTCGGGCTCACACTGGTGTGCTGTGGTTCGGCGGCAGTGCTGGTGTACTCGCAATTTTCCTTAGTCACAGTCCCATAGGCTTTTTTTAGGTTGTGTGTTTTTGCTGCAGTTGCACCAAAGATGCAGCATGCAGTACTTTTTGTGCACTTCTAGAAAATGCGGCAAAAATGTGCAATGTAATAGAAGTCTATAGGACAGGGGGAGGTAACATGCAGAAAGGCTGTGGGACTGCAGCCAAACACACCAGTGTGAGCCCACTTCAGAGTACATAAGACCAGGTACTGCACAGGTTGCTGAAACAAACCTCCTTAGCTGTAGGGGGGAGGGGGAAATTTGGGAGAGAGACCAGTCACAGCTCACTTACTTGAACGGTCCCAGCAGGAGGCTCACTGGTCAGTCATCAACTTCCAGAATGTCCCATATCAACACAGAACACTGGCTGCTCATTTTTACCGTTCCTGCCCACACATTCTATTCGCAGAAGCAGCACACGGGCTGCCCAGGGGTGTGAATGGGCACAGGAAGAGAAGGGGTGGGAGGAGGCAGATCTGATCCACCGTGTGGAGGGGGGCTGTGCTCTGTATGGATTGCACACAAACTCTCAAGTGCAGTCATCAGTTCTGTGATCGCCGGTGTTCTAACTGAACAGGCTCACAGCACGAACGTTCCTGCACTGCTTCTGGGTGTTAATCCATCCCTTCGGAGCTGCCAGAGCAAATAACATTCGGCCAATTGCAGAATTGCACTTGCACAGTTCCCAGCTGGCAGCACATCAGCCTTTTTAGGGGGAATCAAAGTGGCCCGGGGGGCAATTGCATCTCGCCCAGCCCGTCCAAACTTGGCATGATGTTCTCTTTTGTGCATTACGAAATGATGTGTTCGTTTTATTCCATAGGTAAGCGGACACGCACTTTCCAAAAAGTTCAAATTTTGGCTCATCAGTCCACAGAATATTTGTCCAAAAGACTTGGGGATAATCAAGATGTTTTTCACTAAATGTGAAACGAACATTGGTGTTCTTTCTGTCAGCAGTGGGTTTCATCTTGGAACTCTCACACAGAGCTTCTGAGGAAGAAGGTACGCCTTTGAAACGCGTTAGCTAGCAGCAGCCCTGACGTCCTCTCCTTCGTCATCTGGAGACTGCTGTCTGAATAGGACTGAATGCCATGATTTGGTGGCCTAGATAAGCGATCATTCTCCACATGTTTGTGAGTAGTTTTTACTATTATTTTTTCCAATAAACATTCTCTTGGGATAATGCACTAGGCTGGTGCACCAGAAGTATTTGTTTGCCATTTTTCAAGTGTCCAACATCAGTGCCTGACCTCATAAATGCTCTTCTGGGAGAATAGTCAAGCATTCCCATAGACACATTCCTAAACCTTGTAGGCAGCCTTACCAGAAGAGTTGAAGCTGTTATAGCTGCAAAGGGTGGGCCAACTCAATATTGAACCCTACAGACTAACACTAGTATGCCATTAAAGTTCATGTGTGTGTAAAGGCAGGTGTCCCAATACTTTTGTTAATATAGTGTATATATTAATATTGTTATATTAACCACTTGCCGACTGTGTAACGCCTTTTTATTGTAGCAAAGCGGCACAGCAGCGCGAATAGCCGATTATAAACGGCGATTCGATCAGTCACAAGTAGCAGGCGGGCACGCACCGCCGCTGGCTCGCTCTCTTGCCCCTGTGTGCTCCCTGAGTGTGGCTGCGGGTCGGGTGGACTCTGTGTCCACCAGCAACATGCAATCGCCTGTTAGAGAGGAAGAACAGGGAACCGCCGATGTAAACACAGCGTTTCCCTTTCTGACAGGGAACATGACAGTGATCTACTGATCCCGGTCATTGGGATCAGTTAGATCTGTCATGCCCCTGCCAGCCCAGCCCCCATACAGTTAGAACTCACATAAGGAACACAGCTAACCCCTAGATCGCCCCCTACAGGTTAACCCCTTCCCTGCCAATGACATTTACACAGTAGCCAGTGGCTATTTTTAGCTCTGATTGCTGTATAAATATCATTGGTCCCAAAAAAGTGTAAAAAATGTCCGATCTGTCCGGAGCAATATCGCAGTCCTGATAAAAATCGCAAATATGTCAAAGAATATATATCGGCCTAAACTGATGAATACATTTGTTATTTTTATTTTTTTATTTTTTGGATAGGTATTATAGCAAAAAGTAAAAAACTTTTTTTTTTTTCAAAATTGTTACTCTTTTTTGTTTATAACGCAAACAATAAAAACCGCAGAGGGGATCAAATACCACCAAAAGAAAGCTCTACTTGTGGGGAAAAAAGGGCGTCAACTTTTTTTGGGTACAATGATGCACTATCACGCAATTGTCAGTTAAAGTGACGCAGTGCCGAATCGCAAAAAGTGCTCTGGTCAGGAAGGGGTAAATCCTTACGGGGGTTAAAGTGGTTAAACATATTAGTCTGCTATACTCTGTAACAGTGGTTTTGTAAGACCAGGACCCAGTAAATTATTTCAAAACCTTCTATGCCCCAACAGTAAAACATAAAGCACAATAAATGAACAATAATTATTTGCAATAAGGAATCCAAAACATGTATTGAAAGGCTGGAAGGATCTGGATGGAGCTGGGTGTCATAGTGTGGTGGGGGATTGGGGCTCTGCAATAGACTGGGAGGCACTATGGAGGCTGAGGGCTCTCAGGGGGCATGGGGGGAATTTTGGGCCACTATGGGAGATTGGGGGGCACTATGGGTGCTGGGCAGCACTGTGGGACGTGAAAGGATTTGCAGCTAGCTGGAGGCTTGGGAGAAGTGAGCCCGTGGCCTAGCAGTGGGACATGGCCCAGTAGTTGAGAAGCACTGCTCTGGATTCTCAAGGCTCAGGGATATTAATCCACATGGTATGAAGTTGTTCTAAGATAAGGACATTCTTGCTCTCTATAACTAAATTCATTATAGATATTCTATCTCCTCCTTCCTAAATATATGTAATCCTGGAACATGCCTTCTGGGAATAGTTAATAATAGGTTACCAGGAAAACAAAACAGAATATTTTACTATTTATGCATGCAATCTTATAGCTGTAAGAATAACTCACACTCACAGACAAAAAGTTAGAGACAAAGCAACTCACCTTATATTGTGATATACAATATAGATAAAAATGAAACAAAAAAAAGCAGTGCTAAGTCTCCCAGTGTTTGTGAATCAAGAAATAAAAATGTATATGAGATCCAAAAACCATACATGTATAATCATACATAAACCAACATGAATCGTGCGTATATCATGACGCACGTACAGACAACTCAGTCAGTGCAATTATCAATATTCTTATAATCAGTGTAAGTGAAAAAATACCACAAACCACATTACATGTTGCAAAAAGCATAAATAAGTGAACAAGTACAAAAAAATCCCAAATGTGCATTTATTCTAATGCCAAAAATAAGTCTACTTCCCAATAAAGATTTTAACCAAGCCAGAAGGTATTCACATTCTTCACATATCCTAGTGTATCATGGTGCCAGTGATCAAATGAAAAGGTGCTTACAAAAGCGCCATTAACCCCAACTACATAACAGGCATAAGGCCCCTTTCATATGGAGTGGATCCATATGAGCAGAATCCGCCTGCTCAGCCAAGGGATCTCTCCACTGAGCAGGGGAATGACAGGTCCGTGTCCGCTCCGCTATGCAGAGTGGACAAGGACAGAGCCCACTCTATTGCATGGGACTCTATATTGTCATCCGATCCAACCTGCTGGACAGATGGTGAACGTATTGTTTTCAGAGGATTTTGTTGGATCGGATGCCACATGTCCGCTGACATCCGCTCCCCCATAGAGGAAAATGGGTGGCCCGATCGGGTCCACCTGAAAAACAGACATCATGTGAAAGGGGCCTAAGGAATAAACCGTTCAGTGCTACTCCTCTCGGCCACTCCTAGTGCTAACTTACAATGTCAATAAACATATGCACTAATAACAACTTATTGTTTATAATGCATTAAAAACACTCACATTAGGCATGAAGTAAAAAGTGTTTATCTGTTTACAAGCCAGAAACAGTTCTGATCTACAAAGCAGATATGCCTGGTGACATCCCCGTGTCCTGGCTCCACCCTACGTGTTTTGTCAGATTCTGACATCTTTGTTGGAACGATTGCACTTCATGCCTAATGTGAGCGTTTTTAATCCATTATAAACAATAATGTATCATTTAAGGATTTACACTATGGTTGTCTTCTCTCTGTGTGCATGTGGTTATTGGCATTGTAAGCTGGAGTTAACAATAGGAGTGCAAAGGAGTAGTGCTGGATGGTTTAATCCTTATGCTTTGACATGACCACTCTGTAATTTAGAGGTCATGGTGCTCTGGTAAGAATATTTTCATTCGGGCACTGGGACCATCAAGATTTTGAATACTTTCTGGCTTGCTTAAAATCTTTATTTGAAAGTGGGCATATTTTTGGCACTACAACAAATGCAAATTTGGGAGTTTTTTTTGTACTGGTTCAAGTTTTTATTTACTTATACTTTTTGCACATTTATTCATTTGTGGTATTTTTCCACTTACACTGCATATAAGAATATTGATAATTGCACTGATTGAGTTGCCTGTACGTGCCTCATGATATACGCATGATTCATGTTGGTTTATGTATGATTATACGTTGTACATGTATGATTGTTGGATCTCATATACATTTTTATTTATTTATTTTTTATTCACATATAGGACTAAAGCTGGATACACTCTATCCACTTTTCTGCAGATTTTTTCCTTCAGATTTACCAAAACCATGTAATATGAGGTCAAACCTTAGATGTTTCAATTTGTATGTAATCAGGCATGTCTTTGACAATAAAAGCTGGATAGGGTGTATGGGGTCTTACTCTGAGAGACTTCGCTTTTTTGTTTTAATATTATAAATGTAAACACGAAAGAAATAAAGGCGATGCCTAATTAACCAGGACCTTCTGTGGTACAAAGTGGCATATAGGATATGGCTGGAGGGAGTGGAATAAAGTTTGATAAGATTTGGGGCACCTGGAAAAACTCTCCACTTACAACTGATTGCCTAGAGTATCTTTTTGTTTTTTTTTAAATAGGATATGTACAATGTGTGAGGCACTTTCAAATATTCTCTTCCATCTATATTTTATGGCTTTAAAATTTAAATTTTTTTTCAAAAATTATAAATCAAACAAAGATCACATAGAAAAGCGAACGTTCATTCATTTGTATTTTTTTTTTTTTGATGTTACAGTACAGAAGCACAGATGTATTTAATTGCATACCAGCTATATATTTCAGAGTCTTCGTATTTCATTTTCAAGGACGAGAGATAGCAAACAAGAGAATAATATTTTACAGCCCAGCTCCACACACAACCTTTTTCAGTTGTACATCGAGTAGGGAAATGGTAAAATTGCTGCCTTGCTGATTGAGCTTTCTGCTCAATTTGGTTTGGTTACAGAACAGAAAGTGACAAGAATTTCTGCAGTAGAGACCTAGAAAGCAGTTCTACTTTTTTAAGTAGCGAAAAAATAGACTTTCTTTGGTTTTTTGTTATTTCCATCTGTGTCCTGGTTTGGTGATGTATCCTGGGTTGGAAGCCCAGAAAGCAGGAAACATCAGAAAGTGGCTCTAGCCCTTCCCCATTCTGTCCAAAGCTAAAAAAAAGGCTGGTTAGCCATGGCCGTTAGCCATTACTAGGGCCGGAATATTTGTGAAAGTAATTGCCACCTGATTTTAAGCTTAAAGCGGAGCTCTACCCAAACGGGGAAGTTCCACTTTAAGGCCTCCTCTCCACTCCTCTTCTCTAAATGGAACTTTTGTTTTTGGGGAGGGGCTGATACCTCGTTTTGACAGGTACTCGCTCCCATTTCAGTCCCCGCAGCCATCTGGGACCATTCACAGTGCGCAGCCACATGCGCAGTGGGCACCTAGCTGTGAAGCTGCAAGCTGTCAGAGCTGGGTGCCCACAGTTGAGATGCTGGGGAAAGAAGAACGAGAGAAGGGCTAGCTCGGGTGAGCACATCTCTGGATCCTGAGACAGGTGAGTGTGTGTTTATTAAACATCAGCAGCTACACTTTTTGTGACGTCTGACTTTGAATAAACACAAAATGACTGGAGCTCCTGTAGTATGTCTGCAGTCTCAAATCATCTCCTCTAGTATGTCTTCAGTCTTTGACCATCTCCTATAGCATATCTGCAGTCTTGAATCATCTCTTGTAGTATGTCTGCAGTCTCAAATCCTCTCCTGTAGGATATCTGCAGTCTCAAATAATCTCTTATGGTATGTCTGCAGTATCTGACCGTCTCCTGTGTTATATCCACAGTCTCAACTCATCTCCTGTAGTATGTCTGTAGTCTCTGACCATCTACTGTAGTATGTCTGCAGTCTCTGATCATCTCCTGAGAGCTCAGCTCTGAGGAAGAGGGTCCACCCTCAAGACACGTCAGCTTACTTTGGACTTTCAACCCACCCATGTCTACTGGCCAGCAGATCTTGCTTGATGATGCACATGATGGACTTTGTACTATTTGTCTGATTTTATCACTGGTTTGTGAGAATTCTATTTTACTTTTATTAAATTTGAGTGTTGCAAAGGTAATGTGCAAGGCTTGGGTGCCTTGCATCCTTGTTTCCTTTTAGAGTTGTCTCTGGGTTCCCCCTGACCTGTTGACAGTGGGAGCAGAGCCGATTCGGTAGCATGATTTGTGAAGATTTTCCTCTTCTTTAATTTACACTATGGCAATCTTTTGAGCACATGATCATTTTGTTTCTTAGTATGTCTACAGTTTGTGACCATTTCCTGTAATATATCTGCAGTCTCTGATCATCTCTTGTATTATGTTTGCAGTCTCTGACCATCTCTTGTAGTATGTCTGCAGTCTCTGACAGTCTCCTGTAGTATGTCTAGCACTAAATAATATGCACAACCCTTTGGTGTGTCAGGGGCTGCAGTTGAGGCCGCCAAAGTCTCATCAATTGACCATACTGGCATGCGGTCTCAAAACAAACTTTAATGTATATCCACAAAATAAATGGAGTATATTAAAGTCAGATCAAGCCCTTTGTAGCTTAAAACTAATCGTTCACCACAAAGGTCTCTTTCACATGTGCTGCCGTCCCTTCTGCTCCTCTATAAAGTGATCCATGGTGGATCGCTTTGCAGAGGCAGTTTGCAGGCATTCAGTAAGGGTGCATTTGGCGTGTGGGTGTGACTTTAATGGGCAAGCTTGATAGGTTAAGCCTTGACGTCACAGCTATGTGTAGCCAACGAAGCAGCTGCTATGTTTATTCAAAGGTATGTGGTCAAGGGGTGGTTCTGTTTAATCACCCTCTTTAAGCCACTTATATGCAGTCTGGTCATGCCCACTACTCTCTGCCACATGCTTAGCAGAACTTGTCTTTCAACTGTGCCCAAGGAGGTGCTGTTATTTTTTCACACTGTGTTGATTTTTTTTAAGTGTAAACCAGGAAAATTGCTTGTTCTGGGTATTGTCAGTGTTTACATATTGTGTTTATACTGTTTAAATATTGATTGCCAGTAAATTTCCCAGGTTTTGTCAGTAAAAAAAGTTGTGGGAGGTTGGCAACCCTGGTATTCAGTGACAGCAGCGGTATGCAGTAGTATGCTAGCAGGTACCTGGAGGAATCATGGAGCGCTCGGTGGGCGGTAACACCAGACAGCTGTGACAGTTTCATCAGGACTGGTGCACCCTGTAGTGAAGAGCTGTGTACTGCGAGTGCCGGGTCCCATTACTTGGAGGTGATGAGCGGGCTTATACACAACAAGAGCGACAGCATGTTACTTTATTCTAAAGTAATCATTCAGTAAACTAAAGGAGTTGTAAAGACAGAAGGATTTTTATCTTAATGCATTAAGATAAAAAGCCTTCTGTATGTAGCAGCCTCCCCAGCACCCCACATCACTTACCTGAGCCCCATCTCTCTCCAGCGATGTCCACGACTGTCTTAGCCATCCGGGACTCTCCTCCTGATTGGCTGAGACACAGCAGTGGCACCACTGGCTCCATGTCTGAATGGACACTCGGAGGATGCCATTATGTGCTGCTGGCTGCAGAGGGGTGTGGGTGCTGGTTGAGTGCTGCTGGCCCGGGGGAGGGAGGGGTTGGTGGGTGTACTGGATGAGTGCTCTGGCGACCCGTGGGGGTTGGGTGGTGGGGGTGGGAGTGCTGGATAAGTGCTGCTGGCCATCTGGGAAAGGGGGCGGTGGTTGATTCCCCCCCCCAAAAAAAACCCACGAGCCACCATTGCTGCTGAGTCAGCGGTAATCATGTGTAGCAACATCTATCAACCAATTAGTGAACAGTGGTGGTCTGGTGTAATCCTTAGCAGCTAATCAGTGAGCAATAATGATGTGGAGTAACCTCTAGTAACCAATTAGTTAGCAGTAACCTTTAGCAGCTATTCATTAAGTGGTAATGATGTAACCTTTAATGATAATTATTAAAGTGGAACTTCACCAGGATTCCCTTAATTTGCAGGAATTTCCTCTTACTTCCGGTTTTGGCTATGGGACAGAAAGTGAAAGTAAATCTCCTCAATGTAGTTAAAAAAAAATCTGGCAGGGGTTATAATCATCCCTTACTGTATCCAGAATGAAAAAAAAAAGTTTTGCATTTAGTTCTACATGAACCCCTTCGCTACCACGCTATAGCGGAATGACGGCTACAGCATGGCCACACTTTGTCAGGAGGCCATCTTATGATGTCCTCCCATGTTCATGCTACCTGCGTGCCTCCTGCGGTGCACATCGGCAGTGATCTGTGACCTTCAGACGTAGCTGATCACAGATTGAGGTAAAGAGCCACTCACGGCAGCTCTTTACCACCAGGGTATGAGGAGAGGAGAGACGAAAACCAGCAAATCCACACAGGGGATATCTACATTGACAATCAGGCCACTGATCATCAGTGCAGCCCCAACAATGCCCACCAATTATGCCAATCTGTGCCCACCTGTGCTGGCAATCTGTGCCCACCAATGCTGCCAATCAGTGCCCATTAGTGATGCCTATCAGTGCCACCTATCAGTGCCCATCAGTGCCACCTATCAGTGCTGCCTATCAGTGCAGGCTCATCAGTGCCCATCATTGCAGCCTCATCAGCGCATATCAGTGCAGGCTCATCAGCACACATCAGTGCAGCCTCATCAGCGCTCATCTGTGAAGGAGAATAATTACTTATTTTCAACATTTTATTACAGAAACGAAGAAAAACGTTTTTCTTTTAAAAATTTTTGGTCTTTTTTCGTTTGTTTAGAAAAAAATAAAAACCCAGTGCTAATTAAATACCACCAAAAGAAAGCTCTATCTATCTAAAAAAAAATACAAATTTAGCTTGGGTAGTTTGAGTTTGAGTTCCATGACCGTGCAATTGCCATTCAAAGTGCAGCAGCACTAAAAGCTGAAAAATGGCCTGGGCAGGAAGGGGGTGAAAGTTACCAGTAGGCAAGTGATTAACACTATATTACAATAGGCAAGATGGGAGCACTGTTGTTCTTTGGTGATGTCCTCTCAGGATCTGTCATCCGCTGTGTCTAGTGGACACGACCAGTGACCGATCACTGTACCGACCTGTTGCCAGTACCATGTGACGGCTATAGCCAATCACAGTAGATCACATGCCAGTTGTACACAATGACAGGCTTTGTTACATGCCTTTTATTGTGTACTATTATGATGATCTCTGTGATTGGTCACAGTTATCACATGGTACAGACAGGGCCAATCACAGCTCCTCTGTACCATGTGATTAACTGTGGCCAATCACAGCTAATTACAATAGTAAACACTGAATGAGTAGTTTTCATTCACCAAAAATGGTTGCTTATAACTGTAGAATTCACAGTTATTAACAGCCATAGTGTGTAAAAAAAATCCTGATCCAGAGTATTACAGTTACTATGGTAACACTGTATTTCTCTGGTCACTGTATGTACAACATGTAAAAAAATAGAAAATATTAAAACTTTTTTTTTACATACTGTCACCAGTCAGTGTCCCTGATCATCACCACACCAGTTCCAATATATGATGACACTGTACTGCACTGGTGACAGTATGTAATATATATATATATATATATATACATACATATATCTAAATTTCTTCATTTTCCAAACAATCATGACAAAATAATCTCTCATGCCTTACTAAATACCTTAGACTGTCTACATTACAAAAAGGGGTAATTTGGGGGGAATTTGTACTGTCCTGGCATTTTCATGCCTCAAGAAATGAGGAAGGCTATCAGTAAATCAGGATTGATCGATTTTCAGATATATATCATAGTTTGCGGACTCTATATCTTTCCTACAGTCTAAATAATAATAATAATACACTGATTTGGGTTATTTTCACAAAAGAAATGTGGCAGATACATTTTGGCCTAAACTTATCAAGAAAGATTGTTTGCAAAGTTTTATAACAGAAACTAAGTTTTTTCGTTTGTTTTGCAAACGATAAAAAACCAGTGGTGATTAAATACCACCAACAAAAAGCTCTATTTGTGTGAAAAAATATATATAAATGTCATATGGGTACAGTGTTCCATGACCGCACAATTGTCATGCAAAGTGCAACAGCGCTTAAAGCTGATGTAGCACCCTCTAGGCAGGTAGGTGCTAGAGGATAGATTTTTCTGCAGAGTCGTAAAATGTAGGCAGGTCATTCTGGGCTGGGAATGGCTCAGGGCAGGGCTGGGTGAATCACAGGTAGCATCACTGTCACCTCCCTCTTCTATCTAGAAGGTGCTAGAAGGAGGGGAGGAGAGGTAGAGCTGTCTGGGGTGTTTTGAGGAGCCCTGACCAAACCCAACTTGGATTGATAGGGGACAGGCCTCCTCTAATACACAGAGTCAGCCCAGCTGGGGGGAGTTGTTGGGTGGAAGATATGGAGTGAGAGAGTGTGGAGGCTGTTGGGGCCTACAAGGAGCTCCCCAGTCTGGGGGGGGGGGGTGACATTGGGCCTGGGCTTGGGTGCAGCCAGGAGGAGAGAAGAGATCCTGGAACAGAGGCACATGAGAGCGCAAGGGGAGAACAGCAGGAGAGAACACTGCTAAGAGAATCCAAGGAGGACAACTGGTCACAGTCAGGAGGGCTGGTGAGTGAAGCACAGTCAGGAGGACTGGGGAGGCACACCTGAGAGAACTGGGAGTGGCAAAGATGGGTGCAGAACCAGGAGAGTGGACTGTGGTAAAAGGGGAAGTGGAAAGAGGCAGCTGCAGCCAAGAGGGCTGGCAGGGCCTGAAGTGGGCTTACTGGGATTAGTAGCTGAGTTGAGGATAGTTAGCACCAGAACTATTTCTACACCATAGGGGCCCGGGGTCCCTGCCCGCAAAAGTTAATTCATTGAGGCCTGCCTGAGTTAGTGTCAGACCTAACCATGTGGTGCTAGCTGATCTGGGAATGTGCAGCAAATGAAGAGCTGGAGGAGTGAAGGAGAAGAGGTCTTAAGCAAGAGTTGTGCTGGAGAGAAGTCTGGAGTATATATACAGGAGTGTATATAGTAGTCCCAAGAAAGTTATATTGAATCTTTTTGGGCATCCCATAATTTCCCTTTCCCATCCTAGTTCAATCCCCTCAATAAAAATAAAAAAAGCAAAGCTATGGACTGTTCTATGTCTCTGAGTGCCTGAGAGATGGATGCTGGGCTGGGCAGAGTGACGGGTGAACCACAACATTCAGCAACCCCTATGGGGCATGGCTAAATTTGGGGGCTCGTCTGGGATCACTTTTTTACAGTTAACCTGCCAGCCTTTGCCCCTAGCTACCAAAGTTGGTTGAGCCAGGGAACTGTAGTGAAAGACTTATGTGCTCTGCCTGCTATTCAGTGCTATAGTAACAAGTGTCGTTGTCCATAGCAACCAGCAGAAGCTGCCTTCAATTTCAATTTTTTGCTGCCTGCTCACCCAGTTGCCCCAACCGCGGCTGGGATAGACACTTGTGCTAAAGACCTGCAACTCTGGAACTGTTTTACTATGTGCTGTCACCCATGGAGACCACAGCGAGCGATCACGCCCATGGATTACAAATACATCCAGTGATCTGTTAATGCTGGATGTCTTGAGTTGGATTACAAACATGTCCAGCAATCTGTTAATCGAGGTGATTGGTGATCACGGTAAGCCCTTCAGTGAGGCATGGGTTATAAACTTTATTGTTGCTACCGGCAAGCCAGTGGTTATCTGCTTCTAGATGCTTGGGCACAGTAGGTGCCAAGCAGCATGCCTGGACAAGTCCTGCTAGTTACAGTGTGCCTGCAAACTTCAGTTCACCTAACAAGGGGTTACAGCAGCATGTCCAGGGAAGAGCCTGCTTATCAGTTCAGCAGACGCCAGTCTGTCTGGAAGTGAGGGGAGACTCAGCATTCCCTGCTAGCAGCAGACACTACTCCCAGCACTGACTTGGTTGCCTGCTCTCAGGAAAAGTGTAAAAGATTAGTGCTAAAGGTAAAACAAAAAAAGATCTGCAGAAGCAGACACTGGTCGACACCAGCGTCCAGTTTTGAGCATCGCGGGGAGTTCATCCTCAAGGTGATTGAGGGAATGGAGCGGCTGTGCTTGCTGTGTCCAGACTGCCGGATACCGACCGCGGTGGTCAGTGCCTGGATCCGGTGCGGTCATTGTGGTGAACCGCTCTCCTGGCTTCCATCCAGCCAGCAGGAGCCCCAGTACTACAGCGTGGATCTGCACTCAGGACCGTGTCATGTGCAGCCATGGAAATTCCGGAGTGGACCTGGAATCATCGCCGAAAGGAAGGGTAGAGTCTGAGCCTGGGGACTACCCTGCGAACAGCAACATAGCGGAAGAGGAGTCTGTTGTGGTCTGCGGCTTGGTCGGGGACCTGGTAACTGTAAGTACTGCCCAGCAGGAACCAGATAAAGTCCCTGAAATGCCAGCCATCCCTGTGCATGTAGCCATCTCCCTCTGGAAGGAGCCAGTGTTCGAGGGTGCACCCTCAGGTGAGCCAGAGGGGGAATGCGAGGACAGGGCCATAGATTGGTGTTCTCCCAGACTGCAAGCTGCCTTTGGGTCCCTGGAGAGGTTAGCAGAATGTTCGTCTCCAGATAGCAGCTCGGAGGAGGAATGGGAGACAGGAGGTTCCCAGGTCCTGGAAATTCCATCCAAGGGAGGAGAAGAGCCTGACTCTACCGGGAGGCCAGAAGACACAGCAGGATCCCCCATTAGTTACAGACAACTTTTTGTCCAAAGACCCTCCACCACCCAGACCAAAGCAGCTGAATATAGGCAGTGGGTGCAGAGGTCCCCTAATGCCTGTGTCCTGCCGGGAAAAGGAAAACCAAGGGAGCTGCGCCGATTTTCCAAGCTTCAGTGGGAAGTTCAGCGTAGAGTAGCTCTGGAGTGGGGTCTGGACTTTCCCTATGGCCATCCCGAAACCATGGACATCATCGAGAACTCATGGGGAGAGTGGGAGGACGACTTGGCTTGGGAGTACCTACACGTCTATGGGGGGGGGGGTGCAGAGAAAACACTGAAACGCCATTTTGTCTTCTGGATTCCATTTTAAAATATCCTTTTCTCCTCTGTCTCTTGATGTTCCCCACCCCCCTTCTTCCATTTCAGAATTCACAGTTTGCACGTACAGAGATGATCTCATCTACCATCCCAATTACTAAATTCCATGTACCTGGTACTGCTAGCCACGATAATTCGTATTACTTTCTCGTTTCTCCTTAAGCACAACCCCATAGCTCCAGGCCTCTGGATAAAGACCCCCTCCTTTCTTAAGGAGGAGTTTTTCTTATCTATTATAATTAGTAAACCTATAGTCTCATATTATTTGGAATATTATTAACTTTGTATAATTGTTAACCTATAAGGTGATGTGTTGCAGGATATCATTAACTTTGTAACGCCCTTCATAATGACTGTAAAATGTTTGACCCAAACAATACAATTCAGAATAATCTTGGCATCCAAACTGTCTGTCTGTGTGTGTTTCTCATAACGCTAAGATTATTCTCAAACTGGATCCTTAAAAGACACAGGGTCGATCCAAGCCAGTCAGAACAGCAGGCCTCACTGGTACCCCAACAAGCTTTGGAGGTCCCACCGAGATTCAGAAGGTCGTTTTCACATCTTCAGACACTCCCGGTAAGGTATATTTTTTTTATTATTGCCTGCCGGAATTGTCTGAAATAGCTGACCAAAATCCGAATAAAAGTGTTTTTAGTATGTATGTGCTTTCTGAAGTGGAGAGTACAGTACATTAAAGGGGAAGAGGCGCTGCAGGTAAATTCTAGCCGGCTAGGGGGGATTATTTTATTTTATTTTTTGTTGTTGGTTTTGTTTTTTTTGTTGTCTCCGGGAGACACTTGTGTTCTGGGTAACACAGTCATAATAATCCCCTATTTTGAGTCCTGAAGGGGCACCAGGTACTTCCGGGAAAGTACAGTTGTGTTCTGATTTTTCTTTCCGGGCAAAGATTTATGGTTGGACCGACACTGTGTCTAAATTTCTTTTTATTTGTGCTTCTCTTACTATCGCTTAGAGTGATAAGATAATTTTTCGTATGGTACAAGAGTCCAGGTGGTAAGTATATGGACCAGTACCATTGTTATTTATCTTCTGTGTATTTCTTTGTGTGATACACAAGACATTCTTCGGTGTTCAATAAGATGAAGGCTTTCCGAGTATAGGAGAGTTGTACTGCTTTGAACACAGGATTTGAGATAAAATGCATGGAAAGATTTTTTCAGTGTCTAGTGTTTCACATAATTAGAGCACCTTACAATCTTTACGCCTGGTCAACTACTAGAGAAAACCCCCAAGAAAATTGAATGAGCTAAAGTTTTGTTACATAGGCTGTATTGTTATCTATTAAGAGGTTAAATGCATTCCGTTCCATAGTGGAAGTGAGATGATAAATGGGTAATGATAAGTGTAACTTATCATAACTTATCATTAGAATTGGAATAGTATACAGACCCCCAGGACAGAGTGAAGATTATGATAACTTGTTGATTGATGAGATAACTCAAATG
>BLSH010389076.1:306931-333309 GCA_018402905.1 Glandirana rugosa
ACCATTTTTTTTTTTAGCGTTAGCCGCATATAACTAACCAAACGCGTTTTCAATAGCGCAGATGTTTGATACCCTTAACTAAATACCGCAAAAATAATAAATAAATAAAAAAATGATCATTACCGCCGCTAGACACTAAAAATAGCCCTGACGTTATAACGACGTCTTTACAGCCTGTAAAAAATGTGTAAAAACCCTGGTTACTGTAAATATGTCGCTAGTCTTTAAATTTATAGGTGATTAATGACACATTTACAGTAACCGTAACTTCCCCAATTGGACGTCCCCCGTCACTTCCCCAATTGTTACAAGGGACCCACACCCGTGCGATCGTTCGGGTTCCGTCCGGACCCGGACCCGGACTTTGTCCCGAAGTTCGGACGGACCAGCAGAACCCGAACTTCCAGGTGTTCGCTCAACTCTAGTCCCGACCAGCCCCGCCCCTCCAGAGTTAGAACACACCCAGGGAACATTGTTAACCCCTTCACTGCCCCCTGCAGGTTAACCCCTTCAATGCCAATGACATTTACACAGTAATTAGTGGATATTTAAATTTCTGATCGCTGTATAAATGTCATTGGTCCCAAAAATGTGTAAAAAATGTCCGACATTTCTGCAGCAATATTGCAGTCCCGATAAAAATCACAGATCGCCGCCATTACTAGTAAAAAAATAAATAAATAATAAAAACGCCATAAATCAATTCCCATAGTTTGTAGACGCGATAACTTTTGCGCAAACCAATCAATATACGCCGATTGCGATTTTTTTTTTTACCAAAATATGTAGAAGAATATATATCGGCCAAAACTGATGAATACTTTTTTTAATGGATTTGTACTTTAGCAAAAAGTAAAAAATATTGTTCTTTTTTGCAAATTTGTCTCTCATTTTTTGTTTATAGCGGCAATCAGAAATGACGCAGAGGTGATCAAATACAACCAAAAGAAAGCTCTATTTGAGGGAAAAGAAGTACGCAAATTTTATTTGGGTACAACGTCGCACGACCGCGCAATTGTCATTCAAAATACGACAGCGCTGAAAGCCAAAAATTGGTCTGGGCAGGAGGGGGATTTAAGTGCCCAGTAAGGAAGTGGTTAATTAATAGTTATATAAAATTAGTGCATACAGTGCCACCTCAAAGATTATCTTATATTCACCCTTTAGAGAATGCATAAATAATAAAAATAATAAAAAATTAAAATAAAATGAGAAAATGAAATTAAACGAATATTAAAATAAAAAATAAATAATAAAATAAAATAAAAAAATAAAAAATATAAAAATATAAAAATGAAATAAGAAAATGTTTAATACAAATAAAACAAAAATATATATATACAAGTAAAAATAAATTCTAAAAAATAAAAAAATGATAAAATGTAAATAAAATAAAATGAACATTCAAAAATTGGAATGATAACAATTTAAGTCAATATCAATATTAAGGCCTGCCGGAAAGAGAGAGCCAATCTGGTGTATCCGCCATGTTTCATTTTTTGAGATCTGTTTTCTCAGGTCACTTCCCCTCCAATGACCTGTACCTTTATCAATTCCAATAAACTTTAAATCTTTAGGGTTCCTGTTGTGTACCTCTCTAAAATGTTTTGACAAATTAAGTTTTTGCAACCCTTTTTGATATTATTGACGTGTTTGTTTATTCTTTTATATAAGGGTCGTGTAGTACGTCCTACATGTTTTAAATTACATGAACATGTCAGTAAATAGGCTACATATTTTGTGTGACACGTAATGAACTTCTTGATGTTATATTTTTGTCCATTGGTTCCAGAAAATTCTTCCACCTTCTTCCTTTTGTCACTGGTTGTCCTACAAGATATACATTTTCCACATCGAAAGAAACCACCTCTTTCTAGAAATGTGGGAGGTCTTTTGTGAGGATTGGTAACACTTTTCGCTATCCTGTTATGTATAGTGGGACCCTTCAATATATGAAGTAAGGTTTCTTTGAGATGATTTTCTATAATGTACGGTCTTTTTGTAAAATCGGCCAATAATTCTTTATTATTTTTTCTATTTTCCTGTATTCCACACGATAGCCTGAGATAATGGCCGTGTTGTTTTCTGATTGTTTTTTATGTAGGAAGCTTTTTCTCTCCAGTTCTCCTATTTCCTTTCTTAGGAGAAGTTCTCTCTTTTTGTATCCCTTTTCCAAAAATCTGTTGATTAGTATGTCTGTCTGTAAAAATGAATCTTCTAAGTCATGGCAGTTTATCCTAATTCTAATGAATTTACTTTTCAGAATGGCTTTAATCCATTTTGGATGGTGGCAACTTTTCATGGATATATAGCCATTCCTATCCACATCTTAAAAAAAAGAAGTTCGTTGTTGTTTTTTTATTAATTTCAGATCTAAATATTGGATCTTTTCATAGCCCCACTTAGCTGTCAGTTTAATTCCATAAGCATTATTATTCAACATATTTAGAAAAGATTCTAATCTCTCCTCCTTACCCTTCCATATTATTATGACGTCATCTATGAATCTTCGATAGCAGGCTAGTTCAGGCCATACTCGGGAAAAAACTTCTTCTGTTTCCCACTTATTTAAAAATATATTGGCTATACTGAGTGCATAACGTGCTCCCATTGCTACCCCTCTTATTTGATTGTAAAAGTCTCCTTGATGGCAGAAGAAATTATTGGACATCGCCATGTCCAATCCTTCCAATAAAAATTTAATTTGTTCCTGTTTAATGTCATTGAATTCATGCAATGCCCATTCAGCTGCTTTGATGGCATCTTCTTGTCTAATATTGGTGTATAATGACTCCACGTCAACCATTACCAGTAACGTGGAGTCATCAAACCTGAACATCCTGTAGTAGATTTAGAACATCCTTACTATCCTTAATAAAGGAGTGTCCCTTGTTTGCTAGGGGTTGGAAGAAGGAATCAAGATATTCACCCACTCATATATAGAATCTATTCCACTCAGGATTGGTCTACCTGGTAGTTTTTTCTTGTTTTTATGTAATTTTGGAACACAGTACATAACGGGTACATGTGGGGCTTTTAAATTCAAATACTTGGCTTCTTTTTTATTGAGAATTTTTTAATTTTTTCCTCTTTCTGTCCATTCCTTCGGTTTCTTTTTCAACTTTTAGGTGGGGTTACCTTTTAGTTTCTTATATGTATCTTCATCTCCAAGGAGTTTTTGCATTTCTTGTTCATAGTCTTCTTTGGGGAGGATTACCAACCCTCCCCCCTTGTCTGCTGGTCTGATGACTATATTTTTTCTTTCCTCCAGCTTCTTAATGGCCTGTATTTCTTGGTGATTAATTTTATTTTTGGCTGTTTTCAGATGTTTGATTTCTCCTTGTACCATACTTTTGAATACCTGTTAGTGGTGCATTTAGGGTTGAACACGGATTTATTTATTTCTTCTCATTAAACATTTTTTTTATATTTAATTTCCTTGAAATTTTTCCACATCTATAAAACGTTCAAATTTATCTAAAAAAATTTGGGGGCATATTTTAGTCCTTCTCTAAGGACTCTCATTTCTTATTCTGAATATTGTACCCCTGCCAAATTAAATATTTCTGTGGTTAGGCTGTCCTTTTCCGCTTTCTTTCCACCGCCTCTGCATCCTCTTATTCCTTCTCTTACAAGTGTTTCCGTGTGGTATTGGGTTGGATGGTAATGGTCCTTCCAGTCCCTCCATTCCCCCTGGGGTTGGTACTGGGGTCTATTATGACTTCTTCCTCTTGTATTTCCTCTGAATCTTCCCCCTTTGTGGGCGATAGGGGAAGTTATCCCTATAGTCATCTTGGGGGGTAGTTTGTTCTTCCTTCTCATGGATACTGGTAATTATTATATCCATTCCTTGGTGGAGTCCTAATTCTTCTTTGGTATTCTGTTTGGGGGTCTTTCTCTTAGGGGTGAGTATCTATTGGAGGTGCCGACTGAATACTCATATCCTCTTTCTCTCTCAACATAGTTTGGTTTATTATTCTCACCCTGATTAATGCTTCTTCTATAGGGTGGCGCTTGTCCACACTTATTCTTATTAGCGTTTTCTTTGGGAGTTGCCAGATCACTTAATGGTTCAGGTGATGTTTCTCTTGACAATAACATGTCCGGTTGATCCTGCCATTCATATACCTTCCCCTCTTTGTATTGTCTAGGGTCTCTTTGGTATTTTTTTCTTTTTGATCTTATTATCATATTTTTTTAGATGTGTTTCTAACTGTTGGGCCTTGGTTTTGTACTCCTCTGTGTCATTATGTGGTGCCATAATTTCTTTAAGGGAAGTTATTTTCCTTTCCAATGTTGCTAGGTCTACCCTTCTTCTATCAATAATTATAATAATAATTTTTTGTTTGCTCTGATTAAAAAATTTATACCACCCATCCATGAGTCTAGGGTCGTCTAGTCCATCGTTGGGACTTATATCCCAATGTAAGCTTTTGGGTGTCATTTTTTCTTTTTGATATTGTTCCACTGTGTTTATATCCCACCATGACCTGATTTTTTTCTCCATGGTGTGTTTAAGTTGGGAGAAGGCCTTTACAAGGTATACATTTGCTTCAGCATTTTGCGAAAAAACTTCCTCCATATTGATTTGTCTGGTATCAAAAAACTGAATAAATCAATTTTGATTATATGTGACTATATTTGTGTTAATTATAAAATATGAACTTGTGTTGAAAATTTGGCTGTAAGTGAACTTAAATATGAAATTTATCACTAACAGCCATATTTTCAAGGACATTCCAATACCTATTATTTAATAGTTATTTATTAGCTTGATAAAGGAGCGTGGCTGCCACACCAATCGCAGCACGCCGGCTCGGATAACGTGTCGCTGTCCAGTGACGTCATCATCCTGAGACTCTAGCTTCCACAGAACCAAGCCTCATTTAAGATTCCCCTGTCTTCAGCCGGTTACCAACTCACAGGGACGCTTGCTACAGTTCATGATGGTGCTATAAATCCTGGCCTATGGACGTCTCACTGATGTTACCCCTTTGAGGACCTGCTCATGTGCCTTTTGTCTTCTGTCTCATGTGAGTTGCCAATTGTTGGTTTTAATAAACTGTTTTTAAAGTCTGCACTTAGAGGTGCCTCTTTTCTTCTTTTTTTCCAGTGTTACAAGGACTTTGCTTCTGGTTCTAAGAAGGCTGACCTTTGTGCTGGGACTTTTTACTAATGCTGGTTCTCATACCAGCCACATATGGACTATTTTAAAAAGACTTGATGGGATTTATATGTTTTTTCAGGGTGTTGCGCCATATACTTGTTTGCGTTAATAGTTATTTATTAGTTAGTTATTATTTCAAATGTTCTTTGTTATTTTCGAATTTCCGAATTTTGGATTTTCGACTTTTCCGATTGCCGAATTTCTGCAATTTGCCGTATTACCGTGAATTACCGCAATTGCCGAATTACCACAATTCTCCAAATTTCTGAATTACCGCAATTGCCGAATTACCGCAATTGCCGAATTACCACAAATTTCCAAATTCCAAATATCCGAAAAAATAAAAAAACGTAAACTTTGAGAGCCATCATTGACAGCTTTGTTTAAAGAAATAAATAGCACATAGACCAAGGGTCTGCTTATGTATTTTGTTGGCTATTTAAACTGTTCCATTGTTTTCTTTGTAAAAATTATTTTTGCTATAGTACAAGTACTAAAGCATTAGAAAAACCCTGAGTCAAGTATGGATTTTAGGGGAGTACTTTAAACAAAGAAAGACAAAAAAAAATGTGAAGTCCTCCAGGAAGTAGGGGGATTTAAAGGGGGACTCCATGCAAAAAAACAACAAAAAAGAGCATGAGGTCCCCCTAAATATCCATAACAGACCCTTAATCAGAGCATGCAGCCTAGCTGGCCAGGAAATTAAGTGTGCATCTTTTCACCCCTGAACTTTACCAGGCTTCATGTTGATAAGGACAAGAGCCTCTTTCCCACAACCCTTGCCCTGAAGGGGCTCTCCTAAGAAATCAGGCAAACTTTATTTTGAGTTTTACTATTTTTTGAACTGATGAGATATTTTTAGTGAGAAGTGTCAGGAAAGACGGAGAACTCGCGTTTCCATAAGAAGAAACACAGAGGCGCGCATCCCCGTTCGTAACCGTTCTTGGTGCCAAAGGGGCTATTTAAACCAAACAGTGACATGGGATCAATGCCGTTTGGTCTACAACGTTCCTGAGATTCCTGTTTCCTGTCTATTTGCTGAACCTGTTCTTCTGATCTACCGGCTTGACCCTGATACCGCTGCTCTCTGCCTGCCCTGACCTTTGGTTTTCCTTGACGATCCTCTTGCCTGCTTCTCGGTACCTCACTGCCAGTCTGTTGCTGACCCGGCCTGTGTCCGACCATCCTTCTGCCTGCTTCTCAGTTCTGATCCGCCTGCCTGCTGTCTGATCCAGTCTGTCTCTGACCTTCTCATCCAGCATCACCTGCTTGGTTCAGCCATACAGGGCTATCGTCAGCTGTTCCCCGGAGTTCCTCTTCTGCTCCAGCTAGCTGCACCTCCAGCCCTGCCTATGATCACCGCACCTGTGTTCCAGTCAAGCACTCGTGACATTCTGCACTCTCAAGCCTCCTGTTCACTATATCAGGGGTTCCTGAGTCAGGATTGTAAGAGAGGCTGTCCTCGGCAGTTGCAGACTCCACCACCAGGTACGTGACAGTACCAAACGTCCATGTCCGAGTCACCGCTTG
This sequence comes from Glandirana rugosa, assembly GCA_018402905.1. Lineage (NCBI taxonomy): Eukaryota > Metazoa > Chordata > Amphibia > Anura > Ranidae > Glandirana > Glandirana rugosa. Next base: position 313,629 of record BLSH010389076.1, read on the forward strand.
GAAGAACATGTCCAGGAACTTTCCTCTCCAGCTTCTTCCAGCACCAGTCACCCCGTTGCATCCGCCAGCCCAGCTGCTTCACCTACTGTGGTCATGCTGCCTCCAGAGCCCAGAGTTCTGAGTTTGCCGGTGAACGAAGCAAATTCCGCTCCTTCCACAACGCATGTGAACTGTATTTTGCGTTGCAGCCCCGCACATTCTCACTGGAAGCAACCAAGGTGGGATTTGTAATCTCTCTTCTACAAGGGGAGCCACAGTCTTGGGCCCACTGGCTTCTAGAACAAAAAGCAGCCTCTCTGGGAGATCTGACATCCTTTTTTCAAGCCATGTCACAGCTATACGAGGACCCGCACCAGTCTGCAACAGCAGAAGCAGCATTGCATGCACTCCAGCAAGGGCGCAGAGCGGCAGAGGACTATGTATCTGAATTTAGATATTGGAGTTCCGATACCAACTGGAGCAACGTCGCTCTGTTACCAATTCCGCTTGGGCCTCTCCGAGCCTCTTAAAGATGAACTGGCATGAGTAGGGGTCCCTCAGACTTTAGACGCTCTGATTAAGCTATCAATTCAGATCGATGAACGTCTAAGGGAACGAAGGTCTGAATGGCAGACAGTTCCGTCTCGCCCCACTTGGATGTGGCTGCTTCTCCACCTGACCCCTCTGAACCCATGCAACTGGGCCTGCTCCGTCCTTCTCTTACGGCTGAGGAACACCAGCGACGTCGGTTGAGCAATCACTGCATGTACTGCGGTGCCCCAGGACATTATGTGAGGACCTGTCCAGCAAAGCTGCGTAAGTGTCTGACGGTTGCATCTGATCCTGTGCCTGCTTGATCCAGCAACCCTGCTCAGATTTCTGTACTTGTCTCATTCCAGCTTCCAGGCAGGAGCATCTTGGTCCCCGCCATTATTGATTCTGGGGCCTGCAGCTGTTTCATAGACTTGTTCTTCGTCACCAAGCACCAGATTCCGCTTCAGCCTAAAGCCCAAGGAATGACTACTCATCTAACGGATGGGTCAACCATCATGTCTGGACTGGTCACCCATGAAACAGTACTGCTGCCTGCCACCATCACCAACACCCACCATGAACTCTTACGCCTTGAGGCCATAGCAACCCCATTGTTTCCAATCATTCTGGGTAGGCCCTGGTTACAGGCGCACAATCCACTCATCAATTGGGACAAGGGGGAAATCCAGTTTCAGTCGGCCTACTGCTCCCAGCATTGTTTGCCAGAAAACTCAAGTCCTCCTCCTACCTTGCTTTGTTTGGACTCTGATATCGACTTAGAAACCCGCCAATCCATGCCAGAAGTGTACCATGCTTTCCTGGACGTTTTTAGCAAGAAAGGAGCAGAAACCCTTCTGCCCCATCGGCCTTACGACTGCCCCATTGAATTCCATCCAGGAACTGAAGTCCCGTTTGGGAGAATTTTCCCCCTGTCTGAACTTGAACTGGGTGCCCTTAAAACCTACCTGGATGAGAATTTAGAGAGGGGATTCATTCGCCCTTCCACTTCACCCGCAGGCGCTGGCACCTTCTTTGCGGAAAAGAAGGATCACTCCTTATGGCCCTGCGTTGACTACAGAGAGCTGAACAAGATCACGGTCAAGAACCGTTACCCTCTTTCATTGGTAGCCAAACTATTCCAGAGACTTGGGTCAGCAGTTATCTTTACCAAACTGGATCTCCGAGGGGCATATAATCTTGTTCGCATCCGAGAGGGTGACGAATGGAAGACCACCTTTCGCACCCGTTTTGGACATTATGAATACTTAGTGATGCCATTTGGACTCTGTAATGCACCTGCTACGTTCCAACATTTTGTCAACGATATCTTTAGAGACTATCTAGATCTTTTTGTCACAATCTACCTGGATGATATCTTGTTTTATTTCACCATCTTTGGAGGAGCATCGCCAGCATGTCTCACGTGTCCTGGAACGGTTGAGACAACACGGATTTTATGCCAAACCTGAGAAATGTACCTTTGAACAACAGAGCATTCAATTTCTGGGACTGATTATTTCTGTCAAGGGTATCAAGATGGATCCTTAGAAAGTTTTAGCCATCTTGGAGTGGCCCACACCCAGCGACAAGAAAGGGATCCAACGTTTCGTTGGATTTGCCAACTTTTATCAGAAGTTCATCAAAGGATTCTTAGCTATTATTTCTCCCATCACTCAGTTAACCAAGCAAGGCATCCGGTTCCACTGGTCCGTGGAAGCACAGTCTGCCTTTGAAACCCTCAAAAGTCTGTTTACATCTGTACCCATTCTGAGGCATCCTGATCCGATACTTCCATATGTCCTTGAGGTGGATGCGTCTGAAACAGCGGTTGGGGCAGTACTTTCCCAAAGACAAGGTGCTAAAGCCCTGTTGCATCCAGTAGCTCTTTTTTCTAGCAAACTATCTGTACCTGAGAGAAATTATGATGTTGGTGACCAGGAACTACTGGCAATCAAGGCTGCATTGCAGGAATGGCGGTACCTTCTGGAAGGGGCAACACATCCGATCCTGATCTATACTGATCACAAGAATCTGGAGTACTTAAGGACTGCAAAAAGACTAAAACCATGCCAGGCCAGATGGGCCCTGTTCTTCTCCAGATTCTCCTTCTATATAACATACAGGCCGGGATCTAAGAATATAAAGCCGGATGCACTTTCGCGCATGTTCAACGAGTCAGGAAATCCACCATCTCCCGACACCATTCAACTTCTTGTTGCTCCGGGAGAATCTGCTGTCACAGGTTAAGCATACATCTGTGGGATATAGTACTCCTTCTGAAAGCAATCTACAGTTAAGAGAGGGGTTACTGTGGCATGGTAATCAGATCTTTGTACCTGAAGGTGTGCGTACCACGGTGTTGGGACTTTGTCATGACCACGAACTGGCAGGGCACTTTGGTGTCTACAAGACCTCTGAACTACTCCAATGCACATTTTGGTGGCCACGAGTGGAGGATGACTGCAAGCGTTATGTGGAATCTTGTACCACCTGTGCTCAAAATAAGGGCAGCAAGAACAAGGCTTGGGGTCTATTAAGACCACTCCCAATTCCGGAAAGACCTTGGAAGATGATTTCTATAGATTTTATTGTTGAGCTACCCCCATCGGAAGGATTTTCAGCCATTTTTGTGATAGTGGACAGACTGACTAAGATGGCCCACTTCGTGCCAATGAGGGGCACACCTTCTGCACCAGAAACCGCTAAAGCCTTCATCAAGGAAATCGTAAGGCTCCATGGAGTACCAACCAACATTGTGTCTGACAGAGGGGTGCAATTCACCTCCAAATTCTGGAAAGCCTTGTGTGGGGCTTTAAAAATTGAACTTTCGTTTTCTTCAGCTTATCATCCGCAGACCAATGGACAGACTGAAAGAACTAATCAAACATTGGAGCAATATCTGAGATGTTTTTCGTCCTTCTCCTAGGATGACTGGGTGTCATTGTTGCCCTTGGCTGAATTAGCTTACAATAATTCTGCACATTCCGCCATCAAACAGTCTCCATTCTTCGCGAACTACAGGTTTCACCCATCTTTTTTGTCCAGCTCCATCCCCAAAAGTGCAGTACCAGCCGTACAGGAGACAATGGACTTTTTCAATATCAACAAGTTGCTACAGGATATGATGGCCAAATCCCAGGAGTTTTACAAGAAAGCATTCGACAAGAGAAGACGTGGAGAACTGGTCCTGGAGCCAAGGGAACTGGTCTGGCTATCAACTGCGAACCTGAAGTTGGCCAGCCCACCAAAGAAATTAGGACCCAAGTTCATACGTCCATTTCCTGTAAAGAAAAAGTTTAACAGTTTGGCTTAAGAATTAGAATTATCTGACTCTTTTCGCATTCACCCGGTTTTTCATGTGTCCCTGTTAAAACCTGCTACCTCTAACCCCTTTCCGGGACGAAGCACCGGGACACCTGAACCTGTGATTATTAACGGAGAGGAAGAATTTGAAGTCAAAGCCATTATGGACTGCAGGATAAGGGGTAACCAGGTGCAATATCTTGTTAAATGGAAAGGGTATGGTCCAGAGGAAAACTCTTGGGAACCCAAAGCCAATATTCATGCCCCAAGACTGATACAAGCTTTCCAAAGATCCCACCCTGAAAGGCTTGCCCGTTTGGGCATCCGGAGGCTGTTTATTGAGGGGGAGCAATGTCAGGAAAGATGGAGAACTCGCATTTCCATAAAAAGAAACACGGTGCGTAGGCGCGTGCGCGAACGAACGGACAGCACGAACGATCGTGCGCACGCGCGAATGGGAGGCGCGCATCCCCGTTCGTAACCGTTCAAAGGGGCTATTTAAACCGAACAGTGACATGGGATAGATGCCGTTTGGTCTACAACGTTCCTGAGATTCCTGTTTCCTGTCTATTTGCTGAACCTGTTCTTCTGATCTACCGGCTTGACCCTGACACCGCTGCTATCTGCCTGCCCTGACCTTTGGCTTTCCTTGACAATCCTCTTGCCTGCTCCTCAGTACCTCGCTGCCAGTCTGTTGCCGACCTGGCCTGTGTCCGACCATCCTTCTGCCTGCTCCTCGTTTCTGATTCACCTGCCTGCTGTCTGATCCAGTCTGTCTCTGGCCTTCTCATCCAGCATCACCTGCTTGTTTCAGCCATACAGGGCTATCGTTAGCTGTTCCCCGGAGTTCCTCTTCTGCTCCAGCTAGCTGCACCTCCAGCCCTGCCTATGATCCTGTGTTCCAGTCAAGCACTCCTGCCATTCTGCACTCTTGAGCCTCCTGTTCACTATATCAGGGGCTCCTGAGTCAGGATTGTAAGAGAGGCTGTCCTCGGCAGTTGCAGGCTCCACCATCAGGTACGTGACAGAAGACTCAATTTTCTTCTCTCAGCATGGGGAGAGTACCTTGCCGGGAGGAGCCCTCAGGCAATGCGCCTTATCCCTATGTGGATTGGGCAGATGAATCAAGGGCTATGAGCAGCAGCTAACATCAAAGGGTCAACCAAATCACCACCATATAAAAACTCACAAAAAAACAATGTAGCATTCACTCTACATATTAAAAAAATCCTCTGTATATCAAAAGCCTTCTGATTTATATCTAATAAATTAATAGTCATAAAGTGTCCACGTGCATACAAAAACCAAATGAATACATGTAATATCCAGTAAACCAATGAATGGTTTAAAGAAAATATATGAATAGGTAAAATATCCAAAAACCGCCACTAGATGTCACTAATGGTCAAATTTGTAAGATGAGTCTAATATGTATATAGTAATATAGTATAATACAATTCTCATATGCAAAACCGCAAAATATTTCACAACAAATAATGTGCAAACCAGCAAAATCATTCAGTGCAAATTTTCATAAGTAGATCATATTCCAGTACAAAACAAAAGAAAAATAGATAAGTATTCAATAACGAGCAAATAAATAAAAGCAAAAAATTGTGCAAAAATCAATGATTGTGTAAAACATGCAATCAGTATGCAAATATATTTAGAGTTCCAATAAGGACCATGTGCAAATAGGCACATCCAAGGAGTGTTGTAACACAGTCATAGGGAATCTATTGAATAAATCCTTTTATATGTCACTGTCGAGCATAAGTAACAGTATAGAAGGTAGTCCCAAGAGGTGTAGGGGAAGTAGAGAATGAAAGTTGTGGTCCTAAATGCCGTCACCTTTTTCACACTCCACACCCAGTGTGCCCGAGCCTCTTACCTTCAGTATAGACCCCAACGGGTCTAGTCATGCATTTAGGTGAATATTTCCTCTCTGGCAGTCTCCACTCCTCCCCGCTCCTTTCAGGGTCCCACAGTAGATAATCGGTGCTCCAGACCACACAAATGGTGGATTCATGTTTTCCCCAATCACATATTCATAGAATGGTAGAAGGAAACTCCATAGTGTAGTATTTCAAACCAATAATATTCATTATAAAGCATCCACTTACACTAAAAACTGAAAGAATCAGCAAGATTTCATGTAAACAAGGGGACTTCCAGTCTTGGCTGCAGACTGAAAGATGTCACCAGGCTCCTCCCGACGCATTGCGTCACTGATCATGTGACTTTATCAAGGGTTGGAGTCGGGTGAACACAGTCAGGATATATATATGTTTTGTGTAGCCATGGTAACTGTGCTGCGGCCATTGAAAACAATATGCCAAACAATTATAATCAACTAGATTAAGCCTAATAAACACAATCCATAATATATATTAGCAGAATCTTCTTTAACCATATTATGTATTATTAAAAAACAAAAGATTCATATAAAAATCCTTGTAAGACTCATATTATACTAAAAAGACTCAGATTATGAGGACATAGTGGTAACAAGTCATAAAATATGTAAATTCGACAAAAAATGATAAGTACGGGGCAATCTAGTGATTGTAAAGTACATTGCACTTAATATGTAAAGCTATATATAAAAAGATATACAGCATGCTGGAAAATATATGCAAATAATCAAATAACCTTGATTTATTAAAAAAATAGTAGGATTTTATTTTTAAAAAGTATGCAATCAATCATGGTATAAGAAGAAATATAATAAAAACTATATTTAGAAACTGATTCATAAAGGGAGAGAAGATGTCCAATGCACAACAAAAAATTTTAGTAATCTGAAATAAAGCAGTTAAGATCAAACTCTGCATTATGTCCTAGAGGCACCAAGTTTTGTAACTCAAATATCCAATGGGATTGCAACTGGCTCAATTTAATAATTTTATTATCCCCCCTCCAATGAGGTGTACATTTCTCAATCCCACATATTTTCAAAGAGGAGAGAGATCCCTGTTGTGAAATTGGGCATAATGTTTTGATAGGCTATGCTTATTGAAGCCTTTTTAATGTTCTGTACATGCTCCCTTAGGCACTTCGATAATGGTCTTCTAGTTCTGCCTACATACTGGATATAATGAGGGCATTCCAGGAGATAAACTACCCCTTCAGTTTTGCATGATATAAAGTCCTTAATATTATCACTCAAACCAGTCAATATAGATTTCAATTCTTCTTTCTTCTTTTTATTTTATTTAGTGTGTCTGCATATGTAACAATTTTTACAGGGATAAAATCCTTTTCCTTCAAAAAAGTGAATCTTTTCTTCCATGGTGAGTCCATCATATTTTTGGCAATCATATCTCTTAATGTAGGGCTCTTTGGTACATGAACCTACATATGGTAGTATTTGCCCAAGTTGTAGGTCCCCATTCAACACCCCCCAATGTTTCTTGAAAAGTATTTCAATCTGTTTATGCTGAACGTTGTAATCCATCAATATTGTATCCATCATATATTGATTATGTTCATTATTTCTCATCTTATCTGTCATCAATACTTCTCTTTCCATTTCTCCTACTTCCCTTATTTTCTGTTGAATAAAATCTTGTTTGTATCCTTTTTGAACAAACCTACCCCCAATCATTTTAGCCTGCTCCTCAAATGTTGTCTTTTCAATGCAGTTCCTCCTTAATCTGGCCTTGTTTATGTTTATTAGCCAGAGTGCATGGTGGCAACTATCCAAAGGTAAGTAGCTGTTTCTATCCACTGATTTAAAATTTGTTTTGTATTTAGTATTCTGTTTTCATTCCTTATCTCTAAATCCAGGAAGTTCATTTTTTCTTTACTCATTTCCCAAGAGAGTCTGATATTCTTAATGTTTGTATTCAAATCCTGGCCAAATCTTGTCAAACTACCCTTGTCTCCAGCCCATATAATGATCACATCCTCAATATATCTTTTAAATAGTAACAGTTGTTCTGGTTTCTCTTCATATATTACATCTTTCTCCCATTCTGCCATGTACAAGTTCGCAGCACTTGGTGTATATTTAGCACCCATGTCTATTTCTTGAGTTTGCCTATAAAATTCCTTGTCATGCCAAAAATAATTGTGTTCAAAACTATACTTCAGACATTTGAGAATGAAGCATCTCTGGGTATACTCCAAAGCGCTGAACTCTAGAGTTGAGCGAACCCGAACTGTAAAGCCCATACCGAACTTTGGGGTGTCTGTGACCCAGACCTGAACCCAGACATTTGGAAAAAAGTTCGGGTTTGGGTTCTGGGTTCGGGTATTTGATCACGTATGTTGAATAGCTGCAGGGCAGCCAATCAACAAGCGTTTCACTGGTATGCCCTTAGAAGCCATCGCAGATATTCCTACTAATGGCATGGCTGTGATTGGCCAGTGCATCATGTGACCCATCCTCTTTATAAGCTGGAGTCACTTAGTGCTGCAGTCACATGCTCTCTGAGACTCTGACTAGTGTAGGGAGAGGATGTTGTCGGCTCTGTGAGGGACAGATTGCAGATATATATAATAACATCTCACTGATCTGATTGTGGACTAGGTAGAGACTACTACTACTGCTTTGAGGGACAGATTGCAGATCTCATCTTGCATTACAGAACGATCTGCTTTGAGGGACAGATTGCTGATCTCATCCTGCATTACAGAACGATCTGACTGGACTAGGTAGAGTCTACTGCTTAGAGGGACAGATTGCAGATCTCATCCTGCATTACAGAACAATCTGACTGGACTAGGTAAAGTCTACTGCTTAGAGGGACAGATTATTGTTCTAAAATCATCTCCTACTCCTATAGGGTCAGGTTCCTGCTGTTGCTGTAAGGGACAGATTATTGTTCTATAATCATCTCCTAGTTCTAAAGGGAGAGGTTCCTGCTGGTCCTGTAAGGGACAGATTATTGTTCTAAAATCATCGCCTACTCCTATAGGTTCAGGTTCCTGCTGTTGCTGTAAGGGACAGATTATTGTTCTATAATCAATCATCTCCTAATTCTAAAGGGAGAGGTTCCTGCTGGTCCTGTAAGGGACAGATAATTGTTCTAAAATCATCGTCTACTCCTATAGGGTCAGGTTCCTGCTGTTGCTGTAAGGGACAAATTATTGTTCTATAATCATCTCCTAGTTCTAAAGGGAGAGGTTCCTGCTGGTCCTGCAAGGGACAGATAATTGTTCTAAAATCATTGCATACTCCTATAGGGTCAGGTTCCTGCTGTTGCTGTAAGGAACTGATTATTGTTCTATAATCAATCATCTCCTAGTTCTAAGGGGAGAGGTTCCTGCTGGTCCTGTAAGGGACAGATAATTGTTCTAAAATCATCGCCTACTCCTATAGGGTCAGGTTCCTGCTGTTGCTGTAAGGGACAGATTATTATTCTATAATCATCTCCTAGTTCTAAAGGGAGAGGTTCCTGCTGGTCCTGTAAGGGACAGATTATTGTTCTAAAATCATTGCCTACTCCTATAGGGTCAGGTTCCTGCTGTTGCTGTAAGGGACAGATTATTGTTCTATAATCATCTCCTAGTTCTAAAGGGAGAGGTTCCTGCTGGTCCTGTAAGGGACAGATAATTGTTCTATAATCATCTCCTAGTTCTAAAGGGAGAGGTTCCTGCTGCTCCTGTAGAAGAAGAAGAATTTATTATTCATTTTTTTTTGTATTAATAAATACTTAAATAGTGCTACATAGTACATTTGCAGGCAGAATGAGGAGAGCGTCGAATAAGGGACGTGGTCGTGGTGCTGCTGGTGTTGGTGGTGTTGGTGAAGCTCCTGTTGGAAGGAGAGGACGTGGTTGATCTGTGCCAGCTACACGCACGAGTGAAACACCTTCCTCAGGTGCGAGTAGCCGACAGAACCTTCAACGTTATATGTTAGGCCCGAATGCCGCTCAACGAATGGTGAGGCCAGAACAAGTACAGGCGATAGTAGATTGGGTGGCTGACAATGCCTCTAGTTCATTCACATTGTCTCCCTCCAGGTCCCTTGATGAAAGCTCAGAGTTGCCACCTGAACGCGATGGCCATCTGTCTTTCACCTCAGCCCCTTGTAAATTAGCCAAGCAGTCTGAGCCCCAAGTCATGCAAGAGACTCTTATGCTTTTTGATGACTCTCCTGGTGTGCTTTCCGTGGGCCATCCACATAGCGCTGCCCCAGAAGTGGAAGACATTGAGTGCACCGATGCCCAACCACTTCTGTTGCAGGATGAGGACATGGAAACACCAGCGCAGTACGTCTCTGATGATGACGAAACACAGACTGACAAGGAGGGCAGTGGTGAATGGCGGGTGGAAGATGATGTGGAGGAGGATGATGAGGTCCTAGACCCCACATGGAATGAGGGTCATGCGAGTGACGTGTGCAGTTTGGAGGAAGAGGTACCAGCACATCAAAGCAGGAAGCAGGTTGCAAAAGCGGAGTGAGCGTCCCCTAGACAGTATGGCTGCTACTATCCACCATACCCAGGGACCTAGCACAGCAAAGGCAGCCCAAAGGCGTTCCCCCACGTGGCAGTTCTTCAGACAATGTGCTGACGACAAGACACAAGTGGTTTGCAAGCTGTGCAATGATAGCCTGAGGCGAGGCATAAATGTTCTAAACCTGATCACAACCTGCATGATCAGGCATCTAAATTCAAGGCACAAGCTGCATTGGAATAATTACCTCAAAATCCAAGAAAGGTCTCGGCCTCCTCCTGCTTCCTCTTCTGCTGCTGCCTCGGCCTCTTCCTTCACCTCTACAGTGACAGTGTCACCTGCCACCCAGCAAACAGAGCATGTGACAGCAATGCCACCATGTCCGCCACCGTCCCCAAGCATTTCCAAAGGGTCCCATGGAAGCTTACAGCTCTCCATCTCCCAAACACTGGAGAGAAAGAGGAAGTACTCCCCACCCACCCGCGATCTCTGGCCCTGAATGCCAGCATTTCCAAATTCCTGGCCTTTGAAATGCTGTCATTCTGTCTGGTGGACATGGACAGTTTTAAAAACCTGATGGCGGTGGCTGTCCCACAGTATGTGGTTCCCAGCCACCACAAGATCAAGTGTGCACTGCGCAACGCCATCTGTGGCAAGGTCCACATAACCACTGATACATGGACCAGTAAGCACGGCTAACTGCACACTGGGCAAATGTAGTGGTGGGTGGGCCTGAGGCGGCTAGCCATTTGGCGCATGTCCTTCTGCGACCCATGATTGCAGGGCATTTGTCTTTGCCTCCTGTTGCCTCCTCCTCCTACTGCACTTCCTCCTCCTCTACCACCTCCTCATCCGCTCAGTGTAATACCTTCACCATCAACTTCAGCACATCCAGGGGGAAATGACAGCAGGCTGTTTTAAAACTGATATATTTGGGGGATAAACCCCACACTGCGCAGGAGCTGTGGACGGCATTGAACAAAAGACCGATGAGTGGTTGTTGCCACTGAGCCTCAAGCCCGGCCTGGTGGTGTACGACAATGGGCAAAATCTCGTAGCGGCTCATGGCCTAGCCGGTTTGACGCACATCCCTTGCCTGGCGCATGTGCTGAATTTGGTGGTACAGAAATTTCTGAAAAACTACTATATGTCAGAGCTGCTGCAGAAAGTCTGGGCCGCACTTTCGGCGTTCTCACCCTGCTGCTGCTCAACTGTCTGCGCTGCAGTGGAACTTCGGCCTTCCCGCTCACCGCCTCCTATGCGACATGCCCACAAGGTGGAACTCCACCTTGCACATGCTGGAGATACTGTGCGAGCAGCAGCAGGCAATAGTGGAGTTTCAGCTGCAGCACGCACATGTCAGTCGCTCTGCGGAACAGCACCACTACACCACAAACTAGTGGGCCTCCATGTGAGACCTGTGTACCTTATTGCGGTGTTTTGAGTACTCCACCAACATGGCCAGTGCCGACGACGCTGTTCTCAGCGTTACTATCCCACTTCTATGTCTCCTTGAAAAAACACTTCGGGCCACGATGGAAGAGGATGTGGCACAGGAGGAAGAGGGGTAATTTCCACGGTTATCAGGCCAGTCATTCACAAGTGGCTCGGAGGGTGGTTTCCTGCACCAGCATAGGCCAGGTAAAAAATATTCAAGCCAGGGCACAGTTCTGGAGGATGAGGAGGACGAGGAAGATCATCAGGAGGAGGAGGAACCGCAGCAGGGTGGCACCCAACGCAGCTCGTGGGCATCACTGGAGCCTGGCTGGGGGGATACGGAGGACACAGATGATACACCTCCCACAGAGGACAGCTTGTCTTTGCCTCTGGGCATCCTGGCACACATGGCGGACTACATGCTGCAGTGCCTGCACAACGACAGCCAAGTTGCCCACATTGTAACTTGTTCTGATTACTGGGTGGCCATCCTGCTGGATCCCCGTTACAAGGACAACGTGCCGTCCTTAATTCCCTCACTGGAGCGTGAGTGGAAGATGGGCGACTACAAGTGCACACTGGTAGACGTGCTGCTGAGGGCATTCCCAAATGACAACGGGGCTCAGTGGAAGCACAAGGCGAAGGCAGAGGAGGAGCAGGAAGAGGCCACCAACACAGCTGTGGCACCGCCAGCACCTCAGAAGGCAGGGTTAGCATGGCCAAAATGTGGCAAAGCTTTGTCAGCAGCCCGCCACAACAAACAGCACCACCAGCTGATAGGCAAGGTCTTAGCAGGAGGCAGCATTTCAGCAACATGGTGGAACAGTATGTGTGTACACGCCTACACGTACTGACTGATGGATCTGCCCCATTCAACTTCGGGGTCTCCAAATTGGGCACATGTCCTGAGTTTCCCGATTATGCCTTGGAGGTGCTGGCCTGCCTTGCAGCCAGTGTATTGTCTGAACGTGTGTTTAGCACGGCAGGGGGTGTTGTCACAGACAAGCGCAGCCGCCTATGCACAGCCAACGTAGACAAGCTAACCTTTATTAAAATGAACCAGGCATGGATCCCACAAGACTTGTCTGTACCTTGTGCAGAATAGACATTTAGACCAGCCTCACACAGCCATTGGTATACTTGTTTTTTTGAATATGCCTCAATATTTTGGGGGCTACCCCAATTAGAAAAAAAACCCAAACAAACAACAAAAAGTGTTGGCTACCTCCTCCTCCTCCTCCACCACCACCACTTCCACCTACACTGTCACGGTCACGGCCTAGTCAACCTCTAGGCTCCTACTCCACATCCACCCCCCCTTCCCATTTTTATTTTTATTATTTGATTTTAAGTTATTTTCCCTATCCCCATTTTTTTGTAGGGCACTTGTCCTACTCTTACCCCTATTTTACTTCCTTTTGCAGCTCTCTAGCACTTGCTAGGACTTTTTTACAGCCATTTTTGTGCCGAAAAGTTCGGGTCCCCAGTGACTTCAATGGGTTTCGGGTCAAGTTTGGGTCAAGTTCGGTACCGATCCCGAACTTTTTCGCGAAGTTCGGCTGAACCCGCTGAATCCGAACATCCAGGTGTTCCCTCAACTCTACTCAACTCTATTTAGTTGCCTGTAGGGCCTCTTGATGGTTTATGATGGTGTATAATGATGCAACCTCGGCTGCAGCTAGATAGATGGATCTATATTTCACATTTAGTTCATTTAATAGCTGGATGAGATGTTTGGTATCCCTAAAGTATGATTTAGTTTTTTGTACTACCAGTTGCAGAAACCAATATGTATTCACCAATCCTTGTCCCAAATGAATTAATTCCATTCACGATTGGTCTGCCTGGTGGATTAGTTCTATCCTTGTAGAATTCCGGTGATTTATATACTTCCAAAAATCCATAAGGATAAAACGAATCCACCAGGCAGACCAATTGTGAATGGAATTAATTCAGTTGGGGCAAGGATTGGTGAATACATAAATTGGTTTCTGCAACCGTAGTACAAAGAACTAAATCATACCTCAGGGATCTCAGGCATGTCATCCAGTTAATAAATGAACTAAATGTGAAAGATAGATCCATCTATCTAGCTACGGCTGATGTTGCATCCTTATACACCATCATAAAACATCAAGAGGCCCTACAAGCAACTAAATGGGCATTAAGAGAGTTGAGTGCTTTGGAGTGTACCCAGAGACGCTTCATTCTCAAATGCCCAAAGTACAGTTTGGAACACAATTATTTTTGGCATGACCAGGAATTTTATAGGCAAACTCAAGGAATAGCCATGGATGCTAAATATGCACCAAGTGTTGTGAACTTGTACATGGCAGAATGTGAGGAGGATGTAATATAAAGAGAAACCAGAACAACTGTTATTATTTAAGATATATTGATGATGCGATCATTATATGGGCTGGAGACAAGGATATTTTGACAAGCTTTGGCCAGGATTTGAATACGATCATTAAGAATATCAGACTCTCTTGGGAAATGAGTGAAGAAAAAAATTAACATCCTGGATTTAGAGGTAAGGAATGAAAACGGAATACTAAAAGACACAAACATATTTTAGATCAGTGGATAGAAACAGCTACTTACCATTGGATGGTTGCCAACACCATGCACCCTGGCTAGTAAACATACCAAAAAGCCAGCTAGTCAGATTAAGAAGGAACTGCAAACAAGATTTTGTTCAACAAAAATTAAGGGAAGTAGGAGAAATGGAAAGAGAAGTATTGATGACAGATAAGGTGAGAAATAATGAACATAATCAAATTATTCCAATATTGATGGATTACAACGTTCAGCATAAACAGATCAAAATCGTTTTCAAGAAACATTGGGGGGTGTTGAAAGCAGACCGACAACTTGGGCAAATACTACCATATAATCCTAGGTTCATGTACCGAAGATCCCCTACATTAAGAGATAAGATTGCCAAAAATGTAGTGGACTCATCACCAAAGAAGGAAAAGGATTTTATCCCTGTAAAAAATTGTTACGCATGCAGACACACTAAAGAAAATAAAAAGAAGAATTTAAATCTACATAGACTGGTTTGGGTGATAAAATTAAGGATTTTATATCATGCAAAACTGAAGGGGTAGTTTATCTACTGGAATGCCCTTGTCATATCCAGTATGTAGGCAGAACTAGAAGACCATTATGGAAGCGCCTAAGGAAGCATGTAGAGAACATTAAAAAAGGCTTCAGTAAGCATAGCCTATCAAAACATTATGCCCAATTTCACAACAGGAATCCCTCCTCTTTGAAAATATGTGGGATTGAGAAATATAAACCTCATTGGAGGGGGGATAATAAAATGGTTAAATTGAGCCAGTTGGAATCCCGTTGAATATTTGAGTTACAAACCTTGGTGCAAGCCTAGGACATAATGTGGAGTTTGATCTTAACTGCTTTATTTCAGATTATTAACATTTTTGTTGTTGTGCATTGGACATCTTCTCTCACTTTATGAATCAATTTTTAAATATAGTTTTTATTATACCATGATTAATTGGATATTTTTTTAAAACAAAATCCTATTGTTTTTTTATTAAATCAAGGTTATTTGATTATCTGCATAGATTTTCCAGAATGCTGTATATCTTTTTATATATACCTTTACATATTAAGTGCAAGATACTTTACGACCACTAGATGGCCTCATGCTTTTTTTTGTTGAATTTACATATTTTATGACTTGTTACTAGAGGTCGACCGATATATCGGCTGGCCGATATATCGGGCCGATCTTTGACATTTTTAAATTAATCAACATCGGCCGATTGTGCTGCAAATTAGGCAGATGCATTTTTGCTCTATGGCCGATTCACACAAGGGAAATCCGACTTGCGGGGCGACTCTGCATGACCCCGCACAGCGCGACTTCAACGCGACTTGCAAACGAGAAGTCAATCCAGGTCGCTCCAAAAGTAGTACAGGAACCTTTTTCTATGTCTTAGCTACTTGAGTCACTCCTATAATAAGAAAGACAAAAATCCAGGCAGCCTGCCAAGTCTGAGAACATCGCTGATAAAAGAACCAGAGATGTAATGTTCATACTTATTAAAGGAATGAAGGCCGATGTGTAGAAGAGCTCAGGTTAACCATTTAAAGACTAAATCTTTTCTGACATTAGTTGCTTACAAGTAAAAATCCAGTATTTTCTGCTAGAAAATAACTTAGAACCCAGAAACATTATATATTTTTTTGTAGAGACCCTAGAGAATAAAATGGTGGTTGTTGCAATATTTTATGTCACACTGTGTTTGTGCAGCGGTCTTTCAAATGCAATTTTTTTTTGGAAAAAATACACTTTAATGAATTTAAAATAAACAAACTAATCAGTAAAGTTAGCCCATTTTTTTTTTTGTCCAAAAGTTTTGTGTATTTAATATTCAACCAGTTGCCGCCCGCCCGCCTTGACGGCGGCAGCTTGGCTCGTTATTGCAAACCTCTGTCATCTGATGGCGGCTGCAAGATCGCGCACTGCGTTCCGGGGGGCCAGGGAGCGAGTAGGGCAGACTCAATGTCCACCGTTTACCCGCGATCACCCCCCCCGGAGTGACAGAATGGGGGGTCCGTGTATGTAAACACGGATCTCCGTTCTGACAGAGGGGGAAAGGATGTGATCCCTGTGTATGGGAGCCGCAATCACTCCCCTCCCCCAGCCAGCCCAGCCCCCATACAGTTAGAACACACTGAGGGAACACACTTAACCCTTACAGCGCAAACTGCAGGTTAACCCCTTCACTGCCAGTGAAATTTACACAGTAATCAATGCATTTTCATAGCATTGATCGCTGTATAAATGCCAATGGTCCCAAAACAGTGTCAAAATGGTCCGACATGTCTGCTGCAATATCGCAGTCCCGATAAAAATCACAGATCGCCGCCATTACTAGTAAAAAATAATAATAAATAAAATAAAAACCCCATAAATGAATTCTCATCATTCGTAAACACAGCAACTTTTGCGCAAACCAATCAATAAACTCTGATTGTGATTTTTTTTACCAAAAATATGAGGAAGAATATAAATCGACCAAAACTGATGAAAAAAATAGTTTTTTTTTTTTTTTTTGGTTATGTATTATAGCAAAAAGTAAGAAATTTTGTTTTTTTGCAAAATGGTCGCTCTTCTTTTGTTTATAGTGGCGATCGGAAATGACACAGAGGTGATCAAATACCACCAAAAGAAAGCTCTATTTGTGGGAAAAAAAGGATGCAAATTTTGTTTGGGTACAACGTCGCACGACCACGCAATTGTCAGTTAAAGCGACGCAGTGCCGAATTGCAAAAAGTGGTCTGGTCCTAAAGTGGGAAATCCTTCCGGGGCTGAAGTGGTTAAGATACATAGTTTGTTTTTATCTAAATTATACATACACGTGCACTGATTGGAGGCTTGTTGTGTTGTTTAATAAATGTTTAATTTAAGCAATTTTCTGTATCACTTGTTATAACTTATATAACTTGTTATAACATAACTGTTAAATTTCATGAGATGAAGGGAAAAAAAAAAGAAAAATTGACCTAACATATCGGTCCAAAAAAATCAGCATCATATATCTGCCATCGGCCACGCCAATTTCTAAATATCGGCATCGGCCAGAGAACCTGACCTTCATAGGCATGCACAGGGGGTGTGCCAGGTGGGCCTGGTCACACCCTAATCACTATGCATGGTGCCGATTCCCCCTACTTCCCGGGCTTCACCCTGTGTTGGCTTCCCCACCCCGCAGTGCTGCTGGTTTCCCTCCTCTCCCCCCAGCTGCTGCGGAGGATATTTCAGGATAGAGAGCAGGGGAAGGGGCTAGTAAATATGTAATTTACCAACCCCTTCCTTTTCTAAATGAATACACTCGCTCACTGTGTCCATTAATAGCTGAGCTTGAGGTGAAAAACTGATGGGCGGACATTTTCCTTCAGGATTTTCTGGTAGAGTGCAGAACAGGGATAGGCACGGACCAAGGCTGTGGCGGATATTTTCCAAAGTACAGACCTTAGTGAAGGACACCAAGATACATTTCAAATTAAAACCCTCAAAAGACACTGTCTACTCTCTGGCCTAGTTCTACAAGTACAAATATGTTTAAAATAATTATTTATATAAATACTGCTTGTGGTATACATTTATAAATTGTGTCAGTGGGAGGAATAGTGCCCCATCATTGATATCAGTGGGAGGAGTAGTGCCCCATCATTGATATCAGTGGGAGGAGTAGTGCCCCATCATTGATATCAGTGGGAGGAGTAGTGCTCCATCATTGGCGTCAGTGGGAGGAATAGTGCCCCATCATTGATATCAGTGGGAGGAGTAGTGCTCCATCATTGGCGTCAGTGGGAGGAATAGTGCTCCATCATTGATATCAGTGGGGGGAGTAGTGCTCCATCATTGGTATCAGTGGGAGGAATAGTGCTCCATCATTGGTATCAGTGGGAGGACTAGTGTCCCATCATTGGTGTCAGTGGGAGGAATAGTGCCCCATCATTTTGTATCAGTGGGAGGACAAGCGTCCTATCATTGATATCAGTGGGAGGACTAGTGTCCCATCATTGGTGTCAGTAGGAGGAATAGTGCCCCATCATTGGTGTCATTGGGATGAATAGTGCCCCATCATTGGTATCAGTGGGAGGACTAGCGTCCCATCATTGGTATCAGTGGGAGGACTAGTGTCCCATCATTGGTATCAGTGGAAGGACTAGTGTCCCATCATTGGTGTCAGTGGAGGAGTAGTGCCCCATCATTGGTATCAGTGGGAGGACTAGCGTCCCATCATTGGTATCAGTGGGAGGACTAGTGTCCCATCATTGGTGTCAGTGGGAGAAATAGTGCCCCATCATTGGTGTCAGTGGGATGAATAGTGTCCCATCATTGGTGTCAGTGGTAGGAATAGTGCCCCATCATTGGTATCAGTGAGAGGACTAGTGTCCCATCATTGGTGTCAGTGGGAGGAATAGTGTCCCATCATTTGTATCAGTGGGAGGACTAGCGTCCTATCATTGATATCAGTGGGAGGACTAGTGTTCCATCATTGGTGTCAGTAGGAGGAATAGTGCCCCATCATTGGTGTCATTGGGATGAATAGTGCCCCATCATTGGTGTCAGTGGGAGGACTAGCGTCCCATCATTGGTATCAGTGGGAGGACTAGTGTCCCATCATTGGTATCAGTGGAAGGACTAGTGTCCCAGCATTGGTGTCAGTGGAGGAGTAGTGCCCCATCATTGGTATCAGTGGGAGGATTAGCGTCCCATCATTGGTATCAGTGGGAGGACTAGTGTCCCATCATTGGTGTCAGTGGGAGAAATAGTGCCCCATCATTGGTGTCAGTGGGATGAATAGTGTCCCATCATTGGTGTCAGTGGTAGGAATAGTGCTCCATCATTGGTATTAGTGGGAGGACTAGTGTCCCATCATTGGTGTCAGTGGGAGGAATAGTGTCCCATCATTTGTATCAGTGGGAGGACTAGCGTCCTATCATTGATATCAGTGGGAGGACTAGTGTCCCATCATTGGTGTCAGTAGGAGGAATAGTGCCCCATCATTGGTGTCATTGGGATGAATAGTGCCCCATCATTGGTGTCAGTGGGAGGACTAGCGTCCCATCATTGGTATCAGTGGGAGGACTAGTGTCCCATCATTGGTGTCAGTGGAGGAGTAGTGCCCCATCATTGTTATCAGTGGGAGGACTAGCGTCCCATCATTGGTATCAGTGGGAGGACTAGTGTCCCATCATTGGTGTCAGTGGAGGAGTAGTGCCCCATCATTGTTATCAGTGGGAGGACTAGCGTCCCATCATTGGTATCAGTGGGAGGACTAGTGTCCCATCATTGGTGTCAGTGGAGGAGTAGTGCCCCATCATTGTTATCAGTGGGAGGACTAGCATCCCATCATTGGTATCAGTGGGAGGACTAGTGTCCCATCATTGGTGTCAGTGGGAGAAATAGTGCCCCATCATTGGTGTCAGCGGGATGAATAGTGTCCCATCATTGGTGTCAGTGGTAGGAATAGTG
>BLSH010389076.1:334130-371299 GCA_018402905.1 Glandirana rugosa
TACAAAGGGACTTTTGCAAAGTCACTTCGTAAACAAAACGAACCGTGACGTAGTTTGTCTGGATCTCGAAGACGTAATCACAACTACGTCGTCGGGTACAAAAGGACTTACTCAAATAGTGGTCAAGTTGATCGTTACCTTATATTAAGGACAATGACTGTAGTTTTTGTCCCGTGATAAGGAAGGTGTCAGTGGGAGGAATAGTGTCCCATCATTGGCGTCAGTGCAGTGGGAGTAATAGTGTCCCATCATTGGTGTCAGTGGGAGTAATAGTGTCCCATCATTGGTGTCAGTAGGGGGAATAGTGTCCCATCATTGGTGTCAGTGGGAGGAATAGTACCCCATGGTCGGAGGGAGGAATAGTGCCCCATCATTGGCATGTGGAAGGAATAGTGCCCTGTTTTTGATGTCAGTAACAGGAATTATATTCCATTGCTAGTTGAACTGGTGATAAACTCATTCAGGAAAACATGGGCTGCTGCATCAACACTAATGCAGAAGCTCTAGGTCTGTTTGATGCAGTGCCAAGCAAAACAAATGCTTCACTGAAACGTTTTCAGGGAAACATTTGCATTGCGTGGTACTGCATCAAACAGACCTGCAGCTTCTGCAAATCTGCACCAGTGATGCAGCCAGCAGCCCATGTTTTCCTGAATGAGTTCATCATCAGTTCAAGTTCAATGAGCAGGGCCCAGGCCTGTACAGATGACTGCAGAATGCAGATGATATTATATTGAACTTGAACTGGTGATGATGAACTCATTCAGGCAAACACTGCCTGCATCACTAGACTAGTGCAGATTTGCACTTTTGCAGAAGCTGCAGGTTTTTTTTGATGCCGTGCCAAGCAAAGCAAAATAGCAAATGCTTCCCTGAAAACTTTTCAGCAAAGCATTGCATCGGCATCGGCACTGCATCAAACAGACCTGCAGCTTCTGCAAATCTGTACTAGTCTAGTGATGCAGCCGTCCAGCAGCCCATGCTTTCCTTAATGAGACCTCATCATCACCACTTCAAGTTCAACTACTAGCAGGACCCAGGCCAGGCCTGTACAGATGATGGATGATTGCAGAATGCTAGGCCCAGCCCCAGTCCTCCCAGGCAGTCCAGACCACCCCAGACTCAGTCTAGTCCCTCCCTGTGAAAGAATCTCCCGCCGCTAAGGTCAGGACCATCAGGACTCAGGTGCTAGTGCTACTGCTACTGCTAGTCCACTCCAGTGATGAAAACTTTTACTTACATACTGGCACTGTTGCACATTCACACAAGTCTTTCAGGGCGCATCAGACAGGCTCAGCAGCACCTCCGCTCCTCCTGTCCTGCTCCTGTTCTTCTCTTGAGTACCGCGCTCAGCGCCACGCTGCCTGCCATATCACACAGGTTTCTCTCCTCTCAAAGGCCCAGCCCTGCCTCCCTCAGAGTCTGAGATCACTCCACAGTGCCCACTGCACTGCAGGAGACTCCAAGAGGACGAGTGTGCGGAGCCACGCACCCCGGTCGCATCTACTACAGCCTAGGAGGAGAGATAGTATTTTTAAAAAAGACACTTCAGACAGTGCTGACGGACATCTTGCTGACCCCTGGTGCAGAATTCATGGTTCCATCAATTATGGCAAGCTGCCAATGCCCTGAAGCTGCAAAGCAACCCAAGACCATCACACTACCCCCACCATGTCTAACTGTCGGCATGCTGATATTTTTTGTGCATGAAATGCTATGTTAATTTTATTCCAGATGTAAGGGGACGCACACTTTCCAAAAAGTTCAAATTTTGTCTCACCAGTCAACAGAATATTTGCCCAATAGACTTGGCGATAATCAAGATGTTTTTCGCTAAATGTGAGATGAGCCTTTGTGTTCTTTTGGTCAGCAATGGCTTTCGCCTTGGAACTCTCACACGGATAACATTTTTGCCCAGTCTCTTCCTTATTGTTGAATTATGAACACTGCCCTTAACTCAAGCTAGTGAGGCCTGCAGTTCTTTAGATGTTGTTCTGGGTTCTTTTATGACCTCCTGGATGAGTTGTCATTGTGCTCTTGGAGTAATTTTGGTAGCCTGGCCACTCCTGGGAAGGTTCACCACTATTCCAAGTTCTCTCCATTTTTGGATAATGGCTCTCTCTAGAGTTCGCTGGAGTCCCAAAGCCTTAGAAATGGCTTTGTAACCCTTTCCAGACTGATACATGTCAATTACTTTGTTTCTCATCTGTTCTTGAATTTTTTTAGATTGTGGCATGATGTGTTGCTTTTTGAGATATTTTAACGTGCTTCAGACAGCTTCTATTTAAGTGATTTCTTTATTCAACAGGTCTGGCAGTAATCAGGCTTAAAAATAAATTAATAAATACAATCAGTGCAAACAATTACGTGAAATATAAAACAATAATGTGTTGCTCAGCTGAACGCTGTTCAGTGTTTTCACAAAATCAAAATATAATTAATCTGAAATAGATACAATGTACCACAACATTAATAAAAATGTATATATATATATATATATGCCCAAAATAATATTTCAACAATGTGAATATGTCCACTTGTTCACATTACAAAAAACAACTTTCTCCTAAAACAGTCCAACATGACTTCGCACCAGTGCACAAAGCAAGGTCCATAAAGACATGGATGAGTGAGTTTGGGGTGGAGGAACTTGACTGGCATGCATAGAGTCCTGACCTCAACCAGATAGAACACCTTTGGGATGAATTTGAGCGGAGACTGCGAGCCAGGTTTTCTCGTCCAACATCAGTGCTTGAGCTCACAAATGTGCTTCTGGAAGAATGGTCAAACATTCCCATAGACACACTCCTAAACCTTGTGGACAGCCTTCCCAGAAGAGTTGAAGCTGTTATAGCTGCAAAGGGTGGGCCAACTCAATATTGAACCCTACGGACTAAGACTGAGATGCCATTAAATTTCATGTGCCTGTAAAGACAGGCATGCCAATACTTTTGGCATTATAGTGAATGGAATCGGATCATCAATGTTGCCTCTACTGACTAGCAGCAGGGCCGGCCCTACCATGGGTACCAGTGGGTCCATTGGACCCAGGCAGCACTTTGAGAGGGGCAGAATATTAAACCAATACCACCTCTCCGTCTCTTCTATTTACCCAGCAAATTGACAACCAAGATTTTTTTTCCTGTACAGTAGTTTTGTGTTTCATGATGACAACTGCCCCCCGGGCTGCTCTGCCTGCCCCTATACTACCCTAGCCCTTCCCTATACTGCCCTAGCCTGTCTATATACTACCCTAGCCCATCCCAATACTGCCCTAGCCTTTCTATATACTAATCTAGCCTCTCTATGTACTACCTGAGCTTGCCCCTATACTACCCTAGCCTGTCTATATACTACCCTAGTCTACCCCTATACTGCCCTTGTACGCCCCTTGGAATTGAACATAAAGGTATGCCATATAATTTTACATATAGACAAGGTGCTGTTGCAATTAAATCTGACTTCCTGATCAATTTAATTTTAGTTTTAATTATCATGATATAAAATAATGGATGTGGGGGTCTTTTGGTGGGCGTGATTTTTTTTTTTCGATGGGGGGGAGCATTTCATTCTTGGTCCCAGGCAGCATAATGTCTTGGGCCAACCCTGACTAGCAGTAAGCTGTTTCTTGGATCAGAGATGATAGGCAGTTAATGTCACTACAAACACTACACCTACAGTATGTAACCGCAAAAAAAAAAAAATGTGAATTGTAGTGGGGTGGATCATCTGCCCCATGTGGGTATACCTGATACTTGCTACAGCCATATCTTATTAGTATTTCCAGTGTAGGCAATCAGCAGGTCTTCTCTGTACAACATTTTAGATTGCACAATGGAATGGTCGGAGGCCCCTTTTCTCTGAAAGGAATACAATGTGCTGCCAGATCTGGTTTGTACATTAGTGGGTCCCCAGAGGAGCGGGTTCTGCACCAGTTGCGGCTTTAGTCAGCACTGCACAGTATCAGGAGGAGCCACCTGTCATCAACTCATACAAACACATCTCACACTTTGTTGCGTCCTAATCTTCCCTTTCACACTGCACTGGCACAAGACTCACATCAATAAAGATAACATTCTAGCATTTCAACAGATCTTCACTTAAACTGCTATAAACTATGAAAAGACCTATGGAGATTTATGTAGAAGGTTTCTGCTGAGGTCAGGCACATAATTAGTACAAACCAGGCCTCCTTGCATTTAGCAGAGGTTTTCAAACTATTTCTGACCCTTTACCCAAAATCCTGAGCTGGCTACCAACTTACACATGCAAAGATCCAAATATATTAACCATTTCTAGAGAATCCTTTTCTGCACTGTAAGCTCAATGTTATCAACGAACTTCACTCTGCTTAAGGCTCCATTCACACTTATGTGACTTTGGACATCAAAGTCACAGACTATTATTTTCGTTCTTTTTAGCACCCATTAAAATTGGTGCGAGTTAGAGTCACAGCAACTCTGAAAAGGTGCCCGCACTATTTTGAAGTGACTTTGGTCCGACTAATGAAACGTCGAAACAAAGTTACATCCAAAGGCTCATGCGACCTTGGAGACGTGCTAATGTGAAGGGAGCCTAAGCCCCCAAAATAATAACTCAAAATGAAAAAAAGACAAGCATTGTCCTGGTTGAAGCAGAGGTCCTCCCTTCGCCTCTCTTCTCCAGTGCCATCATCTCTACTGGATGTCCAATGCTTATGCAGACACTCCATGAGTCTCTGCCAGGTCTACAGGCCCTGGAAGAGACCGCACTGCATGTCTGTGCATCCGCAACATCTCACAAATGAAATTTCTTAAAAGGCAGTTTGCAAGATGTCTTGCATGCACACATGATGTGGGGGCTCTGCTAGAGTACTGGCAGACCCATGACTTGTTTGCACTAGGGGGAAGGGGCCGTGATGTCATCCTGGCCTAGGCCAAATTGAGAAAGTAAAAATGAAAAAAAGTTCATAAATTGTTTCAATTTTTTTTTTTTTAGAGGGGGACGAAGCTTTGGCCAAAACGCGTTAACCTGTTACTGCTGTATGCTACTATGTAGTAAAAAAAAAATTGATGCAATAGATGTTACCAAGTAGCCGTCTTCAGTTATATTAGAGGATTATTGCTACATTCCAAAGGTGCTTTGGCCAGAGCACCGTGCCCAAGTCTTCCAGGTAATTTGCAGTAGAGCGTGTTTTCTGTTTTGGCAGGAGAGGGGACGTTACAAAGATGAGTAAAGTTCCACTTTAAGGGCCAGTCCACACTCCCTGCACACTAAACCACAGCAGTTTAGTGTGCTGGCATCTCTCCATTCTGGCTGGTTTATTTTTTTCAGTACAGGGCAGCAGAAGGTACTGGTGTGAACTGCCCCTAATGAAATACATTGACTTTTCAATATTTTTTCAGCATTCATTGATCAAGGCATGCCAGTGCCTCTGGTGTAAATGGACCCTATTCATTCATTAGGCAGTGGTCAAAAATAAGACCACAACAATTTATAATTCCACTTTAACCACCTAATAACCACTTTTAATGCTACTGGAGAATTCTGACTAAAATGCAGCTCTGTGGATGGGCCCATAGCGTGTAATACTGATATTTTCAGGGTAATTTAAAAAAAAAAGAGATGTATGCAGTACGGATCTTAACCACTTCAGCTCCGGAAGGATTGACCAGGTCATTTTTTTTCAATACAGCACTGCATTAATTTGACTGACAATTGCACACTCGTGCAACGCTGTACCCAAAAAAAATGCATGTCTTTTTTTTCCCACAAGTGGAGCTTTCTTTTGGTGGTATTTGATCACCTCTGTGGTTTATTTTTTGTACTATAAACAAAAAAAGACCGACAATTTTGAAAAAAAAAAAAAAACAATATATTTTACTTTCTGCTATGAAGCAATAGAAAAATGTAAAAAATCTAATTTCTTAATCAATTTAGGTCAATATGTATTTTGTTATATATTTTTGATTAAAAAAAATTCCAATAAGTGTATATTGATTGGTGTGCGCAAAAGTTATAGCGTCTACAAACTATGGGATTTTTTTTTATTTTTAATTTTTTTACTAGTAAATGGCGGCTATCAGCAACTTATAGCGATACTGCGGCAGACAAATTGGACACCTGACACTTTTTGGGGACCAGTGACACTAATACAGTGTTTAAAAAAAAAATATGCACTGTCACTGTACTAATGATACTGGCAGGGAAAGGGTTAACATCAGGGGTGATCAAAGGGTTAAATGTGTTCCTAGGGAGTGCTTACTAACTGCGGAGGAGGTGCTTTGACTGGAGGAAGGTAAAGATCCTTGTCCCTGCTTAGCAGTAACACAGGATCAGTATATTTCCCTCTCACAGAACTGCAGTCTGCCGTGTATTACATCTCCTGAACGATCATTGGGACCCACTGATTGGCTCCTACTGTGTCCAATCACAGCGGGAGTGGGGCAGCGCGCGCCCCAGACCCGGACGTGTCAGATCACATTCTATGAATTAAGATGAAAAACCTTCTATGCTGCAAAATCCCCCCCAGCTGCCCTTATACTTACCATCCAGCGATGTGCATGAGAGCAGCAGTTCTTGCCACTGTCTCCCTCCTCCCTGGGCAGATTGATAGTAGTGGGAGCCATTGGCTCCTGCTGCTGTCAATCAAATGCTGTGCCAAGAGAGCAGGGGGCGGGGCTGAGCCATCCGGTCTGTGTCAATAGACGCAGATGCCTTGTCTATTGACTATCTATATAAGTCTATTGACAAAGAGCAGGCAGCTCGGCTGCACTCCTTGCTTGAGAACGAGCGCGCGTGGGTGACCCCATGGAGAGCACTTGCCAAAGATGAGGAACGTGAAGTTGTAATGTCACTTTGATGCAGCATTTTATACTGAATGAGCCCTACACTATTAGAAACTGGCTAAACCAAATTATAGAGTCTTTGTTGTGCTCTTTATAGATCTTAAAGAATGAAAAACGTTACATTAAACACAGCTATAGAGGTCAGAGATGACTTATCTTTTACTGCTTGCTAAGGATATGTACAATGGTTTAATGTCTAGAGCCTGGGCAAAGGAGTCATTTAAAGTAGAACTGATGGCATAGCTCCCAACTGCCCCTGATTTCGAGGGACTGTCTCTGATTTGGAACAAAGTTCCTCTGTCCCTCTTTCCTCCTCATGTGTCCCCCATTTTGGTATGATCTATATAGTTGTATATAAAACGCACTGCTTACCTATCAAAAAGTGTTTCACAGTGCTAAACCTTTCAACCAATTTCTAAATTTCTGCATTTGTAGATTTCAAAAACCAATATATAGGAATAGTAGTGGTGAAAAAACACTTGTGGGTTTAACTAATATTTTTTTTGTATAATTCTCCTTTAAGGGGGTGTGGCATGACAGGGGGTGTGTCCTATGCCTACATACTTTTGTAAATGGGTATCCCTCGTTCCCATCTCAAAAAGTTGAGAGGTACGTCTGAAGGCAATCCCCCCCATTTGGATAGAGTAGATGAGGGTTAAAGTAAAAGGATATCTTACCAATGTGAGGAAAAAAATGCTGATCATACACTATACAATCTGATTATACATTTTCTTTAGGCTCTACCAACAATTATGTGGTGCAAGGGCCTGCCTGATTTGATACAAATGGAATAGGTTGTTCAGGTTTGTCCTCATATTACCTAGTTTTGGCATATGTAAAGGAAATCGTACAATCAGGTTGTATAGTGTATGGCCAGCTTTACCACAGGAACAAGCATTCCCCTTGAAAGGTTGCCCACCTATTCCCGTTCTGGTGGAATATTTTGGATTTATTCTAACTTTTATTGCCAGTGAAATTGTTGCTCAGGACAGAAAGAGTGAATCACCCTAACAGGGGCACAGACATCAGTAAACAACTGCCATGCATTCTAACCCCTCTCCACTCTTTCCAAAACTTTAAAAAAAGAGTTTTGTCTTTAGTTACTTTATGTTGGATGGTGTCTGAGTGTACATAAGGCTGGTGGTGCCGGTCTGGGCCTGGGGATTGGCTGTGAAGCCTGCCTGAGCATTACTCCCAAGGGAGAACGCCATATGCTCCCCTAAACTCAGAAGAAGCTGATATTTCACAGCAATGGGGGAGAATGTAGCTGTGGGTGAGCCATATGAAGGTTGGTAGAGTAGAGTTGGGGGGGGTAGCTTTACAGAAACACTCGCCCATTCAGGTCTGTAAACTGCAACCTGCTCATTCTTCATTGAAAGTCCCAATAAAAGTCTAATTTATTAACAAGTGTGCCATCTTAGTTGTGCTCATAAGTTTACATACCCTGGCAGAATGTATGATTTCTTGGCCATTTTTCAGAGAATATGAGTGATAACACCAAAACTTTTTTTTCACTCATGGTTAGTGTTTGGCTGAAGCCATTTATTATCAATCAACTGTGTTTACTCTTTTTAAATCATAATGACAACAGAAACTACCCAAATGACCCTGATCACAAGTTTACATACCCCAGTTCCTAATACCATGTATTGCCCCCTTTAACATCAATGACAGCTTGAAGTCTTTTTGTGGTATTTGTGGATGAGGCTCTTTATCTTCTCAGATGGTAAAGCTGCTGGAAATTCCTGGAAATTCTTGGTTTGTCTTGCATGAACTGCACATTTGAGATCTCCCCAGAGTGGCTCAATGATATTGAGGTCAGGAGACTGAGATGGCCACTCCAGAACCTTCACTTTATTCTGCTGTAGCCAATGACAGGTCGACTTGGCCTTGTGTTTTGGATCATTGTCATGTTGGAATATCCAAGTGTGTTCTATGAGCAGCTTCCTGGCTGATGAATGCTAATAATAGCTTGGATGGGGATAAGAATTATGGGATGTCCAACTTGCCAACAGCAAAAAAGAAAAAAGAATCATGAAAAACGTCCTCCCAAACCTAGCATTTCTTGCGGAAGTAGAGCTGGGACCAGTGTCTACAAGGGAGTGGAGGTGTTCCAGGATGCAGTTTCTGCACAGCTTGACTTGATTCTCTGTACAGCTCCGCTTGATTTACTCCCTTTTTTTTTTTAGAAACTAAGTCTTGTTAGGTTAGCAACAGCCCCTTACAGGCTAGGAACTCTCAGTCCCTCAGGAAAGTAGCACATGTGTTTGTGAACTGTATCCTGGAACACCTCCACTCCCTTATAGATACTGGTCCCAGGTCTACTTCTGCAAGAAATGCTAGCCCACCTGGCTGTTTCTTCCCAGCAGGGCCGTCTTAATGAGCGGGCACCCCTGGGCACAGCCCAGGGGCCCCAGCTGCATGGGGGGCCCTTATAACTCTGTCCTGCCATCCCACTGTAGAAGAACGTAAACTGCAGTAACTTCCAGCTGAAATGTGAATACAAAGCACAGCCAGGGATTGGCCAGCAAACCTGCTGGGTGTGCTCTGTGAAGCTTCAGCTGTCAGATTCAAGCTGTGGTGTCTGGGATGGGCGGAGCTACTACTCATACCCTCCCCTTTGTCATTCACTCAGCCTATAGGGAAACAGCCCGCGCTAATACAGACTGCTTAGCTTTTTTTTTTTTTTTCGGCTGTGTGGAAGCCCTGCACTGCTTCTGAATGCTCTCCCCCATGGATCCTAAACAGCCTGCCTGCTCACAAGTGCTGCTCTGTGCAGCATGACTGAGGGGAGGAGCTCAGCTGCACCGTTATCCTTATCTCCTGCCTGCTCAGGGAGGGAGGTTGGGAGCTGGAAAAGAAGAGACTGCACTGGAAAAGAAAACACATCTATGACAGCCAGCTAGACAAAGGTACTTTTACACAGCTAACCATATGGAAGATGGTGGAAGTTTGGGGAAGGGGAGGGCAGAGGAGAGGTGTATGTCATGTGTGTGGTTTTGTATGCACAGAAATGAAGTTCTGCCTGGTAATGATCTCACAATGTAGTACCTGAGCACTCACCTTAGGAACACTGCTTGGATAATTCTGCTTTTCCTCACTAGATCGCTATGCTTTTGTAAGGTCAGCTTTTGGGTAAATGCAGAGATGTAGTTTTCAGTAGGGTTGCCACATCCTCCCTTTAATCCAGGACACATATTAATTACCCGGGTTGTTCTGTGGCTGATTAAGGTGGTAATTAAACTCACTTGGTGCCTCATCTGCATTAAATTAGCCTCAGAACCTGTGTAATTCATATGTGTCCTGGATTAAAGGGATGATGTGACAACCTTAGTTTGCAGGGAGATACAGGTGCATGCCTATTAACCACTTGCCAATCTCCCGCCGTGGCTTGACGGTGGCAAAGTGATTCGTTATCGCAAACCGCCGTCACCTGACCTGAGTATTGTGAGTATCACGCGCTCACTGTGTTCCGGGGGGGGGCCAGGGAGCAGGTAGGCAGACTCGATCTCCGCCGGCTACCAGCAATGCCCCCCCCCCCCCCGCAGTGAGAGAACGGAGGTCGGTGTATGTAAACACGGATCTCTGTTCTGTGAGATGGGGAAGGGATGTGATCACAGGCTTCCTCTATATGGGAGCCATGATCACTCCCCTCCCTCTGCCAGCCCAGCCCCCACACAGTTAGAACACACTGAGGGAACACAGTTAAACCCCCCCTCCAGGTTAACCCCTTCACTGCCAATGGCATTTACACAGTAATCAGTGCATTTTTATAGCACTGATCGCTGTATAAATGCCAATGGTCCCAAAAAAGTGTCAAAATGGTCCGACATGTCTGCTGCAAAATCACAGTACTGCTAAAAATCACAGATCACTGCCATTGCTACTAAAATATAAAAAAATAAAAATAAAAACCTCATAAATGAATTCTCATCATTTGTAAACATCTCAACGTTTGCGCAAACCAGTCAACAAATGCCAATTGCAATTTATTTATTTTTTTTACCAAAAATGGGGAATAATATAAATCGGCCAAAACCGTTGAAAATAAATGTTTATATATATATATATATATATATATATATATATATATATATATATATTTTTTTTTTTTTTTTTTTTTGGATTTGTATTTTAGCAAAAAGAAATATTGTTTTTTTTTTTTTTTTTGCAAAATTGTTGCATTTTTTTTTATAGCGGAGATCAGAAATGATGCAGCGGTGATCAAATACCACCAAAAGAAAGCTCTATGTGTGGGGGAAAAAAGGACGCAAATTTAATTTAGGTACAACGTCACACGGCCGCGCAATTGTCAGTTAAAGCGACACAGTGCCAAATCGCAAAAAGTGCTCTGGTCCTAAAGGGGGAAATCCTTCTGGGGCTGAAGTGGTTAACGATTGTCAGGTGCTCCCAGCTCAATGTACTTTGTGAATGAGTCTGGGTTCGCACTGCAGTGATGCGGGAACCCTGCAAATCCACTCCCGGCAGCAGTTCACACTGCCCTATGCAAACTGAAGGGAGGTGTCAGTACATTGTTAACGACACCCCCTTTTCAGTTGGCATATCGTACTGCGATCTGCAAACACGCAAGAATCAGATCGCATGGTTATGATCCGATTCTGACCCTGCGATAAAAAAGGGTCCCTGTGCGAATTTGATTCGATTGCGATGCAAATTCAGCCATACAATCTCTATGGCTGAATTTGCATTGCACAGAGATCGCAAATGGCTCACACTGCAGTGCGGTGCAAATCATATGTGATCTCTGAGATTGCAGCAGTGTGAATCAAGCCTTAGTCTGGGGTCTAGCTTTGTGATTGCCAAAACCAGTATTTATTTAAAGTACTTTATCATGAAAGTAGTACAGAGGCTGCCCATGCTGCTGGCCATCTGAAAATTCTAATTGCCTAGATGTTATCCTGAGAAGTTTGAGTAGCTATACCCCACACCATGCCCTGCTGGTCAAAGAGCAGGGGATGCTGAAACCTGTAGTTCCATCATGCCTGGAAAACCATAGGACATTCCCAGTGTAAGAAAATAACACCTTAGACTTCATGAAGAAGAATGATACGTCCATCTGGCACATACTGTTTTTTTTCATGAAATTCACACAGGACTGAGCTCTCACATGGTAGTGGCATGTTATTATTTCATAATGTTAGCACATGGTGTGACTGTTCACCTTTTCTTACTGTGATTAAATTATTACCCTATACCCTCAGTGAATTCATACCACAAGGAATAATAGATGATCAGCAAAACATTTCCTAAACAACTAGGCGCAGGATCACACTGGCAATTTTTGGGGCCCATTCACACCTATGTGTCGCAGTAATGTATGGTAAAATGCATAGTAGTGTGCAACACATAAAGGGTGAATGAATGAAAGAATGGTGAAACATTGTGCTTTGTGATTCCATTCATTTTTACAAGTAGCCCATAACACTAGGTTCACACTTGTGCTTCCACATGATGTGTTTTTCATACGCCCCCATTGAAGTCTGAGGGGCTAGCAACACACCAAAAGAAGTGCCTGCCCCTTTTTCCAGGTGACACAGAAGCACACTGTATATATTGGAGTCAACAAGCCTCATAAATAATGATGGGATTACTCTTAAGGAATCCCATTATTGCTGCAATGTTGTGCATTTTTGGCAGATTTTAATGGGATTGTCTAAAAAAGCACAAGTGTGATCCTGGTCTAATTCAGTAGCAGGTAATGCAGCGCTACGCAACACAAAACCTGTGCACTGCACTGAAGTGGCTGTAGTTCATACTGAATGGGCTGCCTTAACAGAACACACATTAAAGGAGAGGTATAGCAACATTTTGGCTATACTTTTCCTGTAGGTCACAGAAGTGCAGTTCATTCTGCACTCCTGTCTGTGACCCTTTTTCAGTTGACAGCAGGCTAAAGTCCACTGTCGGCTGACGTCACTCAGCTGGTCCAGGCACTGAAAAAGATCCTGACCATACCACCCAGAACAATGGATCAGCACCTGGCTGTGCCTGAGCCAGCCACTCCCGCACCCTCCATAGTGAAACATGCCAGTGAGCACGGGGGGGGGGGGGGGGGTAGAGCAGAGAACCAATGACTGACAGCCCCTGCTCTCTGCTCTGAGAGCGGAGGGAAGAACTAAGGGATCAGCAGTGTTTGATCACTCAGTTTTCAGCACAGAGGCAGCGGGGGACGGAAGCAGCATCGGCTCAATGCTGTATCCACCTTGGTAAGTATAATATTTTTTTTTTTTTAAAGTCCATACTTCTTTTTTTAAACCTTGGTACACACGGTTTTGTGTTTTCTAATGAAACTAAAAAGCCATGCCAATATGTAGCATTATTTAGCCACACTCGCTCATTGCCACCGCACGCATAGCACGCCGCAGGTCACCATCTCCCTGGTAGGGGCCCTAGTGCATTACTTTGCCCAGGGGCCCATGATGTCATTAAGATTGCCCTGCTTCCCAGTCTACCCAACTGACACTCTGGAGTTCTCCCAGTGCAAAGCTAAAGACTTAAGCATACCGCTTGTCTTCAATAGCAACTTGCTACACGTGGCAGTCTCTCCCTGCACCGTGTTGATGTACTCACACTGTCTTTCCTTGCTCCTGCTGCCTCCCAGGAAAGCCCCCTCCAACTTTTGTGGTAGGATCCTTCTTGGCCAGACACCTGAGCACCAGCCTGAGGTAGATTCCCTGCCAGCAGGGGTCCCAAGGGCCACCGATAGTCTCCCTCCGCACTGCTCCATCTTCCATCAGACTCCCTCAGCATGACCCATCTCAATTTAAAGGGCTCACTTACTCCCCTGCCAGGCCCAACTCCTTGGGATTGGCTAAGGGACCCAAAATATGCAGAACAGCCCCTTCTCACCTCCGTCCACTAGTCTCCAACTTTCCAGAGCCAGGGGGAGATACCAGAGAGCAGTCTGTATGAGTCATGCTGGACTAACCTCTAATAACTCTGACCCAATTACAGACCAAGCATGTCAGAGTATAGTTTGCCTACTCTCACTCTAGTATCACGCAATTAGAGGGTGCCACACACCATATCTCCCAGATGGTTCATATCTGTCTGTTGTAGCTACCCCCCTTTCACCACATTGTTGCCTTGGCAGTCCACTATAGCAACAAACATTATGCCACACATTAACATGTATGATAATGTACTGCAATATACCAGACCAGTGTAAAGAGGCCTTATTCTTTTCCTCCACATTATTCTTGTACATCCCATATCTTACACCAGTAATATTCCACAGACTCAAGTAAGTACCCAACAGCACTCCACCTTTAACTATATAGACCAAGGGGAATTCATAAAAAGGTGTCATAAACACCCTTTAGATTTCTATCAGGGCAAAGCACCCAAAGTGTCAGTGCTTGCTACCAATTTATTTACAGGTCACAGACAGATGCATGCATTTGTCAGTATTTGCACTGGGAAGGAGAGTCCACACCACACACTCCCCCAGTGCGCTCATCCTGCCCTCCATTACTGCTCCCATCAAACTGACAGGCACTTGGTTGAGGGGTTTTATACCAGGATTGGGTGGAGCCTGATAGAAAACTGAGAGACTAGTTCCCCTTCCGGTTCGCTCCACTTGATTGGCAACGCATGGGAGTGGAAGGATCCATAGCTGTTAACCAGTCCAGTAGCGCCTTTCAAATCCCCCATCACTGCTGTGCACTGTTACTCAAAAGTGAAGTGGACTTGATGGGTAACTAGTCAGTGCAGGCTCCATCCACCCAGTGACATTTCCCAACCGTATCCCCAATTACATTTTTCTTTCAGTCATGGAATCTCCAAGTGGACAGCTGAATGAAGCCAGGGATACAGCACTGTATAGGAAGGTCATACATAACAACTTTCCGGCACAAGCACAGCCTGCTCTAAGTACTAGGGCATCTATGTACGCAAAATCAGAGTCTGTCCTAATTACCGCGTAAACCGATAACTGACAGTAATTTAAGAATTTGTTGCTGCCATAGCGACAGTCTAGTCTATAGATTTTAAGATGACACATAGATTCAAGACATACATAATGTAAAAGGCAAAATTATAAAATAAAGGCCTTAGACCTGAGATAAAGCAACTTTATTATGAAAAAATAAATCACATCATGCTTGGGTAGAGAAAAGGACTATTTGACAGGTAAATGTGTACATAATACTTGTAAACATGCTGGGCTGGCCTAGTTATATTACAGGATACTATTTACAGATACATACACTTTGTGGACCGGAGACCTTATTGAGAAGTCGGTTCTAATATCATGCATCTTTCAATTTCTTCCTTAAAAATGTGTTGGCATGTTAACATGTTGGTAGTAAAATTAAAGTAACTCCACTGTATGGTTCAGCCGCAAGAAACCAAAAGGATGGATTGCATCTCCACTTCAACCTCTGGGGTATTTGTCAAGGAAAGGTGTATACAATACTCAGTAGGATAACTACTATTATGGGATACTATTCACATATACTATACAGTACTTGCCTATATACACTTTGTCTGAGGACCATAGAGTTTGAGGTGCAGGTTCTGCATTACTTTCCACAACATCAAGAACCATGCATCTACCAATTTCTACATTAATTACCTTCTTACATGTTACCATGTTGGTGTTAAGTACAGGGGATCTACTATGCAGTTCAGCTACAGGAAACTAAGAAGATGGATTGCATTTCCACTCTCATATCTGGTCTCTTGCTAAAATAAAATGTCAACATCATAACCGCAAACAAAAGACCATAACACTAGTGTCATGAAAGAGCCACATTAAAATTTACCATTAGGGCTCAGCCGCAAGAAACCAATAGGATGTATTGCATCTTCACACCTAGACTATTTGACATGGAAAGGTGTTCACAAATGCTCATAAATAGAAAATGGAACTAAGAATTTTACAGAACTAGAAAATTTACATTACTGGATACCATTTGTATATACACATACACTATCTGTGGACCATAAATGTTATTAAGAAACAGATTCCAATTTCCTTCTGCAGCAACATCTAGAATTATGCATCTAATGTCCATTTTAAATTGCCAGCTGGCAGGTTACTATGTTGGAGTTAAATATAATGGACTTACTGTAAGGTTGTGCCACCAGAAGCCAAAGGGAAGGTTTGCATCTCCATTCCCATACATGGTCTCTTGCCAAAATACATTTCAGCATCATAACCACTAAACAAAAAAAGAAAAAAAAAAGATTGCATCTCCACTCCTTCACCCAGACTAAAGAGAAAGGATGTCTGAAGAAGATTCCCCTTCCCCAACTCTCCTTTAGGTGTCTATCCTTTCGATAAAGCTTTGGGCCTGTAAACTTTTTCCACTTTCCTTATCCTTTTCCAATCCCCATCACTGGTTTGAAAGTTTTTAAATAATTTGATGGTTTTCCTTTTGTTGCAGTGCAACGTAGGACATGTGGGGCTGGTATAATCTGAGGCACCGCACACCTGACATTTCATTTTGTTGGTACCTTGAGGTCCACAGTACTATAGGGTAATGCGCCATCATGCATGACATGATGATTCAGAAAACTTTGCTCCTCACACCATGTTAGGTATTATACCACTGAGCGAATGCTTAGTTTGTGGGACTGAAAATGTATTCAATTCACTATATACATACACCTTATCCGGGGACCATAGATTATCCAGGGACCATAGACCTGAGGAGCAAGTTCTAATTTCCTCCCACAACATGTCTACAACCAAAAATCTCCCAATTTCTACCTTAAAGCTCCATTCCCACATCTGGGGAATATACATATTATGACGGTATACGAGGCAAAGTGGTAGGTGGACGCTACCTGTCTCCTCGTATGCGTTCATGCGTAAACTGAGTCTGGTCCAGATTTTACCAGCCACCGTGGCAGGGCTGGTTCCGGTCTGGAATTTATGGTCCACTGGAGTCCACCAGCAGGTAGCTTAAATAATCAGGACGAGATCTCACTTGAGCTCTGTCCTGGAAAGCAGAGAGGAATCTGAGGGAGCTCTGCATCTGTTTGGACTTTAAAAAGACAAGGTTTGCATTTTGGCTGATGTTTTGTGGGTATCAGGGTCCAGCCCCACATCATATAGTAAGGAAACTATACTGTTTCGTTTAGCGCCAGATGGCAAGGATTTATTTTCTGTTTTGTTTGTTTTACAACCTGCAAACCCTTTTTTCAAAATAAACCTGGCAAGCCGCCAGATTTTAAAGAAGCTGCCTACATGCTGACTATTTTCCTCAGGAAAGATAATCCCCACAAGCTAATCCACATGTGGTGGAGGATGCGGGCATCTTCTCAAAATGGAGGCGATTATGAAGGCCTTGCTACAATGCAACTACGGCTCAACGGGAAACCAACCCCCAGGTTGCGCAGGCCACTGCAGCTCAACGGGAGGAGAATCATCGACAGCATGAGGCTCAGCAGGAGGAAAGGCCATGCCAGGCCATCACAGCAGAGCAGGACGCGAATCTCCAGGCCATCACAGCACAGCTGGACACGAATCGCCAGGCCATTGCAGCACAGCTGGATGCGAATCGCCAGGCTATCGCAGCACAACAGGAATTTGCAGAGGCCCTGCTGGAATTAAAGAAGGGGCTCGCACCACCGGTGACAGTGGAACCAATGTTGGTACGCGCCTCTTACCACATGAAGAAGACACCTGCGGATAAAGTGGAGGAATATCTCACGACTTTTGAAAGAGTCGCTCTTTGCAAAGGATGGCCAGAAGAACAGTAGGCAGGACTGTTAGCACCATTCTTGACTGGTGAACCCCAAAAAGCCTACTTTGATGTGGAACCAGATAAGGCCCAGGACTATGAGACTCTAAAGGCAAAGATACTCTCACGCCTAGGGGTCACCATGGCAGTCCGGGCCCAATGGGTGCATCAGTGGACCTACCGCACCGACCAGCCACCCTGCTCACAGATGTTCGACCTGTTCCACCTCACCAGAAGTGGCTACAAATGGGGATGTTGCCAGGTCCCCAGATTGTGTACTCCCTGCTGCTTTGAGGAAATGCATCAGTCATGGGGACCCCAAAACCACCAAACAACTTGTGGACCTCGTGGAGAGATACACGGTGGATGAGGACTTGTTGAGCCCATCTGCACCTCAATTCGGTGTGCCTAGGGGTGAAGGAGCCCCCTGCGGATCTGGTAAGACTGTCCCAATGCTCAAGGGCGTCGGGAAGAGTAATAAAACTGCTGTAATGACTAACGAGACTATGGGCTCTAGACCTGGAGACTGGCCAAAGGTCTTGGGGACCCTTGAGAGCATTGGGTATAGAGCAAATACAGTGCTACCAATGCCATGCATTGGGCCATATTGTTGCCAATTGTCCCCTGAATGATGAACCCATGCAATGTGATTATACTTATGTGAATAGACACCTTTCTCTTTTTGCACAGGTCATATATAGCATCATGTTTAAGTCGCATGGAGAAGCAAATGTGTGTGATTTCTGTTGATGGGAAGCCAGTCACTGCACTGCTTGTCTCTGGTAGTGTGGTAACATTGGTCAAAAGAAATTGTGTAAATCCTGCATAGTTACACCCTAGCACTGTCTGAGTCATTTGCCCAGGGACACCAGCACATCCTGGTAATACTAGATTACTCAACCCGCTATCCGGAAGCCATACGCCTGCGGAATTACTCCGCTAAGACTATGGCCAGGGAGTTAGCTCAGGTGTTTAGTCGGGTGGGCATCCCTAAAGAGTTCTTACGGATCAGGGCACCGCAATTATGTCCCGTGTAACCAAGGAATTGTGCAGGTTGTATAATATGTCCCATCTCCGTACCTCGGTCTACCACCCCCAATTGGATGGACTTGTGGAGAGGTTTAATAAAACACTCAAAAGCATGTTGAAAAAGGTTTAAATACACAAAAAAAACTTGCGCTGATACTAGTCCACACAGTTTTCTGTCTGTAGAAAGTCCCAAAATCAGACCTTGTAATAATTGAACCAGTCAAAAACAATCAGGAATCAGAACAGACGTTAAACCCCATTTCCGTGAATATAAGGTGTTCGTGCTCTTTGAACGTAGGTTAAAGTGCTCCACAGTGCAATATGGGTGCCCCACATGGATGTACACTCACCCTCCAACATGGACCACCCATGTAGGGGTCCCCCAATCTCTGAATGCTCTCATCAACCTGGCCATCCAGATAGACCGGGGCCTCAGATAGCGCAGGGCGGAGATCAGCAGGGTCTCCAAGACTCACCTGGATGCTACCCCATACACCCCGGTACCCCAGTCCAGCTCCACCAGCCGCTGTTATTCCTCCATCTTCTCCGGTTCCACTCAAGCCCATGCAGTTGGGGCTCCTTCGTCGTCACCAGAAGAGAAACAG
Source organism: Glandirana rugosa (assembly GCA_018402905.1). Lineage (NCBI taxonomy): Eukaryota > Metazoa > Chordata > Amphibia > Anura > Ranidae > Glandirana > Glandirana rugosa. The sequence goes on from BLSH010389076.1 coordinate 353,304, forward strand.
TGCCGTCGGAACCACGACCTCTGCCTCTACTGCGGAGAATCCGGGCACTATGTAAGAGCCTGTCCGGCCAAAGGCAGCAAAGGCTATACTGCTAAGCCTACAATTACCCCCAATCTGCCTAAAATTTCTTCTCACCTGGCTCTCCCCATCACCCTACAGCTCCCAGGAAGGAGTATCCTAGTAACTGCGACTGTTGATTCGGGCGCCTGCAGTTGCTTCATAGATCAGACATTTGATGCCCAATATCTAATCCCTCTGCAACCAAAGGCCCAAGGGATGGTGGTCAACCTAGCAGATGGAACAGCTATTAAGTAAGGTGTGGTAACTCACTAAACTGTTCCCCTATCTGCTATCACCACAGATGGACAACATCAGGAATTCCTGCACCTTGACACCATCGTGTCACCTCTTTTCCCCATCATCCTCGGACAACCATGGCCCCAGGCTCACAATCCTCTCATCAACTGGGTCACAGGAGAAATCAAATTTCTCTCATCATACTGCGAGCAACACTGTCGGCCCAGGGCCCAGGAAGCCCCTACAGCTCTGCTGTGTCTTGATTCCAGCCCCGATCCTGACTCCATCAAGGCCATTCCGCCTGTCTACCATGCCTTCCTGTATGTTTTTAGCAAAAAGGGGGCAGAGTGCCTGCCACCCCATAGTCCCTACGACTGCCCTATTGAGCTCCAGGAGCAGAAGTGCCCTTTGGGCGGATCATTCCACTGACTGAGGTGGAACCCTCTGTCCTGAAGACTTATCTGGATGACATCCTCAAAAAGGGCTTCATCCGCCCATCCATATCACCAGCGGGAGCCGGGATCTTTTTTGTGGAAAAGAAAGACCACACTATACGGCCCTGCATCGACTATAGGGAGTTAAACAAAATTACTGTAAAAACCGGTACCCACTACCACTTGTACCTGAACTCTTCCAATGACTTGGGGCCACCACCGTCTTCAGGAAACTGGATCTTCACGGAGCCTACAACCTTGTCCGGATAAGGGAAGGTGATGAGTGGAAAACCGTCTTCCTTATTTGGTTATGCCCTTCGGGCTCTGTAACGCTCCAGCCACGTTCCAGCATTTGGTAAAATACATTTTCAGGGACTATCTGGATCAGTTTGTCATTATTTACTTAGACAATATAATTCTATTTTCCTCTTCTTTAGATGCCCACCGCCAACATGTTGCCAAAGTCCTGGGTCGCCTCAGGTAACATGGACTTTATGCCTAAGCCGAGAAGTGTATCTTCAAATGCCAAGGTATTCCATTCCTGGGCTTAGTCATTTCGACCACCGAAATCACAATGGACCCACAAAAGGTCTCTGCCATTGTAGACTGGCCAGCCCCGGCTGACAAAAAAGGTGTCCAGTGGTTCGTCGGGTTCGCAAACTTTTACCGCAAGTTCATTAAAGGATTCTCTGCCATTATCACTCCGATCACCTGGCTGACCAAGATGAACACCAGGTTCCAATGGACCACTAAGGCGCAGGAAGCGTTTGAGGCCTTGAAAGGACTTTTTTACGTCTGCCCCTGTATAGAAGCACCCTGACCCAGTGTTACCCTATGTCCTGGAAGTGGATGCCTCTGAAACTGCTGTAGGAGCAGTGCTGGTGCCAAGGCTCTTCTCCACCCAGTGGCATTCTTTTCACGGAAGCTAACGGATCCAGAAAGAATTATGACGTTGGGGATGAGAGCTCTTAGCTATCAAAGCCACTACCGAGGAGTGGCGCTATCTGCTTGAAGGAGCTGCACACCCCATCCTCATATACACAGACCACAAAAATCTTGAATATCTGAGGACAGCTAAAAGATTAAAACCGGTCAAGCCTGGTTGGCACTCTTCTTTTCGAGGTTTGTGTTCCACATCACATACAGGCCAGGGTCAAAAAACACCAAACTCGATGCTCTGTCCCACGTTTGGCGACACTGAAACTCCCACATGCCCAGATACCATCCTGCCACCCGGGAACTTCCTCCTTTCCCAGGAAGACCTGTTTTCCCGTATCCAATGGGCAGTTGCCAAGACTACCAGTACACAAACTCTAAATTGCAGATATAAGGGGGCTTGTTGTGATACAGCAGCAAGATATTCGTGCCTGAGGAGTTACGGCTGTCAGTTTTGGAACTCTGCCATGACCACAAGCTTGCCGGTTACTTCGGTGTCCGCAAGAAATCAAACCTTCTCCAGCGTAGCTTCTGGTGGATGTCCTACCTGTGCCCAACACAAGGGTAACAAAGCCAAATAATGGGGTCTACTCAAGCCCCTCCCAGTACCAGAAAAGCCTTGGACCATGATCTCCATGGATTTTATTGTGGAATTGCCCACATCAGAGGGCTATTCAGCTATTTTTGTAATGGTGGATTGGCTCACCAAAATGGCTCACTTCCTCCCATTAAAAAGCACATTCACCGCTGCCGAAATGGCAAAGGTATTTATTAAGGAAACTGTCAGACTTCACGGGTTACCAGCAAATATCATATCTGACCGCGGAGCCCAGCTCACCTCCAGGTTCTGGAAAGCCCTGTGTTCCTCTCTAGACATTGAGCAAATCTCTTTCTTCGGCCTACCACCCACAGACTAACAGTCAGACAGAACGGATCGATCAAACGTTGGAGCAGTACCTGCGTTGCTTCTCCACTTTCTCTCAAGATAACTGGATCCAGCTACTTCCATTGGCCGAATTTGCGTACAATAATACGGTCCACTCGGCCACCAACCAGTCTCCATTCTTCGCGAACTATGGGTTCCACCCGTCCTTTCTGCCTAACCCGATTCCTGAAAGCCCAGTAGCAGCTGTTCAGAGAACGATAGACTTTTTCAAAAACAACTGTAAATTGTTGCAGGAAACAATGTCTAAGACCCAAGAATACAACAGGGAGTTTTATGAGAAGAAAAGGCGGGGTGAACTAAATCTGGAACCTGGTGAACGGGTCTGGTTGGCAACTACAACCCGAAGTTGGCATGCCTCTCTAAGAAATTGGGCCCCAGATTTATTGGCCCATTTCCAATCAAGAGTGGCCCGTTCCCATCATAGGTGGCCTATGAACTTGAGTTACCTCTGTCTTTAACCACCTCCCACCCGGCCACTGTATATATACGGCCGGGTGGGAGCTTCCCTGTTCTGACAGGACGTGTATACATGTCCTGCAGAACGGGAGCTCGCAGCGTGGCCACGCGGCTCGCTGCTTCTGGATCCTGTGATCATTATGATCAAAGGATCCAGCTGAGCAGAGATCGGGATATGGGCGCAGTGACTGGCCCTCCCGATCATGTGACGGCTGTGTCCAATCACAGCCGTCACATTGTAAACAGAGACGAACATCTCTGTGACAGTTCTCCCCCCGCCAAGCTCAGTGAGAGCTCAGTGCGGGGGGGGAGGGGGGGAGCTGCAGCTATGTGACAGCTCTCTGCATGATGAGGATTTCATGCAGAAAGCTGTCACAGATCGCCCCCCACACAGTGTACCAAGCAGACTGATACCCCTGTCCCCATACACATACGTGTCCCCATAAAACAGCCCCCAAAACATCTGTATGTCCCCCATCACATCTGTCACCATACACAAAACATCTGTCACAGTCCCCAAAACATCTGTATGTCCCCGTCACATCTGTCACAGTCCCCAAACATCTGTATGTCCTCGTCACATCTGTCACCATACACAAAACATCTGTATGTCCCCGTCACATCTGTCACAGTCCCCGTCACATCTGTCTGTCCGCCAACACCAAATAAACTCCGATTTGGGTTATTTTTACCAAAGAAATTTAGCAGTATCATTTTTGTTCAAAATTTATGAAGAGAAATTACTTATTTGCAAAATTTTATAACAGAAACGAAGAAAAATGCATTGTTTTTGAAAATTTTCAGTCTTTTTTTAATTTATAGCAAAAAAAATAAAAAACCCAGGGGTGATTAAATACCACCAAAAGAAAGCTATATTTGTGTGAAAAAAATGATAAAAATTTCATATGGGTACAGTGTCGCATGACCGCGCAATTGTCATTCAAACTGCAACAGCGCTCAAAGCTTAAAATTGGTCCGGGAAGGAAGGGGGTTTAAGTGCCCAGTATTGAAGTGGTTAAAGATCCACTCTGTATTTCATGTAAACCTGCTGAAACCTGCAACTCCAGACCATTTCCCAGGTAGGAGGATAACCCACCAGAGCCAATTCTAGTGTATGGAGAGGAGGAGTATGAAGTGGAAGCTGTCATGGACTGTAGGAAGAGGGGTAACCGCATCAAATAATTAATCAAATGAAAGGGTTACGGCCCTGAAGAAAGTTCTTGGGAGACGGAGAGCGGCGTACACGCTGAAGAATTGGTCTGGATCTTCAAGAGGGATCACTCAGAGAAAGTGGCCCGTCTGGGCATCCGGGGGGGCAGTGTCAGGAAACATCCATTGCCCCAGGAGTTCGGGACCGGAAGCCTGTGCGTGGGCGCACATAGCGCGTGTGCATGCCGGCATTGGCGCCAAACGGCTCATTTAAGCGGACACCACCCTGCAACCAGTGCTGTCTCTTCTACATTGTTACCCGTGTCCCCAGCTGTGTGTTTATCTGAGTTCCTGTTCCTGTGACCCCGGCTTGTCTTCTGTTCCTAGGTAAAATATAAGGAGGGTGTGTGGTGTGGCGCTGTTCCTAATGGAACATGTGTGTGTAAATTTGGGCTGCTGCCCCCACTACTACCAGAATAAATCCAGTAATGAAATATGAGTAGAGGATATTTTGTGGGAGTTGGCGCTGCCCCCTAGAAAAATCTAGTAATCCTTAAACGAATATATAAAGTGCTAATGTGCAAAAGGTGCTGCTGAACCAAATACATGTGTGATACAATACCAATCAAGAAAAAATATATATACCAAGAATAATATTATTGACAATAAATATATGTGACTGTGCAAAAATAAATAAATAAAAAATTATTGATAAAGACGTATACTGGTGTTTTCTAAAGGAACAATAAATAAGTAAAAATAAAAATAAAATACAAATGTATATCACAGGTGACAATGAAAAAGTAAAATTAAAAATGTATAAATATATTGGAAGTGACAGGTGAATATATGTGACAATCCACAATCAATGAATATATATTTTAGGTGCTAGTAAAACAGGTGAACCAGTGTGTCATGCACCATCTAGAGTTTCAAAAACTCATATAAATATGCTGGGTATATTTAAAATGGCTTAAAAAATCCATCCACATATAGGTGCAGTTGTGTCACAATACACCATAGATCTTTGGCAGACAGTGCATAAATTACAGCCGTGGTGGCTTATGTCAGGTGATGTAAGGGAAGTGAGGAGATGGAGCGATAACACAAACAAACGTGCTCCCCTCCTACAAACTTCCCCACTCACCGATCTTCACTGATCTCCAGGAGTTCCTAATCAGAGATCAGTGAGGATCGGTGAGTGGGGAAGTTTGTAGGAGGGGAGCACCTGTTTTACTAGCACCTAAAATATATATTCATTGATTGTGGATTGTCACATATATTCACCTGTCACTTCCAATATATTTATACATTTCTAATTTTACTTTTTCATTGTCACCTGTGATATACATTTGTACTTTATTTTTATTTTTACTTATTTATTGTTCCTTTAGAAAACACCAGTATGCGTCTTTTTATCAATCATTTTTTATTTATTTATTTTTGCACAGTCACATATATTTATTGTCAATATTATTATTCTTGGTATATATTTTTTTTCTTGATTGGTATTGTATCACACATGTATTTGGTTCAGCAGCACCTTTTGCACATTAGCACTTTATATATTCGTTTAAGGATTACTAGATTTTTCTAGGGGGCAGCGCCAACTCCCACAAAATATCCTCTACTCATATGTCTTCTGTTCCTGCTTGTCTGCTGCTCGTACCAACCTCGGTTTGTCTAGGACCATTTTTCAGTCTCATCCCTGTGTACCTTGCTGCCAGCCTGTTGACGACCCTGCCTGCACCTGACCATTCTCTTACCTGCTCCTCTTGTACCACACTGCCCACCTGTTGCCAACCCGGACTGTACCGCTACGCTATCTTCCAAGCACCAGCTCCAGAGGAACCCTCCACGCTTGCACCAAGACTCATCCAAGCCCTTGTGCCTCCCTGCACTCCCGAGCTCCCTGTCTGCACTACCAGGGGTTCCGGAATCAGGGTCATAAGAGAGGTTGCTCCCTGCATAAGCCAGACTCCACCACGAGGTGTGTGACAGGCACTATCAGGTTCTGTAACGATTTCTAGAAGCTGAATAATGTGTTTAAGTTTGATGCATACCCAATGCCGCGGGTTGACAAAGTTGTGGACAGGTTGGGAGGTGCTCGGTACATAGCCTACCCTACCTAGACCCTAGGTCTAGGTAGGGTAACCCCAGACCTAACTAAGGGCTACTGTCAGATCCCCTTAACAGAGTCAGCAAAGGAAAAAAATGCCTTTTCCACCCCCAAGGTGGGATTAGGTGCTGTTCTGTCCCAGATCAGAGACGGTGGGGAGCACCCGTTCATCTACTTAAGAAGAACGCTTAATAGGCATGAAAGGAACTATGCCATTGTGGAGAAGGAGTGCCTGGCTATCAAGTGGGCCTTAGAGGCGCTGAAGTACTACCTCTTAGTAAGGTAATTTAGGCTAGTCACTGACCATGCCCCTCAGAAGTGGATGTGTGACAACAGCTTCGAGATTTTACTTAACCATTCCTGACCCTCTACCCTTTGTCAGATTGGTCAGAGGGACGGCAATGGTGGCAAAGTCGGGGGTGAAGAGTTTGGTAGGGCCGAACCGGTTTCTTGTTCACCGGTTGGGGCCACTTTTGAATGGCCTTGATCTTATTGGTCTGGGGCTTAATCAGACCCTGACCAATAACATACCCCGACCAATAACATACCCAAGGTATTTGACCTCCTCCAGACTTATGGCACATTTTTTCAGGTTGGCTGTTAAACCTGCTACCCTCAGTGAATCTACCACTGCCTGCGCTCGGGGCAGATGTGATTCCCAATCTGGGTTGTGGATGACCACATTATCCAGATAGGCCACTGCATAGGGCCGATGCGGCCTCAAAGTCTTGTCCATCATCCTCTGAAAGTATGCAGGGGCTCCATGCAGACCAAATGTCATTTGCTTGTATTGGAAGGACCCCTAGGGGTAGAGAAACAGTTTTTTCCTTTGCTGACTCCGTTAAGGGGATCTGCCAGTATTCCTTAGTTAGGTCTAGGGTTGTTATGTACCGGTCTCCTCCCAACCTGTCCACAAGTTTGTCAACCCACAGCATCAGGTATGCGTCAAACGTAGACACTTCATCCAGCTTCCTGAAATCGTTACAGAACTGGATAGTGCCATCGGACTTTGGGACCAGTACTATAGGGCTTGACCAGGCACTGTGGCGACTCTTCTATCACGTATAACTCCAACACGGTTGTTATTTCTCTCGCCACCGCCTCTCGTCCAGCCTCGGGTATTTGGTAGGGTTTTACATTTATATGGACCCCTGGTTCCGTGATTATGTCATGTTATAGTACAGTGGTCAGTCCGGGTAGGGAAAAGAAAAAGTCTCTATTTTTACTGACAAATTCCTTAACGTCATTTTGCTGCATCAGTAACAAGGACTCGGTTATGGGGACATCCGGGGTCAGGGGTAACCTGTCCCCTTGGGGAATGGGCACTGCCAATAAACTCTCCCTGTTCAACGGATTTAGGAGATTAACATGGTAAATCTATTTCCTTTTCCCAGGCTGGTAAACTTTGTAGTTTACTTCCCCTACTCGTTCCCTAATCTCAAAGGGAACCTGTCACTTTGCCACGAATTTACTTTCGACCGTGGGGACTAGCACTAGCACTCTGTCTCCGGGGTTGAAAGTTCGGGTTTTGGCACCCCGATTTTAAACCCTTCTCTGGGCTTCCTGGGCTTGCTCCATATGCTCTCGTACAAGGGGCAGGACAGCTGGGATTCGATCCTGCATCAAGGGCACGTGCTCTATGATGCTTCTATATGGGGTAGCATCTCCCTCCCACGTCTCTTTTGCGACATCTAGCAGCTCCCTGGGATGTCTACCATACAACAGTTCAAAGGGGGAATACCCCGTAGATGCCTGCGGAACCTCTCGTATGGCAAACATGAGGTACGGCTGCAAAAAATCCCAATTTTGCCCATCTTTATCCACCACCTTTTTTAGCATACTCTTGAGGGTCTTTTTAAACCTTTCCACAAGACCGGCAATTTGGGGGTGGTAAACAGAGATACAGAGATGGGAGATTTTGTACAACTTGCACAATTCTCTGGTCACTCTGGACATAAATGGGGTACCCTGATCTGTCAAGATTTCTTTAGGGATCTCCACCTGACTAAACATCTGGACCAGTTTCTTGGCAATAGTCTTAGGTATTCCGCAAGGGTATGACCTCAGAAAAGCTGGTCGCATAGTCCAGGATTACCAGGATGTGCTGGTGTCCCCAAGCAGATTTTACTACTAGTCCCACAAGATCCATGCCAATTCACTCAAATGACACTTCAATTATGGGAAGTGGGACAAGGGTCTACGAAAATGGTGTGATGGGGACGTTATTTGACACTCCGGGCATGATTCACAGTATTCTTTGACATCTGTACACAACCCAGGCCAGACGAATCTCTGGCTTATTCTCTCTCTGGTTTTCTACATTTCTAGGGGGGATCTTCACCTCTAGACACATTGGAGTGGGGTGCAGATGGGTGCAACAAGTTCTCTGCAGCAGTGTATCTCTCCACAAGGTCCACCAATTGGTTGGCAGTTTTGGGGTCCCCATGACTGACCCACTTCCTATGTGATTGTGGCTGGAAAGGCCGAGATCATAACTTTTTTCTGATCTCGGTCTTTCCAGCCTGGAGGAGAGATGTGAGGTCTTATTGACCCCACATCTCTCCATGAAGAGGACCTGTCACGCACCATTCCTATTACAAGGGATGTTTACATTCCTTCTAATAGGAATAAAAGTGATCAAAAAAAAATTAAAGAGACAGTGTAAACATAAAAAATAAAAGTAAAATAAATAATAATAATAATAAAAAAATTAAAGTGCCCCCGTCCCCACGTGCTTGCGCACAGAAGCGAACGCATACATAATTCCCGCCCACATATGTAACCAGTGTTCAAACCACACATGTGAGGTATCGCCGCGTGCGTTACAGCGAGAGCAACAATTCTAGCACTAGACCTCCCTGTAAAAAATTTTAAAGCGTCGCCTATGGAGATTTTTAAGTACCAAAGTTTGGCGCAATTCCACGAGTGTTCGCAATTTTAAAGCGTGACATGTTGGGTATCAATTTACTTGGCGTAACATCCCCCTTTGTAATATACAAAAAAATTGGGCTAACTTTACTGTTTTGCATTTTTTTAATTCACTAAACTGTTTCTTTAAAAAAAAAAAATGTGTTTGAAAAAATCCTGCGCAAATATCATGTGATATAAAAAGTTGCAATGATCGCCATTTTATTCGCTAGAGTCTATGCTAAAAAAACATATATGATGATTGGGGGTTCTGAGTAATTTTCTAGCAAAAAAATTTATGATTTTTACATGTAAGAGAAGAGTGCCAGAAATGGCCCAGATGGGAACTAGTTAAAGTGATATATAGTGCCTGGGGGGGTCCCCTTAGTCTACCTGTAAAGTGGCAGATCTGTACCATGTCTAGTATCTGCTGCAGAAATAATTGCATTTATAAAGCCAAAAAAATGACATTTTCCCTACAAGCTGTCTTTATTTTGCTCAGCAACAGCTGGGGAGCCAGTGTGTATGATGAGGTCACAATGTAGTGCACTGGGAACAAGATTAGAGATTTTTTAGATAAATTCTGGTGTCACTTTGACTTTGGTTAAAAGTAACGGGGGCAGAAAAATTGGGCTTTGGGTGTCGGTGGTGCCTTCACACCATAACCCTATAGAGGTGTTCTTCATGAAGGCAAGAATTGGCCTTTCTGTAAAAAAAATTGAATGATATGCACCTGTCAAACAGGTGCAGAAAAATTGGTCTTTGGGTGTCGTGGCACCTTCCCACCGTAACCCTATAGAGGTACTCTTGATGAAAGCAAGAATTGACCTTGCTGTAAAATCTGCTACAGATGTGCTGAAAAAGGCCCAGACAGCTGAGCCTTGGGAAGTGGGCCGGGAGATAACAGCTGCAGAATGTGATGGAATAGGGTGGCTGCTCTCTACTCTTTTTTGTTGTCAGCCTCCTTGGGGTTGTGCCGCCTTACCTTCAGTTTCCTCCCCTGCACTATCTGGCACCCAAGTTGCATGAGTGACCTCATCATCATCATCATCATCTCCATCTCCTCCATCTTCATCATCATCATTACCACTGGAGACAACTTGGCAATACACTGCAGCTGGGGGAACATGAATGCCAATTAGTCTACCAGTGTTCTCCCCTCTCTCTAGGCTCATGTTCCTGTCATCCTCAACCTCAGAACCAACATTTGAATCCAGTAATAGCTGGGCATCATCAAGGTGCAAGTGGCTGATGCTGTGGTCAAATAACTCAGCTGACTCCTCCATGGCTGATGTTGGGGCTATGGCAAGAATAGATGTGGACAGAAGGAGGCAGGTTTATCCCCTTTGGCAACTGCAGGGGACTGCACACTTGTCTCTGGTTGCGTGACAGAGGATGAGGAGGATGGGGAAGGTCAGTCCACCACCTCCTCTGCATGCAGTGGCTGGACAGCACCGGCAAACTCACAAAACAGAGGAAATTATGCCCTGCCTGAGGACTGACCACCTTGTCCACCTTTGCCTGTGGACACATTTGTTTCTGGCCCCCTTACAGTGTCAAGGGAAAGTCTGCCTCTCCTTGTTGTCTTCCCAGACATTATTGGGAAGGAGAGGGTGGTGCTTATTAGCAAATGTAAAGAAGAAGTGGAAATTTGTACGTAGATGCACTTTAATGTAAAGTGGTGTTTGGTGCACTTTAATTTGAGTACTCACACTTCACAGACACACTCCATAGATACACTATTATATACTGCAATATAATGCGTCAAATGTACAGTGGAACACAGAACTATATGGCGTTAAACTTGCAGTAACCCACCAAAACTATATGGCGTTAAACTGGCAGTAACTCACACAGAACTATATGGTGTTAAACTGGCAGTAACGCACACAGAACTATATGGTGTTAAACTGGCAGTAACGCACACAGAACTATATGGCGTTAAACTTGCAGTAACACACACAGAAATATATGGCGTTAAACTGGCAGTAATGCACACAGAACTATATGGCGTTAAACCGGCAGTAGTGCACACAGAAGTAAATGGCGTAAAACTTGCAGTAACGCACACAGGAATATATGGCGTTAAACTGGTGGTAATGCACACAGAACTATATGGCATTTAAACTGGCAGTAACGCACACAGAAATAAATGGTGTTAAACTTGCAGTAACGAACAAAACTATATGGCGTCAAACTGGCAGTAATGCGGACAGAGCTATATGGCGTTAAACTGGCAGTAACGCACACAGAAATATAAGGCGTTAAATTTGCAGTAACACAATCAAATATACAGTGTTCAACCGTCACTACACTGACGCTATCTGAACTGTACCTACTTTAGCTAAACACTAATGTAAAGATTAGTGACACGGTCTCACTACACTACACTGAATCTATCTGAACTGTCCCTACTCTACATATACATTAATGTACACAGTGCAATCAGAAATATTCAACCCCTAAAGAGTTTTAAGGATTTATAAATAAAAATCTTTTCAAAGTGCAGGATTCTGCTTTGGATGGCTTTTTATTAAGTTTATTGATACATAATATCAACACAGAAAATGTATGATGTAGTATTTGTGTGTAACAGTATATTTTGTTAAGATCGCCATGTCACAATTATTCAACTCCTATATAATATTGTTGTTTCTAAAACTTTCTGACAGGTTTTATGGCCTGAAGTGGAGCTGAAACTCTCACAATTTCATCAAGGGCCCTTAGCAACTTAGTCAGGACAGCTAAGAAAAACCCCTGTGTGACTGCAAGACAGCTACAGGATGACATGTTGAAGGCTGGTACAAGTGCTTCAGTGGCAACTATAAGACGTGCACTGAATAATCAAGGACTTCATGGCCGGACCCCAAGACAACTCCACTCTTGACCTCAAGGAACATCAGGAGTCAACTAGAATATGCCAGGAGGAATTAGGACAAAACTACAGAGATCTGGGAGACAGTTCTATGGACTGATGAAACCAAACTGGAACTTTTTGGACATACAGTATGGACCAGCGGTATGTCTGGCGTGCAAAAGGTCAGGCTTACGACCAGAAGAATACCATCCCCACGGTCAAGCACGGAGGTGGGTCAATAATGATGTGGGGCTGTTTTTCTGGCAATCTTGATTGTGTACCTGGCATCATGGATTCCCAGAAATACCAGGTCATTTTGAAGAAGAACATGATGCCTTCTGTTTACAAAATAACTCAAATATGTATCAATAAATATTTGTTATTTCACAAATTTTTTTCTTAATTTATTTTCATTATCTTTCATCACTGTATTGTCTATTGAGGTGAGGGGGTTGAATATTTCTGATTGTGAGTGTATATGTGAATGACACGGTCTTACTACACTACACTGAAACTATCTGAGCTGTCCCTCTAGCTGGACACTATGCAAAGCTGAATGATGGTCCTCCTCACTACACTCACACTATCCCTAGACTGACATTAAACTAATATTCCACACTGACAATTGAAGCACAATAGTACAGTATAGCACACTAGCTAACTAATAGCACTGAACAGAGCCATGTTCTATCTCTCTCCAGCCCAAATCACACTAAAAATGTCTGGCATTGAAAAAATACTTTTATACTGTGGGGTGGGAATGAGTCATGATTGGATAAAGTCTGATGACTCTAACAGTGCTCTGTGCCCTGATTGGCTTAAGCTTTTACTGCTTCAGCCAATCAGGGCTTGCAATGCACTGTTCAGCACCACAATGCATTGTGGTCCGTTGGGGGGCTGAACAAGTGGTCGAACATCCCGTTTGTTTGGCTGTTCCCCGAACAACGAAAGTTCGGCCTGAACTTATGCTCGGGCCGAACCATTCGCCCATCCCTAGTGTAAAACTGTTTGACTACGGATTTTATTTAAAAATTAGAAAACTCACATAAATCCCGGGATATCAAGCATCAATAAAACCTCTCCTTATTGTGATCACAAAAGCATAGAAAAATTAGCGCAATGGAATGGAAAGGACTTATGCGAATGAACCAGTGTTTTGAATCACCAATTGAACTATACAGTTGATGTCGGTCATGCCACTTAATCTTTTTTATTTTTATATATGAAAGTACATTTTTGCACAGTGCCTTTTATTGTGTGGATATGTCAATATTCAGTTGATGCTGTTCAGCTCACCTAAAATTTGATATTCTGTTTTGTTTTGCATGTAAGTCACATGCTTGCACAGTGCACTTTATTATGTTGATATGTCAATATTAATTTATTGTCTTGGTTATATATAGTGCTGAACTCTTTTATTTTAATTTTATTCTGGTATACTGTATTGTCCCGGAATAAAGGTTCCTGGGGCAGACCTGCAAAATGCGGGACTGTCCTGGGCAATCTGGGACACGTGGTCACCCTACTGCCCACTGGGCTTCAATGTACCACAAAGACTAGAGATTTCACCTGCAGCATTTTTGTATCACAGTGCATTGCAAAGCACAATAGTGCACTACCAATAGTTACAGTGTGCTAAATAGCAGGTGTGTGGTGAGGAGCATCTGACTGCTATTCAAAATAAATGGCACTTCAACAGTAAAACTCAACAATATATATTGTTGAAAAAAAAAAAAAATAAATAAATGGCACTGCCACCAAAGTATGCCCAGTGCAATATGGCAACACACTGGTGTGAACAAAGCCTAAACGCTGCTTTATTATATTTTATTACTCTTTATTTTTTGGGAAACCATTGCAAGGCTTATTTTCAACTTTTTAGGCCTCGTTTACATGGACATACTTAAGTACGTGCTTATGTGAGGACTGTGTTTGCCTGCACAAGGATGTACAGGTGTTCCATGCATCCCCATGCAGGCAGTCCCATCAGTGTTGCCTACCGCCAGTATTTTTACTGGCATCCAGTAAAAAACAGGCAATTTTACCCTACTAGTAAATGGCAGTAAAAGATATAAAAAATAAAAAATATTGTTGCGCTAAATCATAAGCTAGTGCATAACCCAATGTGATATTTGTAAATCATACACATACATAAATATTGTACTTCTACCAATTTTGAATTGATACAGATAAATACTGAGGGAAATAACGTGAAACAAAAAATGTAAAAAATAGTCCAAAAACAATATTGTGAGAAAATGATGTGATTAAAAAACAATAAGAAGTTGGTAGATCCAAAAAAGTCCTAAAGGAATCCAATAAGGCAGGACACTCCAACTTACCACCACCGTGATATACGTGCAGACACCTCCAGTGATAAAGGAGACGTAAGTGAAAACCCTTACCGGAGGCAAAGACCCACTATCTCTAGTAAGGGTCAAGGCTCGCAGGCAGATATAGCCCTCTGCAGGGTCTAGATGGTAGGCACAACGATCCCCCTCAGTCACCAAGGTTCGATAGCCTCTGCAACAGGAACTGCTACTTGGACACAGCGGATCTCAGAGGTTTCTCCCAGCGTGTACCATAAAAAACAAGCGCTACATAGCGTAATACTGCAACACTTGTTTATTAAAATATAAAAAAAGGGGTACTCACATTCTTGACATATAAATTGCGCATGTAGAAATTAAAAGCAGGCAAATCAATAAAACGCCCGTCCTCACGGGATCAAACATGTGGTGTGGTGACGTAGACACGCAGACTCTGCCCAGTAAAAATATGGCTTTATATCCAGGCTCAGTCTGGAGCTCGCGGAGACCATCTGAGTACCTGCTACAGTGTGTATGGGTGGCTCTGGCGGAGGCGGTGCTTGAGCATGTTGTGTGATGTCATGGTACAAGGGAGCCAAGAAGAGCGGCCAGAGCATTGTGTGGGTGTCTGCGGTATGGAAGCAAGGCAGGCTGGGAGCGGGGCCGTCAGTGCTGTTTAGACTGGACTGGACTGGATGGACCACCTGGCTTGGAGAGAGACTGTCACTGTGACTCAGGAGGGGACGTGTCATGTCAGTGAGGTCTCAACATTATCTATGCTGCTGCACACTGCTGTCAGTGTCACTGTGAGAGTCAATTTCATGTGTGTGCCTTTCCATTCTAATTTCTTGCCCTCCTAAGTCCTGTCCCTGAGCTACTTACTATATTGAAACTAAAATAAGAAATATGTGTTTTGCCTTACTATCTACCTTGTATATTGTATGTTGTACTTGTTTGTAGCCCAAATACTGAAATTTGCACTTAAAACTGAAATTTTGTAACTTTTGGAAATGCCAGTAAAAACTTGGCTGTGCCAGTAAATTTTTGGCGTTGTGTCAGTAAGTTTCAATCTGGTAGGTTGGCAACACTGAATCTCATTCATGCCAATTGGGTTGCAGCAGCTGCACGGACATAACCGCTGCTCTCAATCTGTGTGGGTGTGGATTCCTGAACGCACACTGTCTGTGTTCTCTGCACCTGTATAGCTGGCAAATTGAGAGCAGCAGTTATGTCCATACAGCTGCTGCCAGCCAATTGACTGAATCCGATTGCCTCTCGGGGGATCAGGAAGGTATTTTTTCCCCAGCTATAGCAAGTTGGATCATGCTTTGCTGGGTTTTTTACCTTCCTCAGGATCAACTGTGGGTGAAGGATTGTATATGGGATTGTATGGTTATATATACATTTTCTATTTTTTTTTTTTTTGTTTGAACTAGATGGACTTGTGTCTTTTTTCAACCTAACTATGTAACTATGACATGAATGGGACTGCCTGCATGGGGATGCATGGAACACCTGTGCACCCTTGTGCAAGCAAACACGGCCCTCACATAGGAGCACACTTAACTATGCCCGGTCTGTGTGAATGAGGTCATAGCGTCTCATTCTATCCAATAATTCTTTGTCACAGTTGGAATGGGCTGGTGACACACCTTAATGTACAGATAATTGTATCTGACCCTTAATTGCCTCAACTGCACTTCAATGCACTGCAATGTTATATAGCCAGGAGTAAAATAGTGCTCTTTTAACATTGGACTTTTCATGTTTATTGATGTTGTGGAGACTCCCCTCTAGTGTTGAAACTGCTGAACAGAATGGTCATGTGAGAGGTACTGTTTGTGGGATTTGTAGTGCTACTGAGGATGTCTGTCCCTGGATTCTGCAATGGAAGGACTTAATTTCCCAGGATGCTGTGCTGCAGGAAGAGCTCTTTGGAGGAATGATGCTTTGTGGGAAAACCTATTTAAGTGGGGGGAGGAGTTGGCTCCAGTCTCTTTGGACGGCGTGATCAACTAGTGAGGATCTGAGTGTGTTTTCAGTCGAATTGCAGCCTGCGACCTAGTCAAGTGATCCAGCGGGCTAAAATTGCATAGCACCCCAGCGAGCTGCAACACTACTTTGTTCCAGTGAGTTACCAGTGGAACCAGCGTGCCAGCACCTGAGTTTGTTCCAGATTCAACAGCATCTGAAGTGTGAGCGGCAATCGATCCGGAGAGAACTGCAGGGTGAACAGTGGAAGCCGTTTTCCCTAAAGCAAAGAGCAAGCGGATGGCATCAATTCCAGCGTCATCAGCACAGCCTGAACAGCCACAGCGTTTCCTGTGATCAATGGGGCGGTGAGCAGGCAGAAGCCTACCTTTGCGTTTACTCAGATGTTTCTATACTTCCTTGACAGTACAGACTCAGCTTTCCTAGTGGATTACAAAAATCCTGTGCACAGGTCCCTCTTTAACAGCCGGTATAATCTGAGTCAGCAATCACTACCAAAGCTTTTATCTGTAGTTCACTCAAGTGTGCCTATGTGTGCCTTAAATCAGGGATTAACGTAATTTAGGTACCTAACTTTGGAACAAAATGAAGCAGGCAGAAGATTGAACTGAACTCTAACATCCAGACCCTTTCCATTGCAGTTACCATTTCTCACTTGATCCAAAGCCAGAGTTACGGCTCCTAAGGAACTCTTTGAATTAGATCAGGGGATTTGAGTTAACAATTGTTTTTGGTTAATGATATATGTGTTGTACCACAATTGAACCTTTATAGAGCTATAATAATTCTTCAGGCCTCATTGAGCAATATTAATATATCTGATAGTCATTCATCTAAATTGCAGCAGTAATAGAGTGAATCTTTTACACTATTGCCACTCATTGTGCTCAATCTACATCCTGAGTTGCTATATTATTCTTTGGATTATTAGATATGTGATTATGTGCTGTTAAAAGAATAGTGAATATACTTTTACACTTACCGTATATACTCGAGTATAAGCCGACCCGAATATAAGCCGAGGCACCTAATTTTACCACAAAAAACTGGGAAAAGTTATTGACCCGCGTATAAGCCTAGGGTGGCAAATGCAGCAACCAGAACACAGGAACTGTAGCCAGAACACAGGGACAGGGAGCCAGAACACAGGAATTGTAGCCAGAACTCAGGGATTGTAGCCAGGACACAGAGACTGTAGCCAGAACACAGGTATTGTAGCCAGGACACAGGGAGTTTATACAGGACACAGAGACTGTAGCCAGAACACAGGTATTGTAGCCAGGACACAGGGATTTTATACAGGACACAGACTGTAGCCAGAACACAGGTATTGTAGCCAGGACACAGGGATTTTATACAGGACACAGAGATTGTAGCCAGAACACAGGTATTGTAGCCAGGACACAGGGATTTTATACAGGGCACAGACTGTAGCCAGAACACAGGTATTGTAGCCAGGACACAGGGATTTTATACAGGACACAGAGACTGTAGCCAGAACACAGGTATTGTAGCCAGGACACAGTGATTTTATACAGGACACAGACTGTAGCCAGAACACAGGTATTGTAGCCAGGACCTGTCTCTTATACAC
>BLSH010389076.1:372824-393203 GCA_018402905.1 Glandirana rugosa
AGGAGGTGGTGGGAACTGTGAAACCCAAGTGAGTAAAAATACGTTCTAATATTCAGAATTGTGACACTCTCATTATCTCTGGTGTGAACCTAAGTCAACTTAGAAGCAGCACGGCTCTGTTTAATGTGAATCTACTGATCACCCACAGACACTGACTCGAGTATAAGCCGAGGGGGTCTTTTTCAGCACAAAAAATGTGCTGAAAAACTTGGCTTATACTCGAGTATATACGGTATTCTGTTTTCAAATATTGTCAGAGTGTGAACCTGCAATGTTATGTTGATATCTTTTTTGCTCAAATAAGTTATCCTATGTTGCTTTAAATAACAAATTCACATTTAAGAGCTCTAGCTCTAGCTATTATAAGTAAATTCTTTAGAACTGAATCCAAGTGTGGTCTCTATTACTCTCACAGTGTTAAGACTTATAATCTTGCATAAAAATGAGTGAACCCAAAGTGTCAAGGGTGGTGGAGGACTCTCGAAGTGGGAAGGACCAAGGGGAAATTGATTTTTCATGCGACCCTCAAGAGGGTAGTGCTACAGTTATGTACATTGTGGTATTCCACAGTGCAAGACTTTGCCTTTTTATATGAGAGGCTACCTACCATTTTATGTGAAGCAACCAAACTTTACTCCATACTAGGGATCAACCGACAGCGTTTTTTCAGGGCCGATAACGTAACGATTTTTTAGCCGCCTCTCAGGCCAATAGCCGATATTGGGTACCGATATTCTGTAGATTTAAACTTTTTATTTTTACACTGTCTTTTTATTATTTATTTTTTTTATCACTTTTATTGCTGACAGAAGGAATGTAAACATCCCTTGTGACAGCAATAGGCAGTAACAGGTACTCTTTGTGGAGGGATTGGGGGTCTATAAGAAAAGAAAACTTGAAAGTATTCAAAATGCTAAGATCTGCGTTTTTGAATACTTCCTATTTTTTAAAACTGGTGCCTTTAGGATACCAGTAATTTGGAAGTGATGACATCGCTTCCAGGTTACTAGATCCGAGACCCAAACAAAGAAATCTTTGAATGAGGTACGCAATCATGTGTATATAATCAATAATATCTTAAGGGGTAAATCAGCATAAACGAGTATAAATATTGATAATGATGTATCTATATACAGTACATAAATAGGATAGCAAAGTAGTGCATGTCATAATAAAAGGTTAGAACATCTCATAACTTCCCATCCATTGAAAGCATCGTATCATTCGAGTATATCATTGTGATATTCATCTCCATGTTTCTTCTTTTATTAAGCCAAGGACGCGTTAAGGAGGAACTCTAAATTTCAATACAAGGTGGATATTGTATATCGTTGCATGCTGTACCACACATTGAAGTTCAGGGCCTGTGATTTCAGGGTTTTAGGGAAATAGACTCACCTGCAACAAGCCATCTCTATTTCCCTTCATGCCTGAGCACATAGGCCATGTTTGAGTCAGTTAAGTTGGTTGAAATTGTGCTGTTTATATTTTGCATGTGACTTCATGTTATACTGCCTAATATCAGAGTTGCTATATTTAGCTACTCAGTTGAATTATTACTATCTGCTTTATGGGAAAGTCTTTCCAGTAAAAATAAGTTCTGGTTTACTACAGCTTATGTCCATCTGCTGTTGTCTTTACAATAACATTTATTTGCCAGTTGTACCAGAGGGTCTGAGACTGTTCTTGGGGTTGAGGGGCAGAACATGGGACCTAACAATCTCAAGTGGCTCCTTTGGAGGTGGCACTTGTTAAAGCGATTTTTACCTAATCCACTCATACGCTTACTGATAAATAAAATAAGTGATTTATACCTTTTGTGGATACTAGAAGCAACCCGTGCTGTTGCAGTTATTACGAATAAAATCAATAATCAATGACACCTTTGCTAAAGAAAAATAAAGATCTAATTTATTTTTACAGAAAAGAAGCTCGTCACTAATTAAATATAACCAAATCAGGGGTAAACATTACAATCTTAAAAGCATCCAAATTATTGCTAAATACAATGTGAGGATTACCAAAATGAAAATAGTTGATCCATGTAAAAACAGGTTACTACACAAAGGAAGGAAAGAGAAAAAGAAAAGAGAAAGTGAGGGTGAATGGAGTTATGGGTGGGATTAGGGTAGAGGGTGTGTATAAAAGAGGACCCAGAACGGACGTCCGGTCGCTATGTCTGGCTGAGCCCCCCCCCACCATGGTCACGTAAGATTCCCTGTATCCATATCTTCATTTTCCCGCTCTTTCTCTTTTCTTTTTCTCTTTCCTTCCTTTGTGTAGTAACCTGTTTTTACATGGATCAACTATTTTCATTTTGGTAATCCTCACATTGTATTTAGCAATAATTTTGATGCTTTTAAGATTGTAATGTTTACCCCTGATTTGGTTATATTTAATTAGTGACGAGCTTCTTTTCTGTAAAAATAAATTAGATCTTTATTTTTCTTTAGCAAAGGTGTCATTGATTATTGATTTTATTCGTAATAACTGCAACAGCACGGGTTGCTTCTAGTATCCACAAAAGGTATAAATCACTTATTTTATTTATCAGTAAGCGTATGAGTGGATTAGGTAAAAATCGCTTTAACACACTACACAAGTAAGAGGAGTTTTTATTTTGTTTTTTAAATCTTATTTTATTTAAATTTTCAACATCGTATACTCGTGACAGTAACAACACAAAAAAAACAAAAACAAAACATAAATGAGTCATACATCAGCACAAGTGGCCATCATGGCCCAATAGATAATAAGGATATATGTCAGGGTAATGGCCCACACAGTTTCACATAAAGAATTAGTATTTTCCCATAAAAATAACATATGTAACTGACTACAGTATCCTGATATGTAATCAACCCTTCACAGATGGAACTCACAATTTATACTGATACCCCATCACATTGTAACATAAAGAGTTACATAGTGTTGATAACAAAGAGAGACAGCTCTCACTCATATGCAGTAGATGCATCATTCACTCATCCTCTCCACACATTGTCAAATTTTGCCGGAACCCCTCTGCTAACATATGTAGCCTTATAAAGAGGTAGGGCTTCATTTATTAGAGCTTTCCAGGCCATCACGGTCGAAGCATGAGATTTTTTTCCAAGAAAAGATAATGCTTTTTCTAGCGTAATAGGTTAGTAAAGTTCACATTACCTTTGTAGGGGCCAAGGGGTCAACCAATCCTAGCAGGCAAATTTCCACAGAAGAAATTATGTTTAGCTTTGTGAGTCCCAAAGATCATCCCAACATTTCCATCCATACTAGGAAAATTAACCAACCAAGCATTACGACAGGGTAAAAGTAACCTAGCTGTGTCAATAAATAATTGTTTAAATATGGAGGATAGCTCCTTTTTGAGAGTGTCAGCCCTTAGTAAGGCCTCTAAGTCATCCACACGCACCACTAAACCTGAGGGACTGAACAGAGTCTGGAAGGCATGCCTGAACTGTAGGTAGCGGAAAAGGTGAGAGTTAGGCAGTCCAAATTGGGCTTTTAGATCGTCAAATACAAAGAGTGTCCCATTCCGGACAACAGATCCTACTGTTTTGACCCCAAATTTAGTCCAAATAATGGGCTCTGGATAAGCATAAAGGTGATGTAACTGAGGGTTTTTCCATGAGGGCTATGAGGGGAAACTATATTATCAACTCCATGTTCTGCCCGCCTAGTCACTTCACAAGCCCGGATTGCGGCTCGCATAGATACAGTGAGAGGACATGGGGCCCTAGTTCCCTGGAATACCATATAAGAGGAGTTTTAACAACATTTTGTTCTGACAGGTTCACAGTACAATGACAAACATTAAAGGGAGTATTTCTATTTCACGTTGTACAATGCAATCTGCTTTACACAAAGAAGACACAAATATATAAAAGTCTAATTAAAGCAAATATATTATTTGCCACTTAAAGTTTTACTGGGAAATCAAAAACAAGACCAAGACAGGACACATGGGGAAACACATATGAGCAGTTTAGGCAGTATTCTGAGCTTCGGCCCCAAGACATCTGGCAGGTCGCCTGAGCTTTTAAATCACAACTGTCTTTGACTAGTAAAGTAGAAGAAAATGAGGGAATAAACAATAGATAAAAGCTGTCTGGCTTATTTATCATAAAAAGAGAGCAGTAGGGGTAAAGACAAAATTAGGTTGTCAGAAATAAAAATCGAGCCAGAAAACCCAGATCTTCTACAGTAGTTGTGATTTTTTTCTGTTTTGATGTAAGTTCTGACCAATAAAGTCAAACCTGTTTTACCTGGAGGCCCAGAGGAGCTTTTTTTTTTGTGTGCAAAATTCAAAGCGTTTGGCCGAGAGACACAGTGTGTCAGGTTTCTGCGGCAAGGAAGACCAGATATTGTAGCTACACATGAAAACCGAGCCAAACAATATAGATATTGTTAAAGTGAGGTTTATTAACAGTGAACGGACACCAATAAACATATACAGCAAAACAGTGCACATAAATAAACAACCCAAGCAAACAAAAACCAAAACCCCATTGACAAAATCACTAAATAATTACACTACAGACTAAGACTAACTGTATACAAGGTAGGGACAAAGGTACAAGGGATGCAAGGTAGCAAGGGATCAAGGCTGGCATTAGGGCAGGAAGCATGAGCAAGGCAGATGAGTACAGGAAGGTTCAGGATATCAGGGGACACAAGCACAAGGATCTGGCAGCAAGGAGGCAGCAGATTCAAAATCGTGATGTGCTGGAAGAAGGGTGGAGCAACCTTAAATAGCTAATTCCTAGCTGAACCCAGGTGTGGCTGATTCTTGCCGCCTGCTGGCTCTTGGGAGACACCTGCTGGTGGACACTGGAGCTGCAGCAGACAGCCCAGAACAGTGCAGTGCCCCCAGCAGGTGAGCTCTATCCTAACAGTACCCACCCTTAAGGAGTGGCCTCTGGACGCTCCATAAAGCTCCATCATTGGGGTCCGCAAGCTGCCTGGGGACTCCACTGCCAATGTCCGATGGCTTGGTGAGAACCCCGCCGCCGGGATCCCAAAACTGTCTGGGTTTTCTGCTGGTCAGATCCCCAAAGAGGTGCAACACCGAAGGCTTACTATTCTTAAGAGCAGCCTGTGTTGGGACACTGAAAGATACCTGGACGCTTAATGCCAGAATCCCTGGTCCATGCAGGTACCCTGACACCAGGGTGTCCCATTGCACCTGGACCTTCTCTCTTTCCGTTACTAGAGACTGCTCTGAGTTTTACCTGCCACTCAGGTCTACCCAGGGCATAGGTTACCCACTCGGGTCCTCAAATGCGCTCGGGATCGCAGAGATGACACCTGGGTCAGGACAAGGTTCATATGGAACACCGCCCTTTCCCATAAGACCTCTACTACTGGGCCCTTAACAACAGAGACAGTTCTGTTGTTTGGAGTGGAGATCTGGACCTCCTGGCCTTGGCATCACAGAATCAGCTGGCTGCAAAAAGAATTTAGGGCGGACCACAGGAGGGATCTTAACCCACACAGATAACCTATATAACACTGGAACTTTAGAAGCCTCAGACATATCAGCAGGCAGGAGTTTAACCCAGTGAACCGAGTCTGACTTGAAAGCAAGCTGTGAATCAGCATAGTCCAGAGGGGCGGCAGCCCGGGAACTACCGTAGTCCAGAGGGGTGGCAGCCCGGGAATCAGCATAGTCCAGAGGCACGGCAGCCCGGGAATCAACATAGTCCAGAGGAGCGGCAGCCCAGGAATCAGAATAGCCAGAGGGGCGGCAGCCCGGGAATCAGCATAGTCCAGAGGGGCAGCAGCCCGGGAATCAGCATAGGGCAGAGGGGCAACAACCCAGGAATCAGCATAGTCCAGCTGGGCGGCAGGCTGCAGATCACCCGGGGCAAGCTTGACAGCAGATGACCACATGCAGGAGGCATGGACTCCATAGGCGGGTGGCAACATGGAGAAGGCATGGACAGCATCAGCAGGCGGGAACATGGAGGAGGCATGGACACCATAGCAGGCAGCAACATGGAAGAGGACTGGACACAATCAGCAGGCGGCAACATGGAGGAGGACAGGACCTCATCAGCAGGCGACAGCATGGAGGAGGACTGGAAGAAGGGAGGAGCAGCCTTAAATAGCTAACTCCTGGCTGAACCCAGGTGTGGCTGATTCTCACAGCCTGCTGGCTCTTGGAAGATACCTGCTGGTGGACACTGGAGCTGCAGCAGACAGCCCAGAACAGTACAGTGCCCCCAGCAGGTGAGCTCCAGCCTTACACAGTAACAGATTTCCCCTGGGGACTATATTTCTTGGAGTCCAGCAGCATGGTGACTCCTTGATTTGAAGTGCTAGCTTTAACAAATATCCTTGCAGAAAAATATGGTGGAATTTCACCTGCAATGTCTTGATAGACCAGATATAGAAGGTTTAATGGTGTAGGATTTGCAGAGGTTCAGTCTGGGTCTCTTGGTTATACAAGGGGGATATATAGGGGGAAGTCGGGGATCCAAACCCCCATAAAATGCCTATCCATGCTGCTGACGCAGCAGCTAAGTGCATGCATATTGCTCTCTGCTGCACCCCCGTCTGTGAACCAGCCATATTACTTTTGGGCATTGTTACCTTCCTGCAATTATCTAGCCGGCACCTGGGCAACTGTGAAAAATAGCATTGCCATTTGGTTTCACCTTTTGTACCAACCATAACCTCTGGTACCTTTTCTGGCAGAAGCGGGAGTCCTTAGACACTTAATGGTGAAGTTAGCCATGGGAGAAGAGGACTGCAGTCTGCATAGTTTGCGAGTGAGTTTGGGGATGAACAGTTTTAGATGAGGGTGACAGGAATGGAGAAGTGAGCAGTGGTGAGCAGGTTTTAGGGAATGCAAGGATGAGCAGTGTTGGATGAGGGTTTCAGGGAATGCAAGGGTGAGTAGTGTTGGATGAGGGTTTCAGGGAATGCAAGGGTGAGCAGTGTTGGATGAGGGTTTCAGGGAATGCAAGGGTGAGGAGTGTTGAATGAGGGTTTTGGGGAATGAAGGGGGTGAGCATTGTTGGATGAGGATTTCAGGGAATGCAAGGGTGAGCAGTGTTGGATGAGGGTTTCAGGGAATGGAAGGGTGAGCAGCGTTGGATGAGGGTTTTGGGGAATGCAAGGGTGAGCAGTGTTGGATGAGAGTTTCAGGAAATGCAAGGGTGAGCAGTGATGGATGAGAGTTTCAGGAAATGCAAGGATGAGCAGTGTTGGATGAGGGTTTCAGGGAATGCAAGGGTAATATATTAGCTATTTCATGTTTTATACCAGAGTGCCATCTTGAGGTAGAATTTGAGAGTACATCTCTAATTAAGACTATAGAAATGTTGTTCTGTTAGTTGGTCGTTATGGTAAACAAACTGAGCTATATAAAGGTTGCCAGGCATAAGCTGGACAGTCCACTCATCATGCATTAACACCAAAAGACTCTCATGTGTAACAGCCAACAGGAAGGTGCCTGATCTCCAGAAGAATCGTTGTCAATGGAGATCACAAACACAGTAACTGGAGTTAAGGAACTTTAAGCATACTTTCACTGTGTATAGACCATAGTTTCTGTTTATTTGCTTGTTATAGATATCTGTCAATCTTGTACTGTATTCCTAATATTGGAATAGTTTTGTATGTACAGCATTTTTGTTCAGTAAAAGCACATTTATACCCTGCACAGGTCTGAACTTCCTTGCTTATACCGCTAGATAGATAACCTTGCTAGATAGACGCAAGCAAAACACTGGGGAAAGGGGTTATAGACATACCGGCGATGTTTCCGTTGACGATTGAATTGCAGATGAATAGGCTTGGAGTCCTCTGGAGAAGATGCATGGATGAAAATAAGATGGATATGGGAGGCTGTCTCTCAGACCTCATGGTCTAGTCCACTGGAATGATGGGAAACTATGATGGCTTTCAAGCAACAATCTGTCTACCTAGAGTAATTAATCTATAGAACTATAAGTATTCAAAAGAGCCACTAGATGGCGATATTACAATTTACTTTACATACCGTGTTTCCCCGAAAATAAGCCCGGGTCTTATATTAATTTTGGCCACCAAAAACAGAGTAGGGCTTATTTTAGGGGTAGGGCTTGCCATTAAATCTCTCCCCCTCTCCCTGCCAGTGTGAAGTGAAGTAAAAGTGGTTGTAAACTGATAGAATCCCACTACAGCAGTATATAATGAAAAAGTTGTGTGTCTCTGTAATCCATAGTGTCACATACCTTCTTACAGCGCCGCTCTGAGCTTCCATAGCCCGCCTGAGCTTTCTCTTCTGCGATCAGAGCATTGCAGAGGGGGGCTGAGATCCCCCGCTAACAGGCTGGAGAAGAGGAGATCAGCTGAGCCCTCTCTGCATTTCCATAGCCCGCTGTGCTCCCAGGATTGCAGAGGGGGGCCAAGATCCCCCGCTAACAGGCTGGAGAAGAGGCGATCAGCTGAGCCCCCTCGGCACTTCCAAAGCCCACTGTGCTCCCAGGATTGCAGAGGGAGTGGGCCAAGATCCCCCGCTAACAGGCTGGAGAAGAGGCAATCAGCTGAGCCCTCTCGCCACTTCCATAGCCCGCTGTGCTCCCAGGATTGCAGAGGGGGGAGGGGCCAAGATCCCCCGCTGACAGGCAGGTGAAGAGGAGGAGATCAGCTAAGCCCTGAGTGGCGCTGTACCAAAGGTACCCGACTACAGATAAGACCACAGAAACAAACACAGTCTACACCATGCAATACCGTAATATTGAACGTTCTAGCAGTTTACAACCACTTTAAACTAGGGCTTATTTTCAGGGTAGGGCTTATATTGCAGCCCTCCTTGAATATCCCACTAGGTCTTATTTTCAGGGTAGGTCTTATGTTCGGGGAAACACGGTACCATTAGCATATTGAACAATTAACAAAAGAGCATAAGAAGCACTTGCTGAAGGTAGGACACTCTCCGTCTCGTATCCCATTGATACCAACTAAGATGAGAGTAGTAAAATTTATTCAGACGCAGGTCTGAGGAAAAGTTTAGGCTCGTCTTACCTAATGGGCTTAACCTCAACTTTCCTGACATTCCTATCTTCACTTGGAAACACTTGGATTATCAGGCCCAAGGGCCATTAGTTTCTCCTCGACTGAGAGTTTTTCACAAGAACAACGATGCCAGGTTGCAAGTTGGGTTTGTTGTCTTGCCATTATTTTCTTATCTGTAGATTGGATAGTTACTACTTCCTCTACTTGTTCCAGAAGACTGCTGCACGTAAGGCTCCTTCTGTGAGCGAACGCCCTTGGTGCTTAGTCCATACATGGTAGTGTTCCACAAGTGGAGAAGCAATATGGTGGTTTGGGATTACTACCGGATTGCTTTCACCACTTTCAAGTCTTGAGTTGGAAATGCGCCCTCCGACTTTCAACATTCCTTTACTGTCTACAAAGGGACTGATTTTAGAGGACAGTTATGATTTTGAAGGCATTCTAGTGTTAGCGCATAAGTCTCTTGTTGGACACAATGGATGATAACATTTTTGCCTGTGCGAACTCATCAACTGTTTATAACTTGCGACAATAGTGCCAACCTTTGCAATGTCCCAATCCTGTAGGCGTGGCTCTAAAAGATCTGGCTTTGTGAATTAAGCAGGCTATAGCTCTGTATAAAAATAATATTGTGAAAATACCACGCTATCTCAAACTATTTTAGAATTTGCAGCAGCTGACACAACAACTGACAAATTGTAACAAATAAAAATATGTTTTTTATAGCTCTGTATAAAGGCTTCCAAGTAGAGAATTTATGAAAGCGCTTGGATCCCAACAATTTGTTGGAAACTGTTGCTTGTAGTGCAGAAGCCTGAAGGTGGATTTCTGCATCAGATTCAGGCTCCAACAGTACATATGTGCCTTTTTCATGAGTGCTGGGTGCTGGTTTGTACAGGAAGGGTGGCCTTGTGAGCCATGTAGTATCTCTAAGGCGAGATTCTGGCACAGCCCTTGTAGCATGATCTGCTGGGTTATGATCAGTTGATACATAATACCACTGGGTAGGCCTCCTCAGGACTCATGTACATAGACATCATAGGCGTGCACACAGGGTGTGCCAGGTGTGCCTGGACACACACTAATCACGCTGTGCTATGCAAGTTCCCTTGCTGCTTGGCTGCAGAAAAAGTCCTTTCTCTGTCTCAAAAGTGTGATATCAGGGGTCTGTTTAGACTCTTGATATTTTACCAAAACCCCCAAATGGGGCTCATAAAAAAAATGTAAAAAATAATAATAATAATAATGATAAATTATTGTAAAAAGAATAAAACAGTAATAAATAATAACATTGTAAAAAAGTTATAATAAAAAATAATTAAAATAAACTACTGACACCATCATCTGCTCTACTGACACCAACCCCTACCCTACTGACACACATATATATATATATATATATATAGATATATATATATATATATATACACATGCATTTGTGTTTGAGCTTTGATGTGCACACCCTATTGCAATAGACTGCACACACCTATGATAGACATAGAATCTCCTGCTCTCATTGTAAATGTAGCCCAGCACTACCTTGCTGTCCATATAAAACTCTGTATCCTCAATTTCTACTTCTATTTCATAAGTAATCAGTTTTGCTAGCTCCACTGCTAGAACAACAGTACAGAGTTCTAATCTTGGATTGGTGGTCTCAGAACAATGTCTCTTTCTTGGGAGGAAGTGGAGAATCCCAATCACATGTGTCCGCAGCAAGCTCTCTGAGCAGAATCTCACCTTGGATGGTCATCGGTGCTGCAAACCTGAGTGGGTCATACAGACTGTTTATGGTAGACAAGACACCTCGCCGTGTTAAAGGCTTTGGCTCCTGGTCAACTTGGAAGGTGAGGGTGTCAGACTTGAGGTCCCAATTGAGGCTGTGCTGCATGGGTAGTGAGTCTGTTGCCAAGTCTAGGTCTTTCAAATCACTGGCGTGATTTTGAGAGGAAAAGGCCTCCATAACAGCTTTACTGTTTGAAGCTATCTTATGCAATCTAAGGTTTGAACAGACAAGTGTGCTTTGGGTCCTCTTAAGTAGACTAATTGCAGCCTCAGGTGATAGAAGCAACTTCAAGCCATCATCTACATAAAAGTCTCTCTCAATGAACTGTCTAACATCTTGGCCATAATCTTTTTTAGTCTTTTTCCCCTTCTTGGGCAGATAGCTTAAGTCCAAAAATAGCAACAGCAGGGGATGGTCTGTTGCCAAAAACATGCACTTTCATGCGGTATTCCATAATGTCTTTAGGGTCATTATCCCTAAACGAGAAGAATCTCATAAAGTTTCTGTGTTCTTCCTTGACTTGAAAACTATGAAACATTTGTTGTATGTCAGCAACTATGGTGATGGCTTCCTTGCAGAATCTGATGAGAATGCCAATAAGTGTGTTGTTAAGATCTAGTCCTTTTAGGAGGATGTCGATGAGATAGATTCCTTCGTACTAAGAGCTGGAATCAAATACTACTCGGATTTTCCATGTCTTCTTGGGGTGGTAAACACCGAAGATAGGTAGGTACTAGGGATGAGCCCCCGGTTTGAGTCAAACGCAGGTTCGACTCGAACATCGGGGGTTCACCCCATAATGCATTCCAATGCTGGCGGAATGCCGCCCTCTAATTGGCCAAAGCATGCGCATGACCTGCATGCTTTGGCCAATCAGTGGGCGGCCTGCTGTGAGAGCTATGATTGGCAAAAGGCAGGGTGCCTTTAGCCAATCACTGCTCAGCAGCCTCAATCCGCGCCCCACACTATATAAAGCCGCTTGTACAGCGGCTCTATGTAGTGTGTGTTGGCTCCGGTGCTGGAGTGATAGAGAGTATAGGTTGCGCATTGCAGGCAGTTTAGCTAGATAGCTAATTGTGAAAAAAAGAAAAAAAAAGATAGATAAAAATAAAAAAAGATAGATTGTATATAGATCGCCCTATCTATCTATCTGTCAGTTAGTGCAGGCTGGTTAGTGTAGTGAAATATATACTGGATAGATAGGGCTATCTGTATACAGTCAGGCAGCGCAAGAATATATATATATATATATATATATATATATATATATATATATATATATATATATTTACCTTCCTAGTGTATAAACAGTATCTCACATAAGTGAGTACACCCCTCACATTTTTGTAAATATTTTATTATATCTTTTCATGTGACAACACCAAAGAAATTATACTTTGCTACAATGTAAAGTAGTGAGTGTACAGCTTGTATAGCAGTGTAAATTTGCTGTCCCCTCAAAATAACTCAACACGCAGTCATTAATGTCTAAACCGCTGGCAACAAAAGTGAGTACACCCCTAAGTGAAAATGTCCAAATTGGGCTCAAAGTGTCAATATTTTGTGTGGCCACCATTATTTTCCAGCAGTGCCTTAACCCTCTTGGGTATGGAGTTCACCGCAGCTTCACAGGTTGCCACTGGAGTCCTCTTCCGCTCCTCCATGATGACATCACGTAGCTGGTGGATGTTAGAGACCTTGCGCTCCTCCATCTTCCATTTGAGGATGCCCCACACATGCTCAATAGGGTTTAGGTCTGGAGACATGCTTGGCCAGCCCATCACCTTTACCCTCAGCTTCTTTAGCAAGGCAGTGGTCATCTTGGAGGTGTGTTTGGGGTTGTTATCATGTTGGAATACTGCCCTGTGGCCCAGTCTCTGAAGGGAGGGGATCATGTTCTGCTTCAGTATGTCACAGTACATGTTGGCATTCATGGTTCCTTCAATGAACTGTAGCTCCCCAGTGCCGGCAGCATTCATGCAGCTCCAGACCATGACACTCCCACCACCATGCTTGACTGTAGGCAAAACACACTTGTTTTTGTACTCCTCACCTGGTTGCGGCCACACACGCTTGGCACCATCTGAACAAAATATGTTTATCTTGGTCTCATCAGACCACAGGACATGGTTCCAGTAATCCATGTCCTTAGTCTGCTTGTCTTCTGCAAACTGTTTGCAGGCCTTCTTGTACATCATCTTTAGAAGAGGCTTCCTTCTGGGACAACAGCCATGCAGACCAATTTAATGAAGTGTGCGGTGTATGGTCTAGGCACTGACAGGCTCACCCCCCACCCCTTCAACTTCTGCAGCAATGCTGGCAGCACTCATAGGTCTATTTCCCAAAGACAACTTCTGCATATGACGCTGAGCATGTGCACTCAACTTCTTTGATCGACCATGGCAAGGCCTGTTCTGAGTGGAACCTGTCCTGTTAAACCACAGTATGGTCTTGGCCACAATGCTGCAGTTTAGTTTCAGGGTCTTGGCAATTTTCTTATAGCCTAGGCCATCTTTATGTAGAGCAACAATTCTTGTTTTCAGATCCTCAGAGAGTTCATTGCCACGAGGTGCCATGTTGAACGTCCAGTGACCAGTATGAGAGAGAGAGTACGAGAGAGTGAGAGCAATAGCATCAAAGTGATCACACCTGCTCCCCATTCACACCTGAGATCCTGTAACACTAACGAGTCACATGACACCAGGGAAGGAAAATGGCTAATTGGGCCCAATTTTGATATTTTCACTTATTGAGTTATTTTGAGGGTACTCCCTTTTGTTGCCAGTGGTTTAGACATTAATGGCTGTGTGTTGAGTTATTTTGAGGGGACAGCAAATTTACACTGTTATACAAGCTGTAAACTCACTACTTTACACTGTAGCAAAGTCTTATTTCTTCAGTGTTTTCACATGAAAAGATATAATAAAATATTTACAAAAATGTGAGGGGTGTACTTACTTTTGTGAGACACTGTATGTGTGTTGAATCAAACTGAAATTGCAAAAAAAGTGATACAAGAAGCTTTTTTCAAATCGCAGCAACTTGAGTCGCACCAATTAAAACATTACAATCGAAATATATGGGGTGCAACTTTGGGTGCGATTTTTGAATAGGATGTCGCACCTGAAGTTGCACCAATGTGAACCAGGGCTAATGGTGTATAATGTATTACTTTGCAACTTCACATGCAGGTTTAAAGCTTTCCCAAAGCATTTTATTTGAAGGATTTGTTTAATTATCATTTTGCCCTTTAACATGCATAAAAAGACCCTCTACCCACTGAACTGATATGTGTCCCCAACTTTTTGAGATAGGATCGAGGGACAC
Source organism: Glandirana rugosa (assembly GCA_018402905.1). Taxonomy (NCBI): domain Eukaryota; kingdom Metazoa; phylum Chordata; class Amphibia; order Anura; family Ranidae; genus Glandirana; species Glandirana rugosa. The sequence goes on from BLSH010389076.1 coordinate 386,944, forward strand.
CTATTAGCAAAAGTATGCAGGGATAGGATACACCCCTGCCACACCCCCTTAAAGGAGAATTAAACCTAAAAATGGTTAAACCCACAAGTGCTTTTTTACCACAACAACAGAAAAAAACAAAGAGACTATGCACAACCTCTTCTGAGTGAACTACCAATTCTTTCATGAAAAAAGAAAGTGTACAAACATGCCATATCCCCTAATATCTGAATCCCCTCAATCCCCATAAATACCACCCAACCATCCACCCTAAAAAAACAGGACTAAAGAGAACACCCCATTCCTCACAGAGGGAGAAGGATGCAGTCACCCCAAGGAGCTGAGTACATCCTCCCCTAACTGGCGCCCCTCCCCAAACAGAATGCCCTAACCCACCCTAGATTACCCGGGTGTACTCTTCTTATCCCCAGGTACAGCACTCTACCTTAAAGCCACACTGGACTAATGGTGCGCTGAACCATGGAGATATAGAGATGGGCAGTCCCCAACCACACCACAAAGGACCCCCTACCACACAACCCACACTCAGGAACCAGTCAGGAAGGCATGTAAAGGGAATAAACATCGGCACACAGCCATGTGTATAGATATTCAAGAAATCATTCAGTGTCTTATATATACGCTGATATAGTTCAACTGAGTCCTGGATGGTAAACTCTGCTTTTAGCTAACTAAACTGTCTGGAAGAAAGGTGTATTGGTTGGCATACACTGGTAATTGGGGACAGACACTTTGATATGGGGACTGTATATTGTTCATAATTGACTACTACATTCACTAATCACTTAGGATAGTTGTAATACACAGGGAGGTTCCCGATTCATCTCAGGTAATCTCGATCTGTTGATGGTGTGAACATAACCACAAGAATCCCATGTAATGGTGTCAAAGGTACTCACAATCCTTAATCCAAAAGTCCCTCCATATAGATGGAAACAGTCAGAAGTGTGAAGTCCTATCAGCCGTCTCCCAGTTTCTGCGGTTCTCCAGGCATACCAAAATCCATGCAGGTAGATATGCTGAACACTGAGTTGTCAGTGTTCTGATCCAAGCAAGGTCAGTTATGTACTGGTAGTGGTTCTAAGTCAGAGCCATCCATGCTGATAGGCGTGCTGTGCACTGAGATGCCGGTAAGCTCCAATCAAGGACAGCTGTACACACCTTGCAGCTCCAAGTCCAAGCAGCCGATCCATCCAAAGTAAACGGGTTGGTGGATAGTAGGTCAGGCACTCCAATGAAGTCCCCTAGGCGTTCCTAGGGTGAAGGGTGGTTGGGCCAGAAGGTGGGGGGGGGGCACAAACCTTTATCAAAGTCTACATGTTTCATTCCTAGGGCTGGAACTTCATCAGGACCACTACTATTCCTTTATATTGGCTTTTTCAAATGCAGCAATTTAGAAATTGGATGAAAAGTTTACACTTTTTGAAAGATAAATAGTGCATTTTATATACAATTATATAGATCAGACCAAAATGAAGAACAAATGAGAAGGAAAGAGGGACAGAGGGACTTTGTTGCAAATCAGGGACAGTTTCTTGAAATCAGGGACAGTTGGGAGCTATGCCTAATGGCAGTGACCAATTTGCCATGGCATACGCTTTTTAACAAGGTTACAAATTGGCTTTGGAAATGGCCAAAAAGAAAAAGGTCCAGCTCCTATAGACTTCAATATGTTTTGGCACTATACTGTATATCCTGGGTGCAGTCCCTAAATATCATCATGCTGTGCCCCTCAATGAAAGACAAATAAATACGTTCTTCCTTGCAAGCATCACTTATAGTCAAAGACAACTCTTTTCATAATCTCAACCATCAGTAGAATTATATATTCCTTTCAAAAGGCTAGCCTTATGAATTTATTCATAGGCTCATGAAACGTTCCAAAAATTGTGAAAATTAGGAGCACCAAACAAAATAAAAAATGATGAGCACTGGAAAACATGGGACTACTATGCAAAAATGTGTTTTTTTGCTTTCATTATATTTCATTACACTAGACTCTAATAAGATATGGGCATATGCCTCTCCATCGTGTCTACTTTATTCACTCTCCTGTTTTCCACAGATGCCTTCCTGCAATCTCAGGTGGTCATTATAATGCAAATGGAGTTTTTCTGTATGTGTTTCCTAAAGATTCATAAAAATAAGACTTTGAATCAGTGCTACAGCCCAGGATTTAAATAATATGAGTATTTTTTATGCAGAAAACTGTGAATAGTAAAACATTCAATATATAAGAGACTGCATTTTTAACATTTAAGTCATAATGTATTCTATATGTCTTTAGGAGCCACCAATGTAAAATTTAAAAGCTTTTTTTGCAGAAAATTTTAATTAGCCAAATATTATATGTGAGAGTCAGAGGGCTCCAAAAAAAGTTGTATTACGCATTGTCACCTGTGCATTACCATGACAATGTTACGCAACGTCCCACTGTCTTGCTGCCCATCACCAAAAAAGCCTTCAGAATGCAGATGTTACCCTGAAGAGTGATCTTTTTTGTAAGTGGAAAACCAGAATGAAGGTAAATACTTTAAACGTTGCACATTTTAAATGTATCATAAAATACAATACCGACTACTGAAATTGCCACAATAAAAAGATCTGAAGATCACTGAGAGCAACTGAACAGGCATGTAGGCCAAAGTTTATAGCATCCTCCCTTCAAAGTTATCCAAAAACAGGAGATGTTGCAAATTAACTGAATATTTCACCAGTCCCAAAATAGTGCCTGGTGTGCAACAAATTAAATGTTAGTATTGCCAGAGGACCAGCTAGGAAATCTTAACTCCACACCCCTTACTCAGCATGTGGAAGATTCCACATTCATACTGTAGCCAAGGTCCCCCTTAGGGATGGCTGGCTGCTGTGGTCCACCTGCTCACACTGTCCTCAATCACATCCATACTGCTTCCAGAGTCACAGAACAGGCTGGTACTTTTTTTTGTTTTATTAGGGGAATTGAACTTGGATGGGAGTTGGGATGTTGTGGGATGCCCAAAGAATTAGTTTCGTTTACATGGGACCTCCATATACACCTCCGTATATACATTCCTCCGTCTTCACTCCAGCGCCTAACTTGCTGCACGGTTACTCCTTGATCCTCTCACCTGCACTTCTCTTATGCTCCAGATGAGGCCTTGTTCCTCTATCCCGCACTTCTCTTATGCTCCAGATGAGGCCTAGAAGGAAATATACTAGACCTCCAGCTTTTCTTCAGCCCAGCTAGCACATAGTGAGGCCTGTTGTAATGTGTGCTGGACCATCCATTACAGGTAGGGACAGACCCCAAAGTGTAGAAAAGAAAACTACCACTGTGCTAGCCGGCTCGATGGACTACTACTCCCAGCCCAATCTCTTCCTCCAGGCCCTGCCAGCCTCTTCAGCTGCAATGGCCTTTACCACTACCACCGTTGCACCACAGTCCCTCACTGACTTCTGGATCCTTTCAGATTGTCTCTCACCCCAATCCAGTCCGGCATGCCTCTACAGCTTTCCAGGTTGTGTGCCACTCACCAACCACCGGTGGACTCCTTGATGAGCTTCTCCAGTAGCACTGTCTGTTGCCCTCCTGCTCCCTTGGTCAGGATTGCTCTGGGGTTTGTACGAGGAACCCCTTCCACTCCTCGAGCTCCCAGGCCTCAAAGTCACCCCCCCCAGACTGGGGGATCCCTGTGGGGCCTCAGCAACCTCAGCTACATTCCAGCTCTTCCACCCAAACTCACTCCTCCCAGACTGTGCTGACCCTGGGTATTTAAGGAGGCCTGCCCCTGCCAATCCAGATTGGGGATTGCTCAGGGCTCCTTAGAATACCCCAGATGGCTACACTTTCCTCCCAACTCTCTGTCCAGAACATTTTACCAGCTTCTGGAAAGAAATGGGAGGTCCTGGTGACCTTATCTGTGAACCCAGTCCTGCCTGAGCCACTCCCAGCCTAGAAACAAAAACAATCAGGCCAGCACTCAGCCAGGCCTGACTAAATTTTCCTCACCTCACCAAAAAATCCCTCACTAGCTCCTACCTAGGGGGCGCTACAATACCATTCAATTAGAATATATACAGTATCTCACAAAAGTGAGTACACCCCTCACATTTTTGTAAATATTTTATTATAGCTTTACATGTGACAACACTGAAGAAATGAAATTTGCTACTATGTAAAGTAGTGAGTGTACAGCTTGTATAACAGTGTAAATTTGCTGTCCCCTCAAAATAACTCAACACACAGCCATTAATGTCTAAACCACTGGCAACAAAAGGGAGTACACCCCTAAGTGAAAATGTGCAAACTGGGCCCAATTAGCCATTTTCATGTGACTCGTTAGTGTTACAAGGTCTCAGGTGTGAATGAGGAGCAGGTGTCTTAAATTTGGAGTTATCGCTCTCACCCTCTCATACTGGTCACTGGAAGTTAAACATGACACCTCATGGCAAAGAACTCTCTGAGGATCTGAAAAAAAGAATTGTTGCTCTACATAAAGATGGCCTAGGCTATAAGAAGTTTTTCAAGACCCTGAAACTGAACTGCAGCATGGTGGCCAAGACCATACATCGGTTTAACAGGACAATGTCCACTGAGAATAGGCCTTGCCTTGGTCGACCAAAGAAACTGAGTGCACGTGCTCAGCCTCATACCCAGAGTTTGTCTTTGGGAAATAGAGGTATGAGTGCTGCCAGCATTGCTGCAGAGGTTGAAGGGGGGACTGTCAGTGCTCAGACCATACGCCGCACACTGCATCAAATTGGTCTGCGTGGCTTACGTTCCAGAAGGAAGTCTCTTCTAAAGATGATGCACAAGAAAGCCCACAAACAGTTTGCTGAAGACAAGCAGACTAAGGACATGGATTGCTGAAACCAGGTCCTGTGGTCTGATGAGACCAAGATAAAATTATTTGGTTCAAATTGTGTCAAGCGCGTGTGGCGGCAACCTAGGTGAGGAGTACAAAGACAAGTGCGTCTTGCCTACAGTCAAGCATGGCGGGGGGAGTGTCATGCTATGGGGCTGCATGAGTGCTGCCGAGACTGGGGAGCTACAGTTCATTGAGGGAACCATGAATGTCAACATGTACTGTGACATACTGAAGCAGAGCATGATCCCCTCCCTTTGGAGACCTAGCCACAGGGCAGCATTCCAACATGATAACGACCCTAAACACACCTCCAAGACGATGACTGCCTTGCTAAAGAAGCCGAGGGTAAAGGTGATGAACTGGCCAAGCATGTCTCCAGACCTAAACCCTATTAAGCATCTTTGGGGCATCCTCAAACGGAAGGTGGAGGAGCGCAAGGTCTCTAACAGCCACCAGCTCCATGATGTCATCATGGAGGAGTGAAAGAGGACTCCAGTGTAGACATGTGCAGAGCGAAAAAATGTGTTTAGTTTTGTTTCGATTAGTTATTTACATAAGCTTCTCTTAATCTAAAACAGATTTACCCGCGCCTTGGAATCAACAGCAAATCAATTAATATCAAGAGCAGCTGGTATCAATATAACCATAAATTAGTTACATATAATAAACTGAAAATTCCAAAGTATACCGCGCTCATTCAGCAGCCACCAAACCCATAGAGATAAGCAATTCTCTCATATGTGTATTATTCTCTCTGGTATTCACAACAAATCCAGAGGTGGTAATGCTGCATTAATAAATCATGGCGCTTACAAACTTTAATGTCCTTGAACACAAATGATATATATATATATATATATATATATGTGTGAGCTGGATATAACCATATCACATAAAAGTCCTATAAGTGGAGGAGCTTCTTAGTGATCTTTAAGATACGAAATTCCTTCTCCAGAAAGAAGGGGGGGATTCCCGTTCACAAGGTGATTTACATCCACTTGGTGATTTACATCCACTTGCTTCCCCACTTACCGGACTTCATAGACCTCCAAGGGCCACACAAACAAATAGGGATATATTTCCTCGTGTTGAGCTTCACATGTATATACATGAATGGACTTCTTAGCTCCAGGTAACACTCCGCTAGGAACCCCAAAGGTACCCCACTTACCAGATCTTGAAGTGGTAAAGCGTAACTGAAGGTAAAGGAGTATGTTGAGGAGTCCTCCAAAAGCGCCTCTTTTGATGTATGGCTCCAAAAGACCACGATGTGGGAAAGGAAGAAAATAAACTTCCAATAGTGAAGCCAGTATTTATTTTTAAAATTTTAAAACTGAATCAAAACAAAGTAAAAAACAAAACAAAAACAGAAACTAAAACAAAAACAAAATAGCAAATCCCGCTGCGAGA
>BLSH010389076.1:423768-439023 GCA_018402905.1 Glandirana rugosa
TTAAAAGACGTAAAGACGTACTCGCTCATGATTTCACTGTAGACTAAAATGAGATGTAGTGTTACTATTTACCCGAATAATTATGTGTATTGTACAAAAATACCGTGATTGTCCCTTTTCCATATACTTATACTACATAAATCAATGATCATCCTGTTAATCATCGTCATTGGAGTTGGTTTACGAAAGACATCAACTATGAGTATGGACCCTCAACAATTATCCACAAGTCATGTAAGGACATATATGTGACACACGTCTTAATAATCCGTTTACTCATAAAACTGGTGTAGTAGGAGAAATACGTAAAACAGAATGAGGTTCGACATATCCGAGCTTTCGGATGATGGTTAAATTGGTAGTAGGCTTTCGAGCCTATACAGCTTGGAGTAAGACAAAATGCATAAAGAGGATGATGTGGTCAAAATACTCATTTGCCTAATAATTCTGCACACAGTGTATATACAGGAATGTACTGAACACCTATTAACAACTCCCAGGTATGAGTATCAACTACAGAAAGCATTTGGTTGAGGTTACTGCTACTAATTGTCCTACTAGTAACTAAATACATCATATTCATATACCTTTTCCCTGTTAGTGCCATAAAAACATGTTATGTGTATTAATAAGCCCATTTATCATTGTGATGTAGAGTAAAATCAGATGTCACTTTAGTACTCGCTCATGCAGAAATGCAGAAAATTCCTAAGGGTTCACAAACTATTTCTCACCACTGTATTACATTCTTTTGTCACACTTTGGTAAAATGAAAAGCATGTTTTATACACAATGGGCTTTTAGTTGGTTACAGATTAAAAACTCAGCTTGAGGAAAGCATTGCAATCTGTCACACCAAGAAAACCTAAGGTCTGTAAGCTGTATGGTAATTATAAAGTAAGTGCTCCATTAAGGCGACCAGAATCCTTATGTTAAAGAAGTGATCTTTTTATTATACAGGGTCACCAGTAATCGTATGAATGACTGTTGCTGAAATGCTCCGGATTATAGGATTTACTTCCGTGACAAAGCCGTCATTTATAACTGTACAGAATTTTCCGCACATGTTAAGGTGTGAGATACAGCTGTATGAATAGAAGCTTCTATACTTGTCATTCCCTTTAACTATGTCTCTTTCTGATCTGTTCCACAAGCATAATGAGACAATGTATAAAGACTGGGTGACAAAGGAATCCACGTGTGGAAAACAATGGTGATAGCTTAGAACCTTCCTTTCACTATAGAAGGCCATTCTTTGTCCAATAACACCTTCACAACTTACTTTTTTCTACTTATTGGGAATATTATTTTAAAACACTAATGAAAAGGATATATATATATATATATATATATATATATATATATATATATATATATATACAGTCAGGTCCATAAATATTGGGACATCAACACAATTCTAATCTTTTTGGCTCTATACACCACCACAATGGATTTGAAATGAAACGAACAAGATGTTCTTTAACTGCAGACTTTCATCTTTATTTTGAGGGTATTTACATCCAAATCAGGTGAACGGTGTAGGAATTACAACAGTTTGTATAAGTGCCTCCCACTTTTTAAGGGACCAAAAGTAATGGGTCAGATTAACAATCATAAATCAAACTTTCACTTTTTTTTTTTTTTTTTCAAGAGATTTTATTGTCTTTTCCAGAAAATAACAGGTTACAAGGCAGATATTTACAGTATATAAAATTTATTTTGGTACATTCGAAATAGAGTTACAATCAAGACACATAACAATATTAACCGGGGGTAGGGGTCTGGAGGGGGGGTGGGGGGGATAGGGAAGACGTTGGTTCGAACTGTGTGTTGAAGAGGGGCTGAGGGTGACTACAACGCGGGTATTATCGGGAGAAAGTGTCAATTTCGGGGAGCAATTGGGAGGATTTCGTGAGTGTTGGCATACCTGTGGGTCATTGTTGGAAGTGAGTGTCCCAGTTACTGAGAGGATGGATGGACCTCTGTCAAACCTTTGAAAGCATATCATAGTTAACAGAAAGAGGGCGCACACTGAACATATAAAAGGCATTTTACATTGAAAGGGTCAGTTCATCTCTGTTGGACGGGAGGGGCCAATAGTATGTGTAGAGTTTATCAATAGTCCAGCCTTGGTGTCGTTGTCTGTAAAGGGGCTGTAAATCCTGGATTGTTTCTGAGAATCAGAATATGGAAGGTTGATCCACCAGTGGGAGGATTCGTTTGAGTCCATCGGGGTATAGGTGGGGGATTTTTGAAGGTGGTATCTTTCGTTTTGGGGGAGGGTTTGTTGTATGTAGGACCCCCATTTCTTGAAAAATCTTGCATTAGCAGAGATCGATGAAGGGTCCGAAGAGAGTTTGTCCATATACATTAGCCAGAGCAAGTCCTTTTGTACCAGGGGTAGAGAAGGGCCTGGAGGGTGAGTCCAGTTCTTTAGGATGGCCTTTCGTGCAGTTAGGAGGACTGTGTGTATCCATGGGACGGAGGGGTGAATAGCAGTGTGGCAAGTTGTTCTGTAAATAGCGTGGTCCCAGTAGCCGAGTAGTAGGGTCAGAGGGTCTTTGTTCAAACTTATATTAGTGATCTTGTATATGAAGGAGATAATGTGATCCCAGAAGGAGGTAATGCGTGGGCATAGCCAGAATCTGTGGAAAAAGGTGGGTTTGACGGTAGAGCACAAAGGGCAGAGTGCGGATCCTGAGTTGTTTTTGTCCTTTATGAAAGGAATGTAAGCCCTGTGCAATAGTTTAAGTTGGGTTTCTTTCCATGTTTCACTTGTGGTGTGTCGTAGAACTGCATTGTAGCCTGAGGCTATTTTTTCCTCTAGACCATCAAGAGGGAGATCTTTAGCCCATTTGGAAGCGACAGTAGCCATAATGGATGTGGAGGTCATGGTTAGTAGGGAGTTATATATTTTGGATGTGGATGTCTTCTTGTCTGCCATCAGCTTATCAACCAGTGAGGATTGGAAGTTCTTGGGGTTATTTCCATGTGATGAACGTACATAGCTGATGCATTGGGCATGCTGGAACGCATGGGAGGACGGCAGTTGGTGTACTTGAGACAGGACCGAGAAAGGTATCGGTTTGCCCGTGGAGGGGTCAAAGAGGGAGGCAAAATTGGATAGTCCCTTGGTTTCCCATATGCGGAATGGTTGGCTGTCCTGAGCTGCTGGGAAATCCGGGTTTCCTCTGATCGGGAGATGTTGGGAGATAGAAGGGGGGAGTCTTTGATATTTCCGTGCTCCTCTCCATGCTAGGATCGTATCTCTCAGGATAGCATTGTGCCTGAGATGAGGTGGCAGCGCCTTCCATTTCATATGCAATATCGCGGAGAGTGAGAATGGGGCCACCATGTTGGATTCCATGTGGGAGTTTGAATATCGGGAGGATTGGGTTATCCAATCTATACCTGTTCTAAGGAGACAATATATATTATACAACCTGATATTGGGTAGGTTTACCCCGCCTTCGCCTCTCGGGGAGTGCAGCCTCGCCATGGCAATGCGCGGTCTTTTGTTTTTCCACAGAAATTTATTAAGAGCTTTGTTTAAGAATTGAATGTCTTTGTGCTTCAGCAACAAAGGAATAGTTTGCATCGGGTATAAGAGTTTGGCAAAACAGACCATCTTATAGAGGCGGCATCTCCCCAGGAGGGAAAGAGGGAGGTCCATCCATCTGGTTAGCTCCTGGCAAATTTTGTGAATCAATGGAGGGTAATTGAGGGAGTAAAGGGAGGAGGGAGTTTTTCCAATGGTGATCCCCAGGTACGTTATATGGGATTTTGCTAGGGTAAAGGGGGAGTCCTTGACCCATGAGGAATTTTTGGTGTTACCTAGTAGGAGAACTTCGCTTTTGGGGTAGTTTATGCGAAGGCCCGAGTATGATCTGAAGGTGTCAAATATTTGTTTGATGGCGAGGACGTCGGCGGCCGGATCAGCTGAAAAGATGAGAACATCATCCGCGAAAAATGCCGTTCTCAATTCCTGACCACCGACCTGGACGCCATGTAGGGGGGCCGATGAGAGGAGGAACCTGGATAACGGCTCTATTGCCAAGTTGAACAACAGGGGTGAAAGTGGGCACCCCTGTCTTGTCCCCTTGAACAGACGAAATTACGAACTTTGGATGCCAGAGGTCATTATCGAGGGGCGGCATACATTTGACATATCAAATGCATGAAGGGACCTTGAAATTTGAAGGATTCTAGAACATGGAGAAGCCATTTAATGCTGACATTATCAAATGCCTTCTCGGCGTCTAGCGTAAGGATAGCGAACTGTTCCTTGGGGTGGTTGTTGGCGTGTTCTAATATAGTCAGGACTTTTCTAATATTTAAGGTGGCTGTTCTGCCCTTAACGAGTCCGGATTGGGCCGGGTGGATGAGCGTTGGGATAATGTCTGCAAGTCTAGTGGCTATGATTTTTGAAAGGAGTTTGGCGTCCATGTTTAGCAGTGAGATGGGCCTGTATGAGCCTGGTTCTAGTGGGTCCTTTCCCTTCTTGCTTAGCAACTTGATAATGGCTTGATTGCCGGTGGGCAGGTATGTACCCCCAGTCCAGACGCCATTAAATACCGCTAGTAGTGTGGGGGTTAGAGTCTTCTTGAGGAGTTTGTAAAACTCACCGGTGAAGCCGTCTGGGCCAGGGGCTTTGTTGGACGAGGTATTTTGGATAGCCGTGGATATTTCTAGGTCTGTAATCGGGGAGTTGAGGGACTGCAGTTGTTGGGGGGATATGCAAGGGAGGTCTAGGGAGTCTAGGAAAGTCGTGGCAGCGTTGGAGTCAATGGTGTCAGGTGCGTATAATGTATAGTAAAAGTCTAGCAGGATTTGGGTAACATCCTTAGGGGAGGATTTCATAGTACCCTGTTTATCTCTAAGATAATGTGTGTGGGGTGGTGCGGGCCTTTGCATAGCCTGGAAAGAAGTTTGCCTGACTTGTTCCCGTATCTATAATATGTTGCCTCCATTGATGCCCGTTTAGTTAATTCCAGTTTGTCCGCCCAGTGATCGAAGAGACGTTTGGCTGTAAGCCAGTTTTCCCTGTTGATCTGCGTATTGGAGGAGGTCAAAGCGTGTTGTGCTGTTTGGAGACGGGCGCTAGCTTCCCGGTATTCAGTGTGAGTTCTTCTTTTAAAGAAAGCTGTGTATGATATTATTTTGCCTCTGAGAAAAGCTTTGCCAGCCTCCCAGTATAGATTAGGGTTCATTAGGTGATCAGAGTTAGTGAGTGAGTAGTCCTCCCAGGCTTTGTTAATGTATGTTTGGAATTCGGAGTTATTAGCAAGGAAAGAAGGGAATCTCCAAGATCGTGCTGTAGGGTTAGGGGTCTGATCGGTCAATGTCAGTGAAATAGGAGAGTGGTCGGATATTGCCATCCCGTGAATATCGGTGCCCGAAATGTGGGGCAGTAGGTCATCAGTGGCAAAGAGGTAGTCGATCCTAGTCAATGTCCCATGGGGAGGAGAGTAGAAGGTATATTCCCTGTCAGATGGATGTTGTAGTCTCCAGACGTCCGTGAGGTGTAGGGATGACATTGTTTCTGACAATAAGTCTGGGCCTGGTCTTTCCTGGTGGTTGGAGTGTCATGGCTGTGTTGAGGGCGTGATTTGTCCATACAGGGGTGCATGAGGGAGTTGAAGTCCCCCCCCACAATATGTGGGATATGGGGGTGTTGGAGAAGTTGGGTAGATAGGTCCATGAAAAATTGGGGGTCAGGGCTGTTGGGTGCGTATACACATGTAATGTTTAGGTCCTTGTGTCCCCTTTTGAGACGCACCGTGGTTATGCGGCCTTGGGAATCTGAGCTCGAGGATATGACCGCGCCACAAAGGCGTTTGTGGATTAGTATAAGGGTGCCTGCTTTTTTACCCACTGCCGCCGAACCCAGGACTAGCCCCACCCATAGTTTGCGCATGTGGTGAAAGTCTTGAGATTGGAGATGGGATTCTTGGAGTAGGGCTATATCCGTTTTAAGGCGGTGTAGATGTCTCAGGATTTTCATTCTTTTATGGGGAGATTTTAGTCCTTTAACATTCCATGAAATAATGTTCATGAAGGAGATGAAGATGGGGGAGTTGGGCAGAATTTGTAGATATTTTGCGTTATAGGACGTTCAGTGTAAACAACCTTCCGAATCAATGAGGTCCTAAGTTGGATGCGGGGTTTTGCTTGTGGGAGTTGCAGCCAGTTAAGTTTGATGTATTTAAAGGGGTTGCATAGTGGGTTAGTGGGGGAGGGGAAGGTATGTGGAGGGAGAGTAAAAAACAGGGGTAACAATGCAGTATTCACTGACTTCACTTTTTTCCACATGGTTTCGTCACGGGAGAGTGCAGCCCCCAGGTAGGAGGAAGCCAATGGAGGGGGTGGAAATTGGCAAGAACCCCTTGAAGGGTTAAATGGGGGTGCATTATAGGGCCTCTTGTGAGGGGGAGAGATAGGGGAGAGAAAATAAACAGCTAGATGTAGTACATAGTGACCCCGGAGGGGAAGGCCATGTGGATAAAGTGAGGCAGGATAGTCATGGTTATATAGAGTTCCCGTCCCGTTTTAGACTGGCCAATGCGGGAGAGGAAGACAAATTTAACAAAATATATTAACACAAGAGTAGCATGAGATCAATCACTATAATATCAAGGTGTGACTGTGCGACAGTTGGGTGGCACAGCAGAGAGTCACAATGGTTTATAGTGTATGTATACTCATCTGAGCAGGCGGTGAGCTTGCTTGTCTATTCCGGCTGAGGGATTCCATAGAGGATGCTCTCTCTCACGAAAGTTCCATGTGGTTAGACCCGAGAGTTTTAAGCCTCTTGGCTGCATCCTTTCTGGGGCTTCTTTGGTCCAGGAGGCGCGGAGAACCTTGATCCTTGGAGGTTGCTTTGGCATATGTCATGGGTTCCAGGGTTCTCAGGAAGTGAGTTGCTTCAGCTGGGGTGTGGAAAGTTAGCTGCTCGTCGTTAGGGCCTTTGACCCGGAGTGTTGCTGGAAAGGCCAGAGTAAACTTCATCTGTCTTTTAAAAAGGTCTGAGCAGATGCCTTGGAACGCCTTCCGTTTCTTGGCCACTTCTGCTGAATAATCAGCAAAGATTAGGATTTTCTCACCGTCAATAGTCAGTGATTTGGACTGCCTGAATTTCTGTAAAATGGCGTGTTTATTCGTGTAATTTAAATATTTAGCGATGATTGGTCTTGGGCCCGGGCGGCTGGAGGTAGGAGCTCCAAGTCTGTGCGCTCTTTCCACTTGGAAAGGACCCTTTAGACCCAGGGCTTCAGGAATCTTTACGGAGCAGAAATTAACAAGGGCACTTGTTGGCAGGGATTCTGGAGCCCCAATAAAACGAAGGTTGCTCCTCCTGGAGCGATTTTCAAGATCTTCGAGCTTCTCTATAATGAGGGCGATCTGTTTGTCTTGTGTGATGTCCGACTCCTGGGACTGATAGACTTCTTCCTCTAGGTGTGCTATGCGCTGCTCTGCCTCTTGTAACCTGCCCGCGTGCACTTTAAGATCCTTGTGGATCTGAGCCATACCATCCTGCACTGCCTTCTCTACTGATGCTGTGATCATGGGAGATAGAAGAGCTGCCACTGCTTGGGCGATTAGCTCCGTGGAATGATCGTCCTGTCCGAGGGTACCAGAAAGAGCGTTGTCTCCCGCACGAGGCGTCACCGCCATTTCAGGCGGAGCGGCCTGATCGGAGCTCTCCGGCGGTCTGGTGAACTGTGCTTGACGGAGCGGTCCCTTGTCCAGGTATCGCTCCATGCCGCTGTCCCTGATGTCTCCGGTTTGTTGAGGCCGGTGTACGGGGATCCGTGCAGGTTTTTACAGCAGATTTTAGGCTTCTCCGCGGGAGCTGCTAGGACGCGCGACTAGTCCATGGAGCGCCGGAACCGGAAGTCACTTTCACTTTTTAATACTTGGTTGCAAATCCTTTGCAGTCAATTACAGCCTGAAGCCTGGAACGCATAGACATCACCAGATGCTGGGTTTCATCCCTGGTGATGCTCTGCCAGGCCTCTACTACAACTGTCTTCAGTTCCTGCTTGTTCTTGGGGCATTTTCAGCAAGTGAAATGCATGCTCAATCGGATTCAGGTCAGGTGATTGACTTGGCCATTGCATAACATTCCACTTCTTTCCCTTAAAAAAACTCTTTGGTTGCTTTCGCAGTATGCTTCGGGTCATTGTCCATCTGCACTGTGAAGCACCGTCCAATAAGTTCTGAAGCATTTGGCTGAATATGAGCAGATAATATTGCCCGAAACACTTCAGAATTCATCCTGCTGCTTTTGTCAGCAGTCACATAATCGATAAATACAAGAGAACCAGTTCCATTGGCAGCCATATATGCCCACGCCATGACACTACCACCACCATGCTTCACTGATGAGGTGGTATGCTTTGGATCATGGGCAGTTCCTTTCCTTCTCCATACTCTTCTCTTCTCATCACTCAGGTACAAGTTGATCTTGGTCTCATCTGTCCATAGGATGTTGTTCCAGAACTGTGAAGGCTTTTTTAGATGTTGTTTGGCAAACTCTAATCTGGCCTTCCTGTTTTTGAGGCTCACCAATGGTTTACATCTTGTGGTGAACCCTCTGTATTCCCTCTGGTGAAGTCTTCTCTTGATTGTTGACTTTGACACACATACACCTACCTCCTGGAGAGTGTTCTTGATCTTGCCAACTGTTGTGAAGGGTGTTTTCTTCACCAGGGAAAGAATTCTTTGGTCATCCACCACAGTTGTTTTCCGTGGTCTTCCGGGTCTTTTGGTGTTGCTGAGCTCACCGGTGTGTTCTTTCTTTTTAAGGAGCCTAATGATGGCTTACTTCACTAATAGTGACAGCTCTTTGGATCTCATATTGAGAGTTGACAGCAACAGATTCCAAATGCTAATAGCACACTGGAAATGAACTCTGGACCTTTTATCTGCTCCTTGTAAATAGGATAATGAGGGAATAACACACACCTGACCATGGAACAGCTGAGCAGCCAATTGTCCCATTACTTTTGGTCCCTTAATAAGTGGGAGGCACATATACAAACTGTTGTAATTCCTACACCGTTCACCTGATTTGGATGTAAATACCCTCAAATTAAAGCTGAAAGTCTGCTGTTAAAGCACATCTTGCACGTTATATTTCAAATCCATTGTGGTGGTGTATAGAGCCAAAAAGATTAGAATTGTGTCAACGTCCCAATATTTATGGACCTGACTGTATATATATATATCTATATATCTAGATATATATATCTATATATATATTATCTCACAAAAGTGAGTACACTCCTCACATTTTTGTAAATATTTTATTATATCTTTTCATGTGACAACACTGAAGAAATTACACTTTGCTACAATGTAAAGTAGTAGGTTAATGTCTAAACCGCTGACAAAAAAAGTGAGTACACCCTAAATGAAAATGTCCTAATTGGGCCCAAATAGCCATTTTCCCTCCCCGGTGTCATGTGACTCGTTAGTGTTACATGGTCTCCGGTGTGACTGGGGAGCAGATTTGTTAAATTTGGTTTTATCGCTCTTACTCTCTCATACTGGTCACTGGAAGTTCAACATGGCACCTCATGGCAAAGAACTCTCTGAGGATCTGAAAAAAAAGAATGAATGCTCTACATAAAGATGGTCTAGGCTATAAGAAGATTTCCAAGACCCTGAAACTGAGCTGCAGCATGGTGGCCAAGACTATACAGCGGTTTAACAGGACAGGTTCCACTCAGAAAAGGCCTCGTCATGGTTGACCAAAGAAGTTGAGTGCACATGCTCAACATAATATCCAGAGGTTGTCTTTGGGAAATAGACGTATTAGTGCTGCCAGAATTGCTGCAGAGGTTGAAGGGGTGGGGGCAGCGTGTAAGTGCTCAGACCATACACCGCACACTGCACCAAATTGGTCTGCGTGGCTGTCGTCCCAGAAGGAAGCCTCTTCTAAAGATGATGCACAAGAAAGCCTGCAAACAGTTTGCAGAAGACAAGCAGACTAAGGGCATGGATTACTGGAACCATGTCCTGTGGTCTGATGAGACCAAGATGAATGTATTTTTTTCAGATGGGGTCAACGTGTGTGGGGGCAACCAGGTGAGGAGTACAAAGACAAGTGTGTCTTGCCTACAGTCAAGCATGGTGGTGGGAGTGTCATGGTCTGGTGCTGCATGAGTGCTGCCGGCACTGGGGAGCTACAGTTCATTGAGGGAACCACGAATGCCAACATGTGCTATGACATCCTGAAGCAGAGCATGATCCCCTCCCTTAGGAGACTGGGTCCCAGGGCAGTATTCCAACATGATAATGACCCAAAACACACGTCCAAGACGACCACTACCTTGCTAAAGAAGCAGAGGGTAAAGGTGATGGACTGGCCAAGCATGTCTCCAGACCTAAACCCTATTGAGCACCTGTGGGGCATCCTCAAACGGAAGGTGTAGGAGCGCAAGGTCTCTAACATCCACCAGCTCAGTGATGTCGTCATGGAGAAGTGGAAGAGGACTCCAGTGGAAACCTGTAAAGCTCTGGTGAACTCCATGCCCAAGAGGGCAGTGCTGGAAAATAATGGTGGCCACACAAAATATTGACACTTTGGGCCCAATTTGGATATTTTCACTTAGGGGTGTACTCACGTTTGTTGCCAGTGGTTTAGAATTTAATGTATTGAGTTATTTTGAGGGGACAGTAAATTTACACTGTTACACAAGCTGTACACTCACTACTTTACATTGTAGCAAAGTGTAATTTCTTTAGTGTTGTCACATGAAAAGGTATAATAAAATATTTACAAAAATGTGAGGGGTTTACTCACTTTTGTGAGATACTGTATATATATATGATCCTGCACTTCTGGGTAGGGGGCGTGAAAGCGTGCTGCTTGCAGATTGCTCTCACTGTAATTATGCACAGTGTGAACCTATCGGCGGGTACGACGGACTCGATGTCCGCCGGCATCTGTTGATCATCCTGTAGAGAGGCAGAATGGCAGTCTGCCTATGTAAACAAGGCAGATTGCTGTTCTGATAGGAGGGAAGTCATGGCTCTTATGTTTCTGCAAAGCAGGGATCCATGTATTTGCCTAGTAAAAGCACCCCCCACACTGTAATAAAACACAGGCTAGGCACACAGTTAACCCTTTAATCACCCCTGATGTTAGCTCCTTCCCTGCCAGTGTCATTAGTACAGTGGCAGTGCATATTTTCAGCACTGATCACTGTATTAGTGTCACTGGTTCCCAAAAAAGTGTCAGAAGCCTCAGTTACCATCTGATTTTCCACTGAAATATCACAGTCCCACTATAAGCCACCCTTCGCAGCCATTACTAGTAAAAATTAAATAAATACATATAAAAAAAAAACACCTTATGGTTTGCAGACGCTATAACTTTTGCGCAAATCAATCAATATGCGCTTATTGGGGGGGCTTACCAAAAACATGTAGCAGAATACACATTGGCCTAAATTGATGAAGAAGTTTGCTTTTTTTACATTTTGTTATTGGATAAGTTTTATAGCAGAAAGTAAAAATATTGTTTTTTTTATTTCAAAATTGTCAGCCTTTTTTTAGTTTATGGACTGATGGTTGCAAAAACCGCGCTTAGGATTCTTTGAGGCTAGAAAGCTGTGGGTATGCTGCCTCCAGTGTATACTCCCTTTATAGGGAGTGAGGGTATTTGATTGTTTGAGTCTGGGGTGGCGCTCCCCTGATATAATGGTGTGCCAAATTCTTATTTATCTATAGTAGGTATCTCTTTCATATATGGTGCTGAATGTGGGTATAAAGTAAAACACGTTATAAGTAATGGTAACCAAAATTTAAAATGCTAGTGTGCCAATATCGCTATGTAGTGATGGGGTGAGTATTTTTGGAATGTAATACTGGAAACAGATGTGCCTTGTCGGATGCTAAAAAAAAATTTTAGTTTATAGCGCAAAAAAATGTAAAATGCATTTTAAAAAATCACCAAAATAAAACTCTATTTGTGGGAAACAATTATATAAATTTCATGATGGTACAGTGTCGCAAGACTGTGCAATTGTCAGTTAAAGTAACGCAGTGCCATATCGCAAAAAATGGCCTGGTCATGAAGGGGGGGGAGGTAAATATTCCAGTGCTGAAGGGGTTAAAGGGGTAATGTGGGAATTATCTCATGTTTGCAACAAGTAAGCAAATTCACATATAGGTGAAAATGTATTAATGTGATTATCCATTTTTTGCTTAGTAATCAAATGAACGAAATACAGACATTAAACTGCTCTGTGTTACTCCTTGGAAATCTCTGCGATCGAGAAAATGATTTACATTAAGTTAATTACATTCACAGATATATATAAAAAATCCATAAAAACTATGGCTTCCCTTTAAATATAGAAGGATTTCTAGACATACCCCAAGCTATTTTATACAGTAATTAAAACAGAGCTTTTATGCAAACTGCAAAACAGACATAAACACTGCCACTCAAACAGTAATAACACCTCTTTTTGGCCAATGGCTACATCCTTGAACGAGGCAATATACAGGGGAAATAAGAAGGGGATTACAATGCAGATAAACATTATTCATGATTAGAGCACGATGTAATATATTGGCCCGGGTTTCGTGGGTTATTGCCAGTGATTTTATTAAAACGTCTTGCCAGTACAATCTATAACTGTAAAGTCTCCATTCTATGTTCTGTAACTACTTAGCCGCACAAGACATGAATCCAACAGCGGATTGCATTAGGCAACCAATTAAACTTCTTGTAACAGAATCCGTCTCAAGAAGGCATCGGATTCAAGGTTAATTTGGAAAAAATATGAAGTGTTATCAAGTTATTTGTGAGACAAAGCCAACACCCACAGAATACGCTTATCCTCATAGCAGAGGTCAGATTTCATTCCACACCAGACGTTGTCTAATTATTACAGAAGACAAGGAACAGAGGCAAAGTGTCCTAGACATAGTCATAGCAGAGGGTCAGACAATGATCACATCGTCTCCCAATACAAGACTTTCCTATGTGTGTGAAGGGCTGTTCCTATCATACAGAAACATAGTTGGTCATACACTAGTAGGTTTTTGAAAGAACATTCTTACAATCAAAAATTCTCGACGCATTCGACAACTTGACGAATGTCGCTGGAAAGTACTTCAAACTTTAGTTTGATTTTTAGCTTCTGTTTTGGAACAAATGGACTTGACGAACAAAATCCACATTCACTGTTAGAAAATACATTATGTTGTCAAAGTATTGGGACTCCTGCCTTTACATGCACATGAACTTTAATGGCATCCCAGTCTTAGTCCGTAGGGTTCAATATTTGCAGCTATAACAGCTTCAACTCTTCTGGGAAGGCTGTCCACAAGGTTTAGGAGTGTCTATTTGGAACATTTGACCATTCTTCCAGAAGCACATTTGTGAGTTTAGGCACTGATGTTGGACAAGAAGGCCTGGCTCGTAGTTTCCACTCTAATTCATCCCAAAGGTGTTCTATCGGGTTGAGATCAGGACTTGGTGCAGGCCAGTCAAACTCGCTCATCCATGTCTTTATGGACCTTGCTTTGTGCACTGGTGAACCTAGCAATTTACCCCTTAGTTTGAACTTTTAAGGCACAACCAACATGACTTAATGTATAATCAAAAAGTATTAAATTTTATTGCGAAAACAGTATCAAAAGATATTCAAAAAATTATTTAAAAAAAACAGCTTCAACTCTTCTGGGAAGGCTGTCCACAAGGTTTAGGAATGTGTCTATGGGAATGTTTGACCATTCTTTCAGAAGCACATTTGTGAGGTTAGGCTCTGATGTTGGACGAGAAGACCTGGCTCGCAGTCTCCACTCTAATTCATCCTAAAGGTGTTCTATTGGGTTGAGGTCACGACTCGGTGCAGGCCAGTCAAGTTCCTCCACCCCAAACTCACTCATCCATGTCTTTATGGACCTTGCTTTGTGCACTGGTGAAGCTAGCAATTTACCCTTAGTTTGGGCTTTTAAGGCACTACAAACATGACTTAAAGTGGTTGTCAAGTCATGGCAACCACTTTAAACTACAGGTAAGCCTACAATAAGGCTTACCTGTAGATCCAGGAAATATCTCCTAAACCTGTACGGTTTAGGAGATATCCCCTGTATCTGCCGACGTCATCGTCACATGTGCACTGAAGAATCGGCACCTGGGGTAGCCCAGGGTGCCGTTTCTTCTATATTCGTGCCGTAAATGACGGCTCCCGCGCGCATGCTCCGCCAATCACAGCACCGGAACAACGATGTCGCCGGTCAAAACATTAACTCATGGAATGTACATCAATTATTTTCTTTTACACCACAATAAGAAAGTACAGAGGTATGATTCTCTTCCACCCGACGTTTCTTCAGGGGTGTGCTGGGTACTAATCATACATCTACAATATAAAAGTCAAGAGTAGAGTTGAGCGAACCCGGACTGTAAAGTTCGGGTCCATACCGAACTTTGGGGTGTCCGGGACCCGGACCCGAACCCGGACTTTTCAAAAAAAGTCCGGGTTCGGGTCCAGGGTTCTGGTAATTTTACCAAAAGTTCTGAAAATTGCTGTAAAAAAGTCCAGGAAAGTCCTAGAGGTCTGCAAAAGGAAGGAAAATGGGGGTAAGGGTGGGACAAGTGCCCTACAAAGAAATGGGGATGGGGAAATAACTAAAAGCATTTTTAAAAAAAATAAAAACATGCAAAAATCAAAAATGGAGGTGGATGTGGACCATCTTCAAACTGGGTCTGAAAAGTATTAATTATCGGTAGAAGCCATATAACTGTTCTAAAATCATCTTCAAACTGTGTCAAAAAAGTATAAATAAGCCGGGAGAACCCATATCACTGTTCTGCAAACATCTGGAAACTGTGTGTGTCACTTTAAGTAAAATCGGGACAAACTGAACTACTGTTCTGCAAACATCTGGAAACTGTGTGTGTCACTTTAAGTAAAACCGGGACAAACTGAACTACTGTTCTGCAAACATCTGGAAACTGTGTGTAACACTTTAACAAAACCGGGGCGAACCCATATCACTGTTCTGCAAACATCTGGAAACTGTGTGTGTCACTTTAACTAAAACCGGGACAAACTGAACTACTGTTCTGCAAACATCTGGAAACTGTGTGTGTCACTTTAACAAAACCGGGGCGAACCCATATCACTGTTCTGCAAACATCTGGAAACTGTGTGTGTCACTTTAACTAAAACCGGGACAAACTGAACTACTGTTCTGCAAACATCTGGAAACTGTGTGTGTCACTTT
>BLSH010389076.1:450516-464280 GCA_018402905.1 Glandirana rugosa
TGTTTTTGGCCCTGATTGACTTGATGACAAGACGTTTGTAGACCTTTCAGACGCATTGTGAAATTGTTTTTGGCCCCGCTTGGGTATAGTGACAAGACGTTTGTGGACCTTTGACACACACTTTTGATATCATATCACTGTTCTGCAAACATCTGCAAACTGTGTGTGAAACTATAGCAGAGCGAAACCATATCCCTGTTCTTCTCTATGCTGTAGTTTCACACACAGTTTCCAGGTGTTTGCAGAACAGTGATATGGGTTCGCCCCGGTTTTTGTTAAAGTGTTACGCAGACTTTCCAGATGTTTGCAGAACAGTAGTTCAGTTAGTCCCGGTTTTTGTTAAAGTGTTACACAGACTTTCCAGATGTTTGCAGAACAGTAGTTCAGTTAGTCCCGGTTTTATTTAAAGTGACACACACAGTTTCCAGATGTTTGCAGAACAGTAGTTCAGTTAGTCCCGGTGTTTGTTAAAGTGTTACACAGACTTTCCAGATGTTTGCAGAACAGTAGTTCAGTTAGTCCCGGTTTTATTTAAAGTGACACACACAGTTTCCAGATGTTTGCAGAACAGTAGTTCAGTTAGTCCCGGTTTTTGTTAACGTGACACACACAGTTTCCAGATGTTTGCAGAACAGTAGTATGGTTTCTCCCTGTTTTAGTTAAAGTGTTACACACAGTTTCCAGATGTTTGCAGAACAGTAGTATGGTTTCTCCCGGTTTTATTTAAAGTGACACACACAGTTTCCAGATGTTTGCAGAACAGTGATATGGGTTCTCCCGGCTTATTTATACTTTTTTGACACAGTTTGAAGATGATTTTAGAACAGTTATATGGCTTCTACCGTTAATTAATACTTTTCAGACCCATTTTGAAGATGGTCCACATCCACCTCCATTTTTGATTTTTTTATGTTTTTATTTTTTTAAAAAAGCTTTTAGTTATTTCCCTGTCCCCATTTCTTTGTAGGGCACTTGTCCCACCCTTACCCCCATTTCTTTCCTTTTGCAGACCTCTAGGACTTTCCAGGACTATTTTACAGCCATTTTTGTGCCTAAAAGTTCGGGTCCCCATTGAGTTCAATGGGGTTCGGGGTCCGGGACAAAGTTCAGGTTCTGTCCGGACCCGAACCCGGACTTTGTCCCGAAGTTCGGCCGAACCAGCAGAACCCAGACTACTAGAAGTTCGCTCAACTCTATTAAGGACTAATAATGAGGATGACGTGGGAACTCTGAGGTTCATCTTCCGGAAATTGGAACGCAACCTTGAAAAAGAAATAAAAGCCTATTGGGAGCAGACTACATTAAGGCTGGTTCACACTATCCGACACAAAAACGATCAGATTTTTGATCCTACTTCAGGCTGGGTTCACACTTGTCCGACAAACGGATCAACATTGTGAGCACAAGTCGCATTACATCACAAAATCAATGTTTCCCTATGAGAGCAGTCTTAACTGGTCCGACACAAGTCGGTCCGACTTTAAGGCTGGGTTCACACTATCCGACAAAAAAACGGTCCGACTTTGATCCTACTTTGCTGTGCGATTTACGGTCCTACATAGGGTCAAAGTCGGACCGTTTGTCTGTGAACAGGGATCCGACTTTGATCCTGACAATGCCAGGCACTTTGTGCTCTGGGGATTTTAAAGGGGAACTCCACGCCAAATTTAAAAAAAAAAACTGGCATGGGGTCCCCCCTCCAGGAGCATACCAGGCCCTTTGGTCTGGTATGGATTTTAAGGGGAACCCCCAAGTGTGAACCCAGCCTCAAGCAGCAGTAAAAGGAATTTATCTCACACTGGGATTGTTTTGATTGGTGAAAGGACAAGTCACTATCTCAAAGTCGGAGCAAAATCTTATCTTGTTCATTAGGCTGGGTTCACACTATCCGACAAAAAAACGGTCCTACTTTGAACCTCAACATGGGGACAAGGTGCTTTGGGGTGGGGGGCGCAGAGCCCCCCCTGCCCCAAAGCACCCATACTCCCCATGTTGAGGGCACGCGGCCTGGTATGGTCCAGGAGGGAGGGGGCCGCTCGCTCGTCCCCACCCCCTTTCCTGGCCTGCCGGGTTGCGTGCTCGGATAAGGGTCTGGTATGGATTTTGGGGGGACTCCACGCTGTTTTTTTTTCGGCATGGGGTTCCCCTTAAAACCCGTACCAGACCAAAGGGCCTGGTATGCTCCTGGAGGGGGACCCCATGCCAGTTTTTTCTTTAAAATTTGGCGTGGAGTTCCCCTTCAAGATCCCCAGAGCACAAAGTGCCTTGCATTGTCGGGATCAAAGTCGGATCCCTGTTCACAGACAAACGGTCCGACTTTGACCCTATGTAGGACCGTAAATCGCACAGCAGTGTAGGATCAAAGTAGGACCGTTTTTTTGTCGGATAGTGTGAACCCAGCCTTAAAATCGGATGGAAGTAGGACCGAAGTAGGACAGAAGTAGGACCGATGTTGCAGGGCAAAGTAGGATCAAAAGTCTGACCGTTTTTGTGTCGGATAGTGTGAACCCAGCCTTAACCTGCAACATCGGTCCTACTTCGTTCCTACTTCTATCAGACTTGAATGAACAAGATAAGATTTTGCTCCGATTTTGAGATAGGGACTTGTCCTTTCACCAATTAAAACAATCCCAGTGTGAGATAAATTCCTTTTACTGCTGCTGTAATCACCAAGTCGGATGTCACAAGTCGGATGGTTAGAACAAGGATCTGACTTTGAGCCATCTTAACTGGTCCAACACAAGTCGGTCCGACTTTAAGGCTGGGTTCACACTTGTACGACAAACGGATCGACATTGTGAGCACAAGTCGCATTACGTCACCAAATCAATGTTTCCCTATGAGAGCCGTCTTAACTGGTCCGACACAAGTCGGTCCGACTTTGAAAAAGGTTCCTGTACTACTTTGGTCCGACTTTGGTCCTACTTCAGCCGATTGAATATCATTAAAGTAGGAATAAAATCGGATCCTTGTTCTAACCATCTGATTCGGGACATCCAACTTAGTGATTACACCAGCAGTAAAAGGAATTTATCTCACACTGGGATTGTTTTGATTGGTCAAAGGACATATCACTATCTCAAAGTCAGAGCAAAATCGTATCTTGTTCATTCAAGTCGGATGGAAGTAGGACCAAAGTAGGACAGAAGTAGGACCGATGTTGCAAGGCAAAGTAGGATCAAAAGTTCAAAAGTCTGACCGTTTTTGTGTCGGATAGTGTGAACCCAGCCTCAAAAAGGTTCCTGTACTACTTTGGTCCGACTTTGGTCCTACTTCAGCCCATTGAATATCATTGAAGTAGGATCAAAGTCGGATCCTTGTTCTAACCATCCGACTTGTGACATCCGACTTGGTGATTACAGCAGCAGTAAAAGGAATTTATCTCACACTGGGATTGTTTTGATTGGTCAAAGGACAAGTCACTATCTCAAAGTCGGAGCAAAATCTTATCTTGTTTATTCAAGTCGGATAGAAGTAGGGCCAAAGTAGGATTGAAGTAGGATCGATGTTGCAGGGCAAAGTAGAATCAAAAGTCTGACCGTTTTTGTGTCGGATAGTGTGAACCCAGTCTAATAGAATATTTAAGCCTTGAGAGAATCCCAAGGGGCCTTAGAATTAAAAAAAATTCCCACTTTTGATCTGCCTAATGACATAATGAAGAAAAGATGGACTGATGTTATATTTTGGTTGAACTAGATGAACTTGTGTCTTTTTTAACCTGACTAACTAAGTAATTATGTTCTGTCTCATTGTTCCTTTAATTTGATGCAGATTATTATTGAATCCAAAAATATGGAAATAGAAAGACTACAAGAGGAAATTTAGACTCTGCAGCAGGACATTTACCTTTGAAGGAAATAACTCAGTTTGGGGACTTAGATAAAAAACTTGATGAAAAAATGACCCAGCTGGAAAAGGATATCATAAGTGGAAAAAAGGAGAAAACGCTGCAGGACAAATTTGATTATGAATCTAAAAATGTTTACATATGGAAGAAGAATCGCATGTAGGGCCATGGCTCACACATCCCTAGGAAAAGAGTCAGTTTTTGACCCTGAACTTGAGTCGTGAATGATACCCTTGCTGTTTCTGGATCTGACAGTTCTATAGATAAAGCGAGTATATCTAATGCAAATCAGAGTTCCAGTACTCCAGTCCCTTAAAAAAACGGGGCACGGGGGGGGGGGGGAGGAAGATGGAATCGCAAGAGAGGTGGAGGGAAAAAAACACACAGAGGAGGCAAAGGAAGGGGGGAAGCTCCTATTTCCTGCGACCCCAGACACGCAAAAATCATTTAACGTTATTAGTGTGTCTCATCAGGTACTTACTCCATCTGAGTCCTCTTTACTTTCTCAATTTTTGTCCTACTCAACATTTTGATCTTTTCAAAACTTTGTTGAACATTAATTGATTTGTTACCATCAGACGCCATTATCATAGTCCCATAGAGAATCATGAGATTCCTGCTACATCACCTCCATGTCAATATGCTGTTGGTGCCTCTAACAATACTTTTTCCTTTCAGGAATGCTGTATGTCCAAAGATCTTACTGATATAGTGGAGGAGAGTTCCCAAGTTTCCCTACTTGGGGACATTGTTAGCAATGGTATGCAGAAAGTGGACTTTAAATCACGGTCTGACTTCTACCCTGTACAGTCCAGAACCTCAGGCATGGACTCATTTCAAAAATGTGTAGAGAGAGATTTAGCTAAATTGACAGTTGCTATGACATCTCTGGTGGACAATACAA
The DNA here is from genome assembly GCA_018402905.1 of Glandirana rugosa. Taxonomy (NCBI): domain Eukaryota; kingdom Metazoa; phylum Chordata; class Amphibia; order Anura; family Ranidae; genus Glandirana; species Glandirana rugosa. Next base: position 455,268 of record BLSH010389076.1, read on the forward strand.
TTTAAATGCATCTGAGAGGAAGGCTTTGGGGAATCTCCAGAATGACCCCTCAATAACCATTCGTAATGCGGATAAGGGTGGGTCTGTGTTTGTGATGGACACTATTACCTATAGCGAGGAGGCTGCCAGACAATTGTCTGATAGCAGTACATATAATATCCTCAGGGGAGATCCCACAAAAGGGGTCCACCTGGGTATATTTGACAGTAAGGAAGTGGAGAGTTTAGTTCCTGAACACCCAGTAATACCTATCTTCCATTATCTCCCCAAAACTCATAAAGGTCTCAACCCCTTAAAAGTAGACCCATAGTTGCGGGGATAGGATCTCTTAATGAGAATCTGGGGTCTTGGTTAGATGCAAAGCTGCAGCCACTGGTCAAGTCTTCACCTGGTTATCTTAAAGACACCAATCATCTTTTGAACTTGGTTGATGAAATTGTATGGAGATCTGACTATGTATGGTCAGCAATCTCTACTCCAGTATTCTGCATCATTTGGCCAGAGAAGCAGTTTCATTTTATTTGGATGTCCATACAGAATTGCCTTTGGAGCATCGTCTCTACATCTTGGAGGTACTAGACTATTTATTAATACATCATTTCTTTATTTTTTATGGTGTCTTTTACCTCCATCGGTGTGGGGCAGCTATGGGAGCCAAATTCTCACCATCCCTTGCAAATTTGCAGTCAGGATTCTGATTTTTACAGGGAAACTGCAGAGTTGTACTAACGGTTCAGGGACCGTGGTTATCAGTGGTGGCTGGTCAATAAGGGGCACTTGGGTGCCACCTCCCCACTGGGAATGAAGAAAAAAAAAAGTCTGTCCGACCCCCTAAAAGTGGCACCGGCATATTGAATTTTTTTTTCTCCGGCTCCTTGCTGTCTGCTGACAGCAAGTAGTGAGCCTATTAATCAGTTCTAAAAGTGTATGTATGTGCGCCAAAGAAGCGCATATGCATACAGTAATTGGCTGCCCTGAGCCAGTGACTGCCAGTGATTGGCTATAAATCTGTGTAAAAAACCTAGGAAACATCAGCGCTAAACAAAATAGATAGTAAAAAATGACTGTAGGCAGCAGCTGGTTTCCTTGAGGATCGCTGGAGGATTTTTACTGAGAGCTGGTGAAGGCTGAGAGATACACCTGGGCTTAATAGGGAGTAATTGCGTCCCTACAGGCGCATTTTGGCTATTCCATTAATTTGGAAGCCACACTGTTCTGGTAAGTGGCTTTTCAATCATCGGTGGTGGAGTCTCACTTATTGCATGACGTTTTATATAGACTGTTTAGCCTTTCCACACTGGGTGTCAGCTGTCTTTCCTGAGAAACCCTCCTCTACACATAATCTCTATGTTCAAACTGAGGACGATCATTGATTGCACAATTCTTGTGTGCTTCCTTCATATTTGGAGTTTATAGCAACTTATTGATTGATTTTTTGTTACTGTCATTTATTTATTAGTGCCAGCCAGACGGTCCAGACCGCCAGTGACTGACTCTCCCATGTTCCCAGTGTCCCGCCACTCCAGTCCTCATCTGACAAGACCAACACTCAGTCAGTCTGTCCATCCCAGCCAGCCTGCCAGCCGCCAGGTACCGCCAGGTACCTTTTTTTAATATTACCACAATTGTAGGTGCAGCACTGTGCACTTGTGCAGTCCTCAGCTCCCTGCCTGCTCCATGTTCCCTCTCTCTGTGGCCCTGCCTGCCTGGACTGGTGCTCTTTTTCTCAGGCAGCTGCCACTTGCTTAGTTGAGACTTTGATGTATGGGGGACTCTCATCTCATGGGGACCCTGATATAAGGGAGCTGTGATGTATGGGGGACTCTCATGAGGACCCAGCCCCTTATATCAGGGTCCTCATGAGAGTCCCCCATACATCACAGCCCCTTATATCAGAGTCCCCATGAGAGTCCCCCATACATCACAGTGTGATGTATGGGGGACTCTCTTGGGAACCCTGATTAACATTTAAGGTGCTGTGATGTGTGGGGGGACTCTCATGGGGACCCAGATTTAAGGGGGCTGTGATGTATGGGGTCTCTCATGGGGACCCTGAATCAGAGTCCCATGAGAGTCCCCCATACATCACAGCCCCTTATATCAGGGTCCCCATGAGAGTCCCCCATATATCACACTTTAAGTGGGAGGAGTCAAAAAAGAAGGGCGTGGTCGGGCGCCCCCATCCTAAAATTTCACCAGCTGCCACTGGTGGTTATCCCATCAGGATGCTGAACTGTGCGTATAACATAGCCAGAAATAAAAGGAGAAAGGATCTCCTTAAAAAAAACGTTTAGACCTTCCTCTAGATTGGGCAAAAAACCCACCCTTGTTACCCCAATCAGCCTTGAATTTCGTCAGGTTGGTGATATAGTAAAAAGATGCCTACCACTACTATATGAAGATGAAATGTTATCTGAGGTTCTCAAGGAGGACATAAATATTGGTCCAAGAAAGGCACGGTCACTGGCTAGTTCTCTAGCCCTGAGTTTCTTCAAATCCACCCCTATTACTAGCACTACTTGGTTACATTGGGTGGGAAATCATAGGTGTGGAGGTAGGGACTGTCCGTGTTGCCCACATATTACTTTGGGGAAAGATATTGTATCTAGTACCCATCAGAGACGTGTGACTCTGACACATTTCTTGAATTGCAATACCAGGTATGTGGTATATATAATTACATGCAACACTTGCTCCAAACAGTATGTGGGTCGCACGACCAGACGTCTGAGAGATAGGTTCAGAGATAGGTTCAGAGAACATCTGAGCGACATTAGGGTCAAAAAGAATACTAATGTCGCTAGACATTTTACTACCTGCCATAATGGTGATGTTTCTCTGGTATCAGTACAGATCTTCGAAGGATCAAACTTAATGCTCGTGGAGGGGATTTGTTTAAGCTATTATGTAGGAGGGAGGTCTTTTGGATACATTATTTCCATACTAGGATTCTGGATGGTCTCAATTTTCAATGGGACGTTTGCCATTACTTTGAATAAGTCCATACCTCCCTCCTACAATAGCGTTATACATAATTCCTCTTTCCTCTTTGTTCTTATGAAGTTTTTGTTCCTGGTAGTTAGTAAATTCATCTATATATGGTTTATTGTGGATGAGATAAGTACTTGGTTTGTGAGTTTCCAGAATAATTTTGAACATTAACATACTTCTGGTATTCAGTGTAGTTATATATGTTTAAAGTTGCATTTAATGTATAGAGACTTCATGCATATTTTAGAGGGATTCAATCTATGGGGTTATGGGCCTTTTTCTTTGCTTCATTTTTCCATGGGCTGCACTATGTATATAGTTTTTGAATATTGTTGGTTTATATACACATATTTATATTTATAAGCATGTCTTATCTCGCTTTTTCTTTTCTTTGTCTTTTTTTTATGATCTCCCTGCATGGAGTGTGTATGATCTCTATGTCTCTGCATGTTTGGAGTGCGTATGATCTCTCTGCCTCTGTCTGCATGGAGTGCGTATGATCTCTCTGCCTCTGTCTGCATGGAGTGTGTATGATCTCTATGTCTCTGCATGTATGGAGTGTGTATGATCTCTCTGCCTCTGTCTGCATGGAGTGTGCATGATCTCTCTGCCTCCGTCTGCATGGAGTGCGTATGATCTCTCTGCCTCTGTCTGCATGGAGTGTGTATGATCCCTATGTCTCTGCATGTATGGAGTGTGTATGTTCTTTCTGCCTCTGTCTGCATGGTGTGTATATGATCTCTCTGCCTCTGTCTGCATGGAGTGGGTATGATCTTTCTGCCTCTGTCTGCATGGAGTGCGTATGATCTCTTTGCCTCTGTCTGCATGGAGTGTGTATGATCTCTATGTCTCTGTCTGCATGGAGTATGATCTCTCTGCCTCTGTCTGCATGGAGTGCGTATGATCTCTCTGCCTCTGTCTGCATAGAGTGAGTATGATCTGTCTGACTGTCTACATGGAGTGTGTATGATCTATATGTCTCTGTCTGCATGGAGTGAGTATGATCTCTCTGCCTCTGTCTGCATGGAGTGCGTATGATCTCTCTGCCTCTGTCTGCATAGAGTGAGTATGATCTGTCTGACTGTCTACATGGAGTGCGTATGATCTCTCTGTCTCTGTATACATGCATAGCTCCCAACTGTCCCTGATTTCGAGGGACTGTCCCTGATTTGGAACAATGTTCCTCATTGCTCTTCAGTTGTCCCTCATTTTGGTCTGATGCATATTCCTGTATATAAAATGCACTTTTTATCTATCAAAAAGTGTTTTACAATGCTAAGCCTTTCATCCAATTTCTAAATTGCTGCATTTATGCATTTAAAAAGCCAATATAAAGGAATAGAAGCAGTAAAAAAAAGCATTTGTGGGTTTAACTAATACATTTGTTTTGTATAATTCTTCTTTAAGGGGGTGTGGCATGGCAGGGGGTGTGTCCTATGCCTACATACTTTTGCTAATAGGTGTCCCTCGTTCCCATCCGAGAGAGTTGGGAGGTATGTACATGGAGTGTGTATGATTTTTCTGCCTCTGTCTGCATGGAATGTGTAGGATCTCTCTGCCCTTGTCTGCATGGAGTGTGTATGATCTCTTTGTCTTTGTCTGCATGGAGTGCGTAAGATCTCTCTGCCTCTGTCTGCATGGAGTGTGTATGATATTTTCTTCTTCTATTTTGTGTATATATAATATGATTTTCTTTTTTCTATATATACATTTCATGGCATGAATATTCAGCTGGATACCCGCAGATTTAAGCCAGATCTGGTCTCGTGACTAATTAGCAAGGACTAAGCACAGGTGTGTGAAACGCGTCTGCTATAGCCATGGATACATGGGTGCTGGCTGTGTTTTTTGTATTTTTTTAAAAAATACTTCAATAAATGGAATTTTTATGGGGAGTGCCTTCCTTTTCCTTCTGAGTTTCAAGCTTTGTCTGCAGACTTGGGCTGGTACCCAACTTCCATAATCAGCAGAGGATGTCCCAGCTCACCTGGAATGATGCAGTATGTGCTCTTCTCTATGTATGGTGAGTTCTGCGTGGGCTGTGGGCCGTGTGTGGCCTGTGTGCTAGGCCTGAGTTAGCTAGAGTTGCCACTTTTTCTTGCAGCCAAACCCGAACACTTTAGCGGTGAACAGCATTTTTTTTTTTTTTTAGTACACACTATAGGATTGTAACAGACCTGGGACACCTTTGGGCACTCCAAAGAGAATAGGCACGTGCATAGTGCCCCCTCACCCTCCTGTCAGGCCCTGTCCTGAGCCACATTCCTGTCTGATGAAATGTGTCCAGGTTTCAGGCAAACAGAATCCTGGGCATGGGGCAACCCTAGAGTCAGCTGTGTGTATTAGACAGGTCTAGGTGGAAGGGTGCTTGAGTATCTTGGGCACAGCTCGACTCACACATACATTTAATATAAACCTATTTTATGCAACACTCGAAAAGGCATTGTTAACACTGAATCTGACTTTGAAATCGTGTGACTTCATGCACAGATGTCTATGCAAGTCACACTTGAACTTGCAAAAAGTAGTGCAGGAACTACTTTTAAAATCAGTGCGACTCCGATGGAGTTGGAGTTGCACAGGTTTGATCGCTTCCATTGTGGACAAAAGGGTGCGACTTGTCATGCAATTTGAAATGATCAAATCGCTTGACAAGTCACACTGGTGTGACCAAGGGCAAAGAAATGAAAGTTGAATCACTTTTTAGATCATGGTACAGTCAAGGAGCTGATGGAAGAATCTGCCATAGCCTGCCAGTGCATCCATGATCAATTGGCGTTGCAATGCTTTGCAGGCTCATTTGTAAAATATGCTGAAAATATATGTGCACTTATTATTTTGTTACAAAAGTTGAACTTAGTGTTCTGAGGCAAAAAGAGTGATTTTTTTTTTTTTTTTTAAAAAAGATTGTTTTCACTTCTGGGACTAGGATAACTATTTCCATTGAAATCCATGCCGAATTTATATATATATATATATATATATATATATCTCGCTCAGCATGTGAAATACTAACTGGGATTATTTTAGTTTAAAGAACACAGCATGTAGATTGTAGTGCAATTTTGTCTTTTTTGACTTGCAGAATATTGAATGAACAGTAATAAACTTTTGTCAATGCTGCCATCTTGTGGAATAACAATCCAAAGAATTTCACCAAACGCTTTGATTTACTTAAATAAATACATTTTTATTCACTTCGCTCAGTGACGCTGGAGTTTAGTTAGTCAGTTATATGCAAAATGCAATATTTGTAATTCCTCTGTATGTGATTGAGAGAAGGAAAAGGCAATCAATTTGCAGGATTTAGAACTTGCGGTGAATTTAACCGGTTTGCTGTACAACAAGATCCATGATTGTCCTATTGTAACACAAGTGCGCTTTTTTTTTAAGATCACATGCTTTATTGTGAGATTGGTGGGTCTTCCCATATTCCTAGCATGCCCTCTTACACAGCCAACAGATTGCCTGCCTCATGCAGCAAATGATTTGCAGGAGCGGTGTTTATGGCGCTATCATAAACACGAGTATAGCATACGCACAAAATAGTAAAGTCCTCTTGTGTTTGCGATAGCACCGGTGTGTACCCCAGTACAGCAGCACACAGCCATTCATGTCTATGGGAGATGGGAGGCTAGATATTGCACCTGGTGGGGGAAAGACACCAGCATTTATACCGAATGGGTGATCTGCATCCCTACTGGGGAAATTCTCACTTCCTTTGTCCTGATGACTGAATTCACTGTAAGGAAAGTAATAGGAAATCCTAGAAAAAAATTGTCTAAAGGGGGTGGAATGTCAAAGGTCAACATCAATGTCATAGTCCTGACGGCAAAACTCCATATCTCAAGATCAAATTGATCTCAAGAAGAAGTGGAAAGCCGCTCTACACCATGACATCAGCACTGGAACACAAGACACTGTGACACCTGTCAGGGTGGTTCCCCCTTGCCTCAGATCTTTGCTGGAGGTGCAACAAGGAACTGGGCACCTTATTCCACATATGGTGGTAATGTCCCCAAATTACCTCTTTCTGGACTAAAATATGCGACTTAATAGGCAAGATAACTGAGACAGTGATCCAACCTACACCTGAATGCTGCATATTAAACATCATCCCGATATCATTGAGAGTTTAAAAACAATCCTTAGTGAGGCATCTACTCAATGCAGCAAATGGTCTGATTCCCATGCATTGGAAATCGAACAATATCCCAACAATTAAAGACTGGCTGTTTAAGGTAAGCACTCTGTATGAGATGGAGGAATCGGTAGCTGTTGCAGCCTAGTTCCTTTCTGCAAAACTTGGAATGCCTGGTATATCTTTAAGCTGTCAGATGTATTTAGGATGAACATATGTTCTAGACTAGATACCGATACTTAGACATGCAACTGTTGTTTCCCCAGTTGTAGATCTATATACTGTAGTCATGTTGATAAAAGGTATATTCGATAACCCTCGACAACAGAGGCAGCTCTAGGCTTAGTGAGGCCTTAGGAAAAACTTAGACATTAGGCCCCACTTACACCCGTCATGAGAAAAATAATTAAAGGGATTAAAATTAACTATATAAATTGCATACAGCGGTATATAAAAGAATCACCCCCTTTAAAATAATCACATTTTGTTGCTTTGCAGCCTGAAATGAAGACAGACCCAGTTTTTGTTTTATCCAGCTGTATTTACTCAGTGCAACTTATAACATCAAGTTGAGAGATATAACACCAACATTTCAGAAAAAAATTGCCGCCTGTCTGAAAGAGATTGCTCTGTCCCTGCAGAGGACACTGGGCGGTGGCATACATAAAACAACTGAAACAGGCTGCATACTAAGCTGACCACAAGCCCCCCTTCCTCCCACCCTTGAACCTCCCTGCCACCTTATTACCCTTTCTTGAGGCCCTGCACACAAACCCTTGTGACAAACCTGCCAACTTATCTCCCCTCCTATAGCCTGCATCCCTTCCAACTGGATCTCTGAGGCTTGGCAATGCTCTCCCTTTCCGCCAGTGCTTGTAAGCAGCAGCCGGCCCAGCAGTATAGATGCCCCCCTCCACCTCTGTTTTTTTTTTTTTATTCAGCCAGCACTGTACCACCATGTTGTAAAGTGCTCTGGAAGATGGAGGCAGTGCTGGAGTGCTAGGGCTTACAAGAAGGGAGCACTGAGGAAGTGCCGGAGAGTGCTGAGGAGACACAGAGGTAGCGCTTGGGATTCTGGTTTTACCACCTCCACTATCCTGGCACCCTTAGGTGGCTGCCTAATGCTGATGCCAGCCCTTGGTATGTGGCCTTTTACATATTTAATATTGATTGGACCCTGGGAAAACATTTTCTTGATCTGACTCTATTTTGTGGACATACGGTATAGCTTTCTTTGGAGACTGCAACCAAGTATGTCCATCTGCTGAAATTTTGGGGACCTCAACTGCAGCCCCTGACACACCAAAGGGTTATGCACAGCGGCGGCTGGTGTGGGAGGGGCGCTGGGGCGCCACCTTCCCGCCGGCAAAAGAGGAAAAAAAAAAAAAGTCAACCCCGCCCACCTACAGGGTGATTGGATGCGGGGCCGGGGGCGGGTCACTGTGGCAGCGGAGGTGACTTCCGCTCCCACAGAGACCATGACTGCCCGGGACCGACGAGGGGGGGACAGCTGCTATCCATGTGCCGAACTCTGCAGACTCAGCGCGTTCTCGCATGCCGAATCTCTGCAACAAGAATCCTGCCTGCTGGGTGGGGTAAGTGCGGGGGGGGGGCGGGGGACGACTCTGCAATGTACCCCACCTGTGTCCCTGGCTGCAAACTGCCCCCACCTGTGTCCCTGGCTGCAAACTGCCCCCACCTGTGTCCCTGGCTGCAAACTGCTCCCACCTGTGTCACTGGCTGCAAACTGCCCCTCCTGTGTCACTGGCTGCAAACTGCTCCCACCTGTGTCACTGGCTGCAAACTGCCCCTCCTGTGTCACTGGCTGCAAACTGCCCTTCCTGTGTCACTGGCTGCAAACTGCCCCTCCTGTGTCACTGG
>BLSH010389076.1:486598-507818 GCA_018402905.1 Glandirana rugosa
CATGGTGGAAAGAGACATATGACATAGGGGGAGAGAGAGACATATGTATACAGAGAGAGAGGGGGATACAGTATACAGAGAAAGGTGGTACACTATACAGAGAGAGGGGGATACAGTATACAGAGAGAGAGAGGGAGATACAGTATACAGAGAGAGAGGGGGATACAGTATACAGAGAAAGGTGGTACACTATACAGAGAGAGGGGGATACAGTATACAGAGAGAGAGAGGGAGATACAGTATACAGAGAGAGGGGGGTACAGTATACAGAGAGAGGGGGATACAGTATACAGAGAGAGAGAGAGATACAGTATACAGAGAGAGGGAGATACAGTATACAGAGAGAGGAAGATACAGTATACAGAGATATGCATTGAAAAGTTTTTTTCTTAACATTTGATAGTGATAGCCCGAAAAATTCTAGGAAGTATAATTTTTTTTATCTCATGGTGGAAATGTGAGAAATAACGTATATATCATATAATTATTGCATAAACACATACCACATACACTGCATATATCATTGGAGGAAAATATGCTTATAAAATAGTTTACCATTTGACAATATTGAAAAAATATCCTAGGATTTCATTTTAAAAATCTGGTCACCTTACCCTACAAGGGATGCATTGGCCTGTTGCTGTGAAATTGCCAATGTGTCTCATTGTGCAAAGAGATATGCTGATTAGTTGCTTTGAAGATTCAGCATGTTCTTGTCAAGATCAAGTTTTTGTGTTGCCTGTGTGGAAATTGCAACACTACAGTTCAGTCTTTAGTCCCTGAAACCAGTGACTGGGGACAACAAAGTTGTTGCTACTACTTTAAAACCAAGGAAATTACCTGCTGGACTTAGTTAGGTAGTCGGGTAGGCTGTGCTTTTGCGAGTTGAGGCCAGTTTACATCTAAAACCTATGCTATATGGGCTGAAAATCATTCAAGCAAACTTTTAGTTTCTTCCACTTTGTTTTACTATCACTAGATGGCAGTGGACAGCCAATCTGTGTTAGCAGTAAATTGTATATCTTCATAGGAAAATGTTTAGGAATTTAGAGCTTAAGTATATAGATAGGATGTGTATATACTTCTTGTAAGCAGGTGTTATTGTCTGAGGAGCAAGGCCTCCTTCATACTGTTGATATTGCTAAATGTACACTCAGATTATTAGGACAGTATCGTATAGTGGAAATATACTCATTTAAGTCTACTTTCTACACTCTTGTCTTCCTCGGCTGAGGCAGACAATGTTCCACATAGAGATATGTAGATATGTGTTTCTTTAAGTGTAATGCGTAGTGATAATGTTTGTCTTCTTCGGCCGAGGACTGACAACATTTTAGATGTGTACATAAAAGTTGCCTTAGTATAGCTATTAATATAATGGTAGATGTAGTATAGAGTATTGCTAAAAAGTCATGTTTTTTATATTGCATGTTTTTCTATCTTACAGGTGCACCCTCCTCGCCTTCCTTGGCTAAGGAGAGGCTATATCCTTAAAATTGTACAGTCATTTTCATTTCTATTATTATTGAATAGTCAATATATAGTGTGTGTTCCTATACTTACGTCTTCCTTGGCTAAGGAAAGACAGTGCTTTAAACTGGTTCAACAACAACATTTTTCTATTAGATAGACAGACAGTTAGGATGCAATGTAATTTTGTACTGTCATTGCTTTATTGCATTTCTCATCTATTTTCGTGTGGAATGCCACATGTATTTTTTAACTCAAGGTTTATTCTTTCCTATCACCCTTCCCTATCTTTTTGCCAATACATCCAATCTCAGGCTTGAGAGTATATGGTTTTTTGCAGACTCCGAGGACGTAGTCTCCTTGGCAGGGGGAGAGTGTAGCGCCCCTACCCTAGAATAGGGTGGCAGGTGAATTTAGTTATACTGGGTGGTAGCCAGCCTGGTTGATTTATAGTGTTAGAGATTAAATGGCTTCATTCCAGTTAATTTGGTTTTTCCCTTCTGTCATTAGGTGGTGCTATTGCATCTGACATTAGAGTGATGAGCTACAGTATACTCAAATTATTGTTAAACATACTTTTCTCAGCCAATCAGCTTGGTAGTGTTGCATGCTGGGAAAAGGTATTTAACTGGAAGAAGTCAGGTGATCTGGGATAGTCTTCCCCGCCCAGACTACTGTTTGGGTGGGATGCGTGTGAAGCAGGTCCTGGCTGCTAGGCCATGAAGCCTGAGGCCTATCCAGAAGGCTGCCGGCTGCTAGGCTTGTCTGAGGCCTATCTGAGCTTTCAGGTTCTATTGATGGAAGCCTGCCAGAGATATGGAAGTGATTCTGAGAGGGATGGAGTTCTGAGGAAGCACCAGAGGAGACTCTTTATGAGCAGGAGGCTGGGAGGACTTCAGGAGAGAACTCATCCAAGTGAATTTCCGGACCAGGCTGGTTTCGTACCCCAGAGGTCAACCGCACTTAACATAAGCAGGCTATTTCTCAACCTTCAGTCACCGGTGGACAATGGGGGGAGATAGGACACTGCTGTCGTTAGACGCCCACAAGGCGTTTGATAGCATTGAATGGCAGTACCTGTGGGTGGCTATGGAGGACTCTTCATGAGCAGGAGGCTATGAAGTGGCTGGAAGGACTTCAGGAGAGAACTCATCCAAGTGAATCCATGTGCAAGAAGCTGTGAGTAAAGTTCAGTTACTAACCTGTCCTACAAAGTACAGATGTGATGATTTAACTTAAAGGTCCTTTCTCCTGTACTGCTGTCTGTCTTACTTCACCTATTTTTCTCTAAGGAGTCTGCCTACCTGTTGTGGTTACTAAGGGTGTCCTGTGCCCTTTCCCCCTCTCTCCCATATTTCTCCTGTTGAGAAATAATCTTTCTTTTGTTTTAAAACATAAAAGTGACTGGCGCTCAACTTAATTTTCATTGATCTATCCCACCATGCCCAACACCCTATACCCTGAGGAATGTGTAACCCTCCCCACCTCTAAGAGTCACCATTAGGCTCCTGGAAAATCGGGGCAGGTGTTACATTTATCTTCTCATCAACCACACCTTCTGGGCCTGCCAGGGATTATCTTGGTCCAATAAATATTCATAACCCAGTAGTTCATTCTCTTGCTCTATATCTGGAATATTCCTCCAGAGACAGGAAGGAGCCATCAACCCCCAGGCTTAGGAAAAGTCTTATCAGACCTTAAAAATTCAGAGCATATTAACGTATTCCTGAAATAAGACATAACATATTCTTGATATAACTTTACAGTTTATTTTAATATGCTGTGAGTTTTATAAGTAACCAAATGGATGCATGAGTTTCTGTCCATCCTGTAGTATTAGACATTCTTAGATTTCTTGTTTCTCATATGGATAATTGTCTGCAATTGACTGTGATTTACTAGCACTGCCCTCCTGATCTGTTCAGGGGGGTAGCTAGGCATTATTTAATTGTCAGTTTATCCATTTGTAACTGTGCTATGAGGAAAGCTGCTACAGCTGAAACATGTTAGCCTGATACAGTTGTGTTTTTAATATGTAGCCAACAAAGATTTGCCATGCTATGAATGCTACGGAGGGGCTCAAGTTTACCATAAGTTTTGCCATTCAATTGCAGAGACACTCCAGCCAGAGCACTGGTTCTTAACCACAATAAACAGAATTTTTGGTTGCGCATGGGTATTGTCCTTTTCACCAGACATAAAAAATGAATTGCATTTAGACAGGTATTTTGGTTTGGGGAATCGGGGTATAAGGGTAGGATAATGGGAGTAAAAGGGATTTGAGGGATTATGGCGGTGCCTGTAATCCAATTCACAACAAGTAGTTCCATAAAAACATAATCTTTATTGATACATATTAAAAGAATTGATACAGTGGTACAATACCAATCAGAGGTTCACAAAGTTTGATAAAATGGCTTGCATATAATGTAAGATGAAAGATGGCAGCATTGCACGATGGTCCATATCCTACATGTTTCGCCAAAATGTGGCTTCATCAGGCCAGAGAGCAGAAAGATGACATCATCCCTCACTGCCTGCCCTGCATCACCGCAGTTCCCCCCTCACACTGTGCTGTCACTGTTGCCTGTCCCCATGTTGCCTATATATTTCAAAAGTGACAAATGGCAGAGAAAGCGGATATAGCGTAATACTGTATTTATTAAAAATAGCATACAATAGCATCCACTTACATTGTAGACTCAAACAGTGCATTATAAACCCCGGCCCGGAAGTGCCTGTACAGTTGTGTTCTACCGGCCGGATGTGACATCAGCACCCGCGGTCACTGATGCGTTTTGTCCTTCCCATGAGACGTTGTCAAAGGTTGACCATGTGGTGATTGCTTAAATAACTATATTTTGAATAGTCACTCCCTTCCCCTCCTCATTTGTTATCATCAGCCTTTGACCCATGTGCATCACTTCCTCTTCCTTGGCCACAAAATGGCGATACCAGTTAAAAGTATATAAGATCAACAGGATTATGATAGTGTTCACATATATTCAGTTTACTATTATTACTGTTTAACCGGTTCCCGTCCGTTCACTGTCTATTTACGGCGACAGCGTGGACATGTCTCGCGAATCGCCGTAAATGGGCGGCGATTCACGCATGCACAGTCTGTAGGAGTGTGCTCGCGGCTCAGGCGGACCCGATGTCCACCAGCAAGCCGCGATGAGCTGCCAGAGGCAAAGAACGGGGAACCGCCGATGTAAACACGGCGGTTCCCCATTCTGACAGGTGGCATATAAGAGATCTACTGATCCCTGTCACTGGGATCAGTTAGATCTCTTATGCCTATAGCAGCCCAGCCCCCTCACAGTTAGAACATGCCTAGAGAACACAGTTAACCCCTTCCCTGCCCCCTGCAGGTTAACCCCTTCTCTTCCAATGACATTTATACAGTAATCAGTGGATATTTAAATTTCTGATCGCTGTATAAATGGCATTGGTCCCAAAAAAGTGTCAAAAATGTCCGACGTGTCCACCCAAATGTCAAAGTCCCGATAAAAATCGCAGATCGCCGACATTACTAGTAAAAAATAATAAATAAAAACCACAGAAATTTTTTTTATATATTTTTTTGGATTTGTATTTTAGCAAAAAGTAAGAAATTTATTTTTTTTTGCAAAATTGTCGCTCTTTTTTTGTTTATAGCGGTGATCAGAAATGACACAGAGGTGATCAAATACCACCAAAAGAAAGCTCTATTTGTGGGAAAAAAGGAAAATTTGTTTGGGTACAACGTCGCACGACCGTGCAACTGTCAGTTAAAGTGACGCAGTGCCGAATCGCAAAAAGTGCTCTGGTCCTAACATGGGAAATCCTTCCAGGGCTGAAGTGGTTAAAGGAGGTGGAGATATGAGCAGATAGCCTTAACTTACCTTATGTATACATGCCACTAGAGATGTTATGTGTACAAACTTTATATATTCTGGACTGTGTCAGGGCATTGATGGAGTGGCAGAAAAAGATACCTGCCTGTTTCTGGGAAGAAGAGGTACTCCTGGCAGAAGGGGTAATTGCTCGGGTGATCCCAGTGAAAGTGGGGGGAGAGAGACTGTTGAGAGGCCATCACCACTGAGGGCCCAAGGAGGGAATCTAGGACCCATTGGGGTAGACTCCCATGGGGCTAGCGCCCCTGCTGCCTCATTCTACACTGACATGAGCCGGCTAGTTGACAGTTTATTGAAGAATGGGGCTGGAAATGCTAACCAAGGCTATCAGAGACTCCAATTCTTATCAGGGCAGCTATCAACCCCAATTGGAGAAGAAGAGTTTAAGACTTGGATGAGTCAGGCCATCCAGGTAATTGAGGAATGGAGCGGAGCATTCCAAAGGCTGTGAAACGACAGCAGCTTAGTGAGAGCCTCTGAGGCCCAGCTGCCGAAGTAATCTGAAATTTAAGGATGGGGAAGAAAGCCTGGGCTGCTATGGATTACATAGACACTTTGTATGCTGTGTTTGGAAGAGTTGAGACAACTGCAGATCTGTTATACAAGTTTAACCACACTCATCAAGAAGTCTCGAGTAGACAAAATGCTACACCAGATCATCCTTAAGAAGGGCCTTGACCCAAAGGATGCGGATCAAGCTCGTCTATATCGGGTCTTGTAAGGGGCCCATCCCAATCATCCTATAGTCTTAAAGCTATTACTAAAAAGGACACAGATAGTCCCAACGTACTCTGAACTGATGAGAGAGGTGTGGGAAGAGGAAGCTCTATTGGAGGAGAAGAGCCAAGGAATGAGAGAATTGTGTGCAAGTGGGACAAGGAGAAAGAGTGGCCGCTCAGGCTGCTCATGGCGAAGCTGGATTCTCAGATAATGAAAGTGAAATAGAGCCAGAACAGGGGGCTCTTTAGCCCTGATAGCAAAAGACCAGTCAATGAATCTGGCCCAGTCAAACTAATGGCTCAAGTTAATCAGGCCCAAACCCAGATGTACCATGCACTAATGAGTGTAATGGAAACTCAAGCGAAGGTACAAGATCAGGAATTTCAACCAGGAGGGTCGAAGTCTCCTCTGGGTAAGGCAAAGAGATGTTTTAGATGTGGAGAGGTTGGGCACTTTCAGGCTAAGTGCCCCAAAGCTGGAATCAGCCCACAGTTGCTCACAGAAGTTTTGAGAGCCTTACAGAAGGTGCTTTTTCAAAAGCTGGCAGTAAACCTTCAGGGGACTTCAGTGAAGGAGCGTTCCGGAGGAAACCTGCGCTCCAACCCTAAGGAGGAGTCCAAGAACAAGAAGAAGCAAAAGCCTCCAGCAAATCCCTTCCCTCCATTGCCTGTAAAAAAAATGAGCCCTCGGGGAAGGAAAAGCAGACACGGGGAATCAATGCACACCCTTCTAATCGAGTTATCAAAAGGACCCCCCCCAGTCACCAAAGAAGTTGATTAGGGCCCAGACTGTAGAGTCACCAGCTAGAAACCTGCCAAAGAACTTGGTAGGGCCTTCCCCGATAGTTTAATTACAAGTGTAAGGAATCTACACTCAACCGCTGTTGGATACTGGAGCTCAGGTGACACTGCGGTATCGTGACTTTTATAACAAGCACCTAAAGCATACAGTATCCCTTTGTGTAAGCTTGAGGAGTTGGAGATTTGGGGTATAGACATCCAGAAGTTCCCTTACGATGGATATATCCTATCATGATAACTTTCGATCCTTCTTTGGCTGGGAAGCCGGAAACTTTCAACACCTTGGCAGTTGTCTGCACCTGACCCCCGGGGGCAGGGTGAAATTCCTTGCTGATGGGAACTAATACCAACCTTGTGAGGAGGTTACTCACCCCCTTGGCTGTGGAAGGTGCTCCTGTGGGGAAGATCCATCCTCAGTTGAGGCAGGCTTTCCAGAGTGTACTGCAAGAGAAGAAGGCATCTGTTGAGGGAGTGGGGAGACTGTGGCGATTGGATACTCAAGAAAGAGTGCTACAGCCTGGAGAAAGTCCTGCATGAAAGCTACTGTCAAATTATCTTGGGATCAACCAGGTCCCTATGTGGTGGTAGAAGCTGATCTGTTGGAGGAAGATAGAGGAATATAACTGGTTCCTGAAATCATGCCTACTAGGGCATTATTGAGGAGTGGAAAAAGAATTCCTGTCAGTGTGAGGAATGTCACCAGTAACCCCATCAGCCTGAAACCTTGTATGGTAATTGGGGAAGTACGTGCTGCTACCCCAGTGATCGGGGATGACTTGATCCAAAGGGAAGATGGGAGGGAGCCCACTGCCCAGAGTCCCATTTTGTCCCCCAGGTGGAAAGAAAGGATCAAAGCTCAGCTCGTCTGATGGGAGAAGATGTTCTCCAAGAATGACTTCCATGTGAGTTGTGCCAAAAGCGCTCAACACTGAATTCGGCTGAGTGAAGACAAGCCCTTCTGGGAAAGAGCTAGACGGAGCCCCGTGTTTCTTGGAAGATCTTCGGGAACAGCTGGCCGAATTGCAGAAGTCAGGGGTCATTAGAGAGTTCAGGAGCCCTACGCATCTCCTATTGTGGTGCGCAAGAAAAATGGATCCCTTTGGATGTGTATCGACTACAGAATTCTGAATCGGAGTTCTATCCCTGATAAAAACACCACACCTCGCATTGCATAGAAGATGCCCTGCAGTGCTTATCAGGAGCCAAGTGGTTCAGTGCCCTGGATCTGAAGACTGGATACTACCAGATGCCTATGCATCCAGACAACCAAGAGAACAGGGGTTAACGGGGCCACCAGCAAGCTTCCAGAGACTGATGTAGAACACAGTGGGCGACATGAATTTGATAGAGGTGCTTGTGTATTTGGATGACAATACATTGGAGGAGCATGAAACTCAACTTGACAAGATTTTCCAGAGATTACATGCTGATGGGCTGAAGCTGTCATTACAGAAGTGTCAATTCTATCAGACTTCAGTCTCTTACCTTGGTCACATGATCTCAGCCGAGGGAGTAGCCACAGATCCCCAAAAGTTGGAAGCTGTTAATTACTGGCCTTGAACAAGCACTGTCACTGAACTAAGGTCCTTCCTGGGATTCTACCATAGGAGATTCGTGAAGAACTTTGCACAAATTGTCAAACCTCTAAATGAACTATTGCAAAGGCAGACAGATGAGAACTTGCAAAAACCCATGCCAGGGGTGCAAGTAAGCCCAGTAAGTCTATTTGAGAACAGTGGACAATGAGGTGTAAGAAGGCTTTTGAACACTTGAAGGGGTGTCTCATCGAAGCCCAAGTGTTAGCCTATGCTGACCCCTCAAAAACCTAACAAATTGCACGTCGATGCTAGTCGAGATGGGCTAGTGGGAGTGTTGTATCAGGAATCAGAGGGAGAACTTCATCCTGTGGCCTACGTGAGTCGCAGCCCACTCCCCCTGAGAAGAATTATCCTGTGCACAAGTTGGAATTCCTGGCTCTCAAGTGGGCCATGGTAGACAAGATCTGAGATTACCTGTATGGGAAAACTGAGATGTGGATGCCCTTCAGATCAACGTGAAGATCCACTGGGTAACCTGATAAAGAAGTCTTTGTCAGCTAGGGGTCCGCAGATGCTGATGGATAGTTCCATTCAGGGAGCTAAGGTAGTACATATAGAATGGGAACAAATGCGGCTGGAAGAGTCGTATGCCAACTATTCCTTCCTGAAAAACAGTTTGATAGTGTTAGCTGCTCTTCATGATGGCCATGGCCACCTAGGGCCAGATAGAACTCTCAAGCTGGTTGGGGATTGATTTTACTTGCCGTCCATGATGGCTGAAGTAGACAGTTACTGTTGCTCTTGTAATCAATGCATTCAAAGAAAGACTTTTCCCATAGGGCAGCCCCAATGGGCCATCTGCAGAGTCAGGGACCAATGGAATTGTTGTGCATAGAGTTGAGCGAACCCGAACTGTAAAGTTCGGGTCCGTACCGAATTTTGGGGTGTCCGGCACCCGGACCCGAACTTTTCAAAAAAAGTTCGGGTTCTAGTTCAGGGTTCTGGTATTTGATTCCACGTGTTGAATAGTTGCCAAGGGCAGCCAATCAACAAGTGTTTCACTGGTTTGCCCTTAGAAGCCATCACAGCCATGCCTACTAATGGCATGGCTGCGATTGGCCAGTGCATCATGTGACACAGCCTATAGAGCATATCATATGCTCTCAGGATAGTTTATGGAGAGGATGCTGCTGGCTCTGTGAGGGACAGATTGCAGATATTATAGAACATCTCATCCTGCATTACTGAACGATCTGATTGTGGACTAGGTAGAGATACTAGTACTGCTGCTTTGAGGGACAGATTGCAGACCTCATCCTGCTGCACAGAACGATCTGACTGGACTAGGTAGAGTCTGTTGTTTTAAGGGAAAGATTATTGTTCTAAAATCATCTTCAAGTTCTATAGGGAAAGGTTCCAGCTGATGCTTTAAGGGAAAGATTATTGTTCTAAAATCATCTCCAAGTTCTATAGGAAAAGTTTCTTCCAGCCGCATAGAGAGTCATATTATTGTTCTAAAATCATCTCCAAGTTCTATAGGGAAAGTTTCTTCCAGCCGCATAGAGAGCCATATTATTGTTCTAAAATAATTTCCAAGTTCTATAGGGAAAGTTTCTTCCAGCTGTTGCTTAGAGGGACAGATTATTGTTCTAAAATCATCTCCTTGTTCTATAGGGAGAGGTTCCTGCTGTTGCTTAACCACTTCCCGACCGCGCGCCGTGTTTTCACGGCGCCAGTCGGGATGCTGAGCGCGAATCGCCGTAAATAAGCGGTGATCTGCAGTCAGCCACCAGGGGGCACACGCGCGCACCCAACGCACTCCTGGGGAGTGTGCCCGCGGCTCGGGCGGACCCGATGTCCGCCAGCGAGCCGCGATGAGCGGCTACAGGGAAAGAACGGGGAACCGCCGATGTAAACACGGCGGTTCCCCGCTCTGTTAGTAGGGGCATGGAAGATCTACTGATCCCTGTCAGTGGGATCAGTTAGATCTCTCATGCCCATGTTAGCCCAACCCCCCCACAGTAAGAACACACCCAGGGAACACAGTTAACCCCTAGCTCTCCCCCCCCCCAGGTTAACCCCTTCACTGCCAATGACATTTACACAGTAATCAGTGGACATTTAAATTTCTGATCGCTGAATAAATGTCATTGGTCCCAAAAAAGTGTCAAAAATGTCCGACATGCCCACTGCAATATCGCAGTACCGCTAAAAATCGCAGATCACCGCCATTACTAGTACAAAATAAAAAAAAAATAAAAACCCCAGAAATGAATTCTCATCATCCGTAAACGCGGCCACTTTTGCGTAAACCAATCAATAAACGCCGATTGCGATTTTTTCTATCACAAATATGAGGAATTATATAAATCGGCCAAAAACGGTGAAAAAAATGTTTTTTTTATATTTTTTTTTGGATTTGAATTTTAGCAAAAAGTAAGAAATTTGGGTTTTTTGCAAAATGGTCGCTCTTCTTTTGTTTATAGCGGTTATCAGAAATGACGCAGTGGAGATCAAATACCACCAAAAGAAAGCTCTATTTGTGGGAAAAAAAGGACGCAAATTTTGTTTGGGTGCAACGTCGCACGACCGCACAATTGTCAGTTAAAGCACCGCAGCGCCGAATCGCAAAAAGTGCTCTGGTCCTAAAGCTGGAAAACCTTCCGGTTGGTAAGTGGTTAAAGGGTCAAATTATTGTTTCTTGCAAAAAATTAAAAAGTGCATCTACATTGTTGGTTTTAAAAAAAAAAAAAAAATCCAAAAACAACATTTGCGGCCAGCGTTGCATTTCTTGGAAAAAATAAAAAAAAAACAGTGTTGGCTACCTCCTCCTCCTCCCCACCACTTTCACCGCCTCCTCAACCTCAAATTCCACATCCACCTCCATTTTTGATTTTTTTATGTGATTTTAGCTTAAAAATTATTTTAAGTTATTTCCCTATCCCCATTTCTTTGTAGGGCATTTGTCCGAATCTTACCCCCTAAAAGTTTGGGTCCCCATTGATTTCAATGGGGTTCGGGGTCCGGGACAAAGTTCGGGTCAAGTCCGAACCCTGACTTTTTCCCAAAGTTCAGCCGAACCTGCAGAACCCGAACTTCCAGAGGTTCGATCAACTCTAGTTGTGCATTGATTTTTTGTGTTTGGAACCCGACCTGAGTGGGCAGAGTAATGTCCTGGTTGCGACAGATCATTTCACTCATTATGCTCAGGCCTTTCCAACCAGCAAGCCAGTACTGTAGCAAAGACTCTAGTGGAGAAGTTCTTCATCCATTACGGACTGCCTCAGCACCTACACTTGGATCAAGGTTGGGATTTTGAGAGCAAGTTGATCAAAAGATTGTGTGAACTCTTGAATATTCAAAAATCCAGAACCACCCCTTATCATCCACTAGGAGACCCACAACCTGAGTGTTTCAACCGTACCTTGCTGAACAAGCTAGGAATAGTGTTGAGCGAACCCGGACTGTAACGTTCGGGTCCATACCGAACTTTGGGGTGTCCGGGACCCGGACCCAAACACGGACATTTCAAAAAAGGTTTGGGTTTGTGTTCTGGGTTCTGGTAGTTGATCACGCAGGGCAGCCAATCAACAAGCGTTTCACTGGTTTGCCCTTGGAAGCCATCACAGCCATGCCTACTAATGGCATGGCTGTGATTGGCCAGTGCATCAGGTGACCCAGCCTCTATATAAGCTGGAATCACTTGATGCTGCAGTCACATGCTCTCTGAGACCCTGACTAGTATAGGTAGAGGAAGCTGCCAGAGTTTTTGTGAGGGACAGATTGCAGACATTTTAACATCTGATCCTGCATCTTGAAATTACTACTACTGTTGCTCTGAGGGACAGATTGCAGAAATTTGAGATTTCAAATACTGCTGCTTTCAGTGACAGATTGCAGATCAAATCCTGCATAAAACAACGATCGCTACGATCCTACACAACGATCAGATTGTGGGAGTAATTTGAGATTTCACATATTGCTGCTTAGAGTGACAGATTGCAGATCAAACCTTGCCTAACACAACAATCGTTACGATCGTACACAACGATCAGTTTGTGGGATCGTACACAACGATCAGATTGTGGGAGTAATTTGAGATTTCACATACTGCTGCTTTGAGTGACAGATTTCAGATCAAACCCTGCATTATACAACGATCTGACTGCACTAGGTAGAGGCCTCTGCTTAGAGGGACAAATTATTGTTCAAAAATCATTGCCTACTCCTATAGGGCCAGGTTCCAGCTGTTGCTGTAAGTGACACATTATTGTTCAAAAATCATCTCCTAGTTCTAAAGGGAGAGCTTCCAGCTGTTGCTTAGAAGGACAGATTATTGTTCAAAAATCATTGCCTACTCCTATAGGGCCAGGTTCCAGCTGTTGCTGTAAGTGACAGATTATTGTTCAAAAATCATCTCCTAGTTCTAAAGGGAGAGCTTCCAGCTGTTTCTGTAAGTGACACATTATTATTCAAAAATCATCTCCTAGTTCTAAAGGGAGAGGTTCTAGCTGTTGCTGTAAGTGACACATTGTGGTTCAAAATCATCTCCTAGTTCTAAAGGGAGAGCTTCCAGCTGTTGCTTAGAGGGACAGATTCTTGTTCAAAAACCATTGCCTACTCCTATAGGGCCAGGTTCCAGCTGTTGCTGTAAGTGACACATTATTGTTCAAAAATCATCTCCTAGTTCTAAAGGGAGAGATTCCAGCTATTGGTGTGAGCGGTGCATTTCTTGCACCAAAATAAAAAGTCCGGCTAAGATGGTGTTTAAAAAAAAAAAAAAGGTATTAATTGGTATTAATAAATACTTACATAGGGCTACATAGTACATTTGCGGGCACAATGAGGAGAGCAAATAAGGGACGTGGTCATGGTGCTGCTGGTGATGCTGGTGCTGCTGATGTTGGTGGTGTTGGTGAACCTCCTGTTGGAAGGAGAGGACGTGGTTGAGGTGTGCCAGCTACACGCACAAGGGAAACACCTTCCTCAGGTAGCCAACAGAACCTTCACCTGTATATGGTAGGCCCGAATGCCCCTCAAAGATTGGTGAGGCCAGAACAAGTACAGGCGATAGTAGATTGGGTGGCTGACAATGCCTCCAGTTCCTTCACATTGTCTCCCTTCCTGTCCCTAGATGAAAGCTCAGAGTTGGCACCTGAACCCCATGGCCATCTGTCTTTCACCTCAGCCCCTTGTAAATTAGCAAAGCAGTCTGAGCCCCAAGTCCTGCAAGAGACTCTTATGCTTTTTGATGACTCTCCTGGTGTGCTTTCCGTGGGCCATCCATATAGCGCTGCCCCAGAAGTGGAAGACATTGAGTGCACCGATGCCCAACCACTTCTGTTGCAGGATGAGGACATGGAAACACCAGCGCAGCACGTCTCTGATAATGACGAAACACAGGTGCCAACTGCTGCAGCTTGCCTCAGTGTGCAGACTGACAAGGAGGGCAGTGGTGAAGGGTGGGTGGAAGATGATGTGGAGGATGATGACCCCACATAGAATGAGGGTCATGCGAGTGATGTGTGCAGTTTGGAGGAAGATATGGTGGTCGCACAGAGGCACCAGCACAGCAAAAGAGGAAGCAGGTTGCAAAAGCGGAGCGAGCGTCCCCTAGACAGTAGACAGTATGCCTGCTACTACCCACCGCACCCAGGGACCTAGCACACCAAAGGCAGCTCAAAGGTGTTCCCCCGCGTGGCAGTTCTTCAGACAATGTGCTGACGACAAGAAACAAGTGGTTTGCAAGCTGTGCAATGATAGCCTGAGCCGGGGCATAAATGTTCTCAACCTGAGCACAACCCCCATGACCAGGCATCTAAATTCAAGGCACAAGCTGCATTTGAATAATTACCTCAAAATCCAGGAAAGGTCTCGGCCTCCTCCTGCTTCCTCTTCTGCTGCTGCCTCGGCCTCTTCCTCCACCTCTACAGTGACAGTGTCACCTGCCACCCAGCAAACAGACGATATGACAGCAACGCCACCATGTCCGCCACCGTCCCCAAGCATTTCCACATGGTGCCATGGAAGCTTACAGCTGTCCATCTCCCAAACACTGAAGAGAAAGAGGAAGTACCCCCCTACCCACCCGCGATCCCTGGCCCTGAATGCCAGCATTTCAAAATTCCTGGCCTTTGAAATGCTGTCATTCCGTCTGGTGGACACGGACAGTTTCAAAAACCTTTTGGCGGTGGCTGTCCCACAGTATGTGGTTCCCAGCCGCCACTACTTTTCCAGGTGAGCCATCATTTCCCTGCACAAACAAGTCGGGGACAAGATCAAGTGTGCACTGCGCAATGCCATCTGTGGCAAGGTCCACATAACCACTGATACATGGACCAGTAAGCACAGGCAGGGACGCTATATCTCGCTAACTGCACACTGGGCAAATGTAGTGGTGGGTGGGCCTGAGCCGGCTAGCCATTTGGCGCATGTCCTTCCACCACCGAGGATTGCAGAGCATTTCTCTTTGCCTCCTCCTCCTACTGCGCTTCCTCCTCCTCGACCACCTACTCATCTGCTCAGCATAACATAGGGTTGCCACCTGTCCTGGATTCACCCGGACAGTACGGGTTTAGAGTGATTTTGAATCATGTGTCCGGGTCTCCTTCCTCCTCTCTCCTGGACACATGATCCAGCCCGCACTCTGGCTCTGAGCTTTATCTGCTCAGCTGGTGGCTGGGAAGGAACATGAGTAGTTAATGTTATCACTCAGGCACAAGTTTTTATCTTTATTCTGCCATTCTGACAATCTTATCTGAGTCCCGACTTCCACTTCTATACCGATCAGCTGGCAGGGACTATTTGATGATTTTCGGGCTCAGGCGGAGTAATCCTTGTCTTGTACTGCGGTTCTGGCAATTACATTGCCCAGCTGATGGGTATAGAAGTGGAAGTCAGGACTCAGATAAGATTGTCAGAATGGCAGAATAAAGATAATGACTTGTGCCTGAGTGATTATATTAACTCCTCATGTTCCTTCCTGGCCACCAGCTGAGCAGATAAAGCCACAGTCCAGCCTGGATCTCCACAGGAGGTAAGCGCTTGAGTCCAGGGGGTTAAATAGTCCTTTCCCTTCCCCTGGCCCCCAGCTGAGCAGAAGTTTTTATGCAATTGCTGCAGACAAGAGCTTTACTCAGCCTAGGTTCACACTGTAGCGATGTGGGAAGCGGTGCGATTCCAGTGCCGGTTTCCGAATGGCACCTCTCCCGTAGGCAGTTCACACTGCGCCCTGTGAACTGCTGTGGGTGTCATTACAAAGTTGATGACACAGTTCACAGATCGCAGTGCAAACTGTGAATTTGTACAGGAATCGGATGGTGAGAACACCCCATGCGATCCGATTCCAGTGCGTGAACCTTTTCTGTGCAAATCCAATGCGAGGTCAGCCATACAAGCGTATGGCTGAACTCGCATTGCTCAGACATCGCATTCGATCGGCACCTGCGGTGCGGCTGCAAATCACATGTGATGTCTGAGATTGCACTAGTCTGAACCTAGGCTCAGCAATAGTCCTGTTCCTGTCCCCAGTTCCCTGATGATTTCTCAGAATATACTGCAATGGGTGAATAGCCTTAGGGCTCATTTACGCAGATGTGTACTCTGAAGAGCAATCCATGTTTGGATCACTCTACAGAGGGCATTTAACAGGCAGTGAGGAGGTGTTATATCACCTCCTCACCACCTGTTTAAACCCCACAGCGGCGCCCTGCAACTGAATGTATTGCACACAGATGCAGGAAGCCCTCATTCACTTGGATGTAGGGTTGCCACATCATCCCTTTAATCCAGGACACATACTAATTACACAGGTTGTTCTGTGGCTGATTAAGGTGATAATTAAACTCACTTGGTGCCTCATCTGCATTAAATTAGCCTCAGAACCTGTGTAATTCATATGTATCCTGGATTAAAGGGATGATGTGGCAACCATACTTGGATGGGCCACGTTCAGCAGGAATTGCCACACTGTGATGCAAAGCATTTTGGCTATTGCGTGTTTACATCCCCCCTCTGCTGCCTTTGCAGCTTAAGAGGAACAGTTGGGTAGCAGTAAAAACACAGCTCAAGCTCTAATTTTTACTGTCCCCCAACCATAAGTGTAAGCGAAGTAGCAGGGCACTCTGAAGAGTGATTCACAGTGAATCATTTTTTTAGACGTATTTGACAGGTGGTGAAGAAGCGTTGTTTTCTCCTTACCACTTGTTTTTAACTCCTAAAATCCCATACCACTGTGCTGTAGCCATGTGCATTGCACACGGTTGCAGCACAGCCCAATTGAGTTGAATGGGTTGAGTTGTTAAGCAAGCGCACAGTGCAGTGCACTAGTGGGCTCTTTCACACGCGCTTTCTGTCCAGTGGACTCTGTTTTGTTCAGGGATCGATCCGTTGATCCCCACTGAGCAGGCGGGTGACAGGCCCGTCTCCACTCACTGTGCAGAGACCTGTCAGAGCCACGCTCTCCTCTTTGGGGAGATCAGATGAAAACGGACCACCTATCCATTTTCATCTGATCCGATCCACTGCACATATGGAAAATAGGACCTCCATCCGTTTGGATTTCACGGATAGGATCGGATAGCAGCGGTTGTCAGAGGACATGTCAACTAGGGTTGCCACCTCATCCCTTTAAAACTGAACACATATTAATTACACAGGCTTGTGGCTGATTAAGGTGGTAATTAAACACGCTTGGTGCCTTATCTGCATTAAATTGGCCTCAGAACCTGTGTAATTCATATGTGTTCGGGGTTTAAAGGGATGAGTTGGCAACCCTAATGTCAACGTTGACATCTGCCGCTCCATAGAGGTGAATGGAGCGTCTGATCAGGTCCACCTGAAAAACTGTCATGCTGACCTGATCAGAAACCCCATCTGAAAGGGCCCTTAGACCCCTTTCACACTGGGGCGCTTTACAGGTGCTATTGCGCTAAAAATAGAGCCTGTAAAGCGTCTCCCCATTCAACCCAGTGTGTCCTTTCACACTGGGGTGGCTCAGGGCGGTGCGCCTGCAGGAGTAAAATTAAACTCCTGTAAGCATGATTTTTCAGGAATGTGGGGAGCGGTGTATACACCACTCCTCCACCCTCCCTGCCATTGGATTGAATGGGCAGCGCTCCCAAAGCGGCTGTACACCGCTCCAGGAACGTCAAGCGCCGGCACTTTTAACCCCTGTTTAACCCCTTGTGGGGGGGTTAAAAGTGCCGTGCTGCCGCCCGAATAGCGGCACCATAGCGCTGCTATTACAGCGGTAGATCGCCACTAAATTGGCATCAGTTTACCCCTGACGAGCGGGCAGTCCCAGTGTGAAAGAGGCCTTAGTGTTCGGGTTTGGCTTGAAGAAAAGGTGGCAACCCTAGTGTAACACCTTCACCACCAACATCAGCACATCCAGGGAGAAACGACAGCAGGCTGTTTTAAAACTGATTTGTTTGGGGGATAAACCCCACACTGCGCAGGAGCTGTAGACGGGCATTGAACAACAGACCAATGAGTGCTTGTTGCCACTGAGTCTCAAGCCTGGCCTGGTGGTGTGCGACAATGGCCGAAATCTCGTAGCGGCTCTGGGCCGAGCCGGTTTGACGCACATCCCTTGCCTGGCGCATGTGCTGAATTTGGTGGTACAGAATTTTCTAAAAAAACTACCCGGATATGTCAGAGCTGCTGCATAAAGTGCGGGCCGTTTGTGCGCACTTTCGGCGTTCTCACCCTGCTGCTGCTCGCCTGTCTGCGCTGCAGCGGAACTTCGGCCTTCCTGCTCACCGCCTCATATGCGACGTGCCCACAAGGTGGAACTCCATCTTGCACATGCTGGAGAGACTGTGCGAGCAGCAGCAGACAATAGTGGAGTTTCAGCTGCAGCACGCACGGGTCAGTCGCTCTGCGGAACAGCACCATTTCACCACCAACGAGTGGGCCTCCATGCGAGACCTGGGTAGCGTAATGCGGTGTTTTGAGTACTCCATCAACATGGCCATTGCCGATGACGCTGTTCTCAGCGTTACTATCCCACTTCTATGTCTCCTTGAAAAAACACTTCGGGCCATGATGGAAGAGGATGTGGCACAGGAGGATGAGGAGGAGGAGGAAGAGGGGTCATTTCCACAGATAGAAGGCCAGTCATTCGCAAGTGGCTCGGAGGGTGGGTTCCTGCACCAGCATAGGCCAGGTCAAAAATATTCAAGCCAGGGCACAGTTCTGGAGGACGAGGAAGATGAGGAGGAGGAGGAATCGCAGCAGGGTGGCACCCAACACAGCTCGTGGGCATCACTGGAGCGTGGCTGGGGGGATACAGAGGACACAGATGATATACCTCCCACAGAGGACAGCTTGTCTTTGCCTCTGGGCAGCCTGGCACACATGGCCGACTACATGCTGCAGTGCCTGCGCAACGACAGCCGAGTTGCCCACATTGTAACTTCTTCTGATTACTGGGTGGCCACCCTGCTGGATCCCCGTTACAAGGACAACGTGCCATCCTTAATTCCCTCACTGGAGCATGAGAGGAAGATGTGCGACTACAAGTGCATACTGGTAGAGGCGCTGCTGAGGGCATTCCCAAATGACACCGGGGGCTCAGGGGAAGCACAAGGCGAAGGCAAAGGAGGAGGAAGAGGCCACCAACTCAGCTGTGCCACCGCCAGCACCTCAGAAGCCAGGGTTAGCATGGTCGAAATGTGGCAAAGCTTTGTCAGCAGCCTGCCACAACAAACCGCACCACCAGCCGATAGACAACGTCTTAGCAGGAGGCAGCATTTCAGCAACATGGTGCAAGAGTATGTGTGCACATGCCTACATGTACTGACTGATGGGTCTGCCCCATTCAACTTCTGGGTCTCCAAAATGGCCATGGCCTGAGCTTACCCTTTATGCCTTGGAGGTGCTGGCCTGCCCTGCAGCCAGTGTATTGTCTGAACGTGTGTTTAGCATGGCAGGGGGCGTTATCACAGACAAGCGCAGCCGCCTGTCCACAGCCAACTTGGACAAGCTAACCTTTATTAAAATGAACCAGGCATGGATCCCACAAGACTTGTCTGTACGTTGTGCAGAATAAACATTTAGACCGGATTCACACAGCCATTTGTATACTTGTTTTTTTGAATAGGCCTCAATATTTTGGGGACTACCCCAATTATAAACAAACAAAAACAAAAAAACAGCGTTGGCCACCTCCTCCTCCTCCTCGACCACCGGCACTTCCACCTACACTGCCACGGTCACGGCCTAGTCAACCTCTAGGCTCCTACTCCACATCCACCCCCTTCCCATTTTTTTTTATTTGATTTTAATTTATTTTCCCTATCCCCATTTTTTTGTAGGGCACTTGCCCTACTCTTACCCCCATTTTACTTCCTTTTGCAGCCCTCTAGCACTTTCCAGGACTTTGTTACAGCCATTTTTGTGCCTAAAAGTTTGGGTCCCCATTGACTTCATTGGGGTTTGGGGTCCGTGATAAAGTGCGGGCAACGTTCGGTGCCGAACCCGGACTTTTTCCCAAAGTTCGTTCGGACCCGCCGAACCTGAACGTCCAGGTGTTTGCTCAACTCTAGCTAGGAACACTTCCTTTAGAAGAAGCAACATTGAGGTGATTACATCACTGCTATAGTCCATACTTACAATAGCATGGTGAATGACTCTACTGGATACTCTCCTTATCGATTGATGTTTGGAAGGGAAGCCCACTTGCAGGTGGATCTAGCTTTTGGGAAGTCTTTGGATCACACATCTCAGGCCTTTTACCAAGAATATATTGACAGACTTCGAAAAATTTGAAGAATGTCTATGAGAAGGCCAAAGAAGCATCTACCACCAGAGAACAAAGAAACAAAAAGAACTTTGACCTCAAAGTAAGGGTTCAAGACCTGCAGGCAGGAGATTGGGTGCTAGTACGCAACTTAGGAGCACCTGGAAAACATAAGCTGGCTGATCAATGGTGTGCACAGCCTTACATTATCTGCAGATGCTTATCAGGGCTCCCCGTGTATCAAATCCACCCTGAAGGGAAGACTGGCCCACTAAAGACTTGGCATCAAAACCACTTGCTACCAATATCTGAAGCCAACCGAGTGGCCCATCTTCTTGCCCAGAGACACTTCATTCTCCTACTCATAGTGGCCCTGAACCCACACCTCAAGAGGAGGAGAGTGATGAAAAATGACTGACATGCGATTGGCTATGGGTTCCCCCACCTGAAGACAACGCAAAGGTTTCTCAAGTTCCTAAAAAGAGACAGTAGGGGAGTGTGGTCTGACGCTGATGTGAGCGGGCGTGAGTAGCTCATCTGGTGCACCGTTGATCCTTGTGAGCCAGACCGCCTTGTCCCAGCTGAGAACCTGTGTTTGGAGAGCGTGGACCGGCAGCTGCAGGTGCGGATAGCCCCAAGCCAGCATGTGGAGGAGAAGGAGCTGCCTCTGTGCTGAGTGCAGAGTGAAGTGCGTTCGCCCACTGGCCCCTGGAGCTCTGGTTGCCTGATGCGGCATCTTCGTCGGGCCTCGTGTTTTCCCGAACAGCTTCGGGGGGAATAGGTGGAGGCAGGGCTGTGGAACGCTTGTGGAGATTGGAGGAGATCGGAGCCAGCTGACGAAAACACCATCCTGTCAACCTCGGGAGAGTTCGGAGGAAGTTTGGCATCTGACACACGCTGTGAGGGGAGGTAAGTGAAGTGCCCCCCCGCTCCCCCTGCAAATGACGGTCACACTTGGCAAGGCATTGTGGTGGGCAAGCAGAGCCCTCCCGATCCCCACGGCATAAACCCTGTCAATTGTAAATAATCCCCCCAGACCCTGGCTGTATC
>BLSH010389076.1:515973-526134 GCA_018402905.1 Glandirana rugosa
GGTATTTTTATTGGTTAACCAGGTGATTCAGAGAGGGATACAAAAACATAAATAAAAAAAAATGAATTAAATTTGCTGCTCAGTGATTGCAGTATTCTAGTCTGCATCTCCCCAAGGTAATACTTAAAATCTGGCCTGTTGGTGGGTCCCGAGGACAGGAGTTGAGAACCACTGCTCTAGGGGGAGATGACAGTAAGGAGCTCCTAAACAAAAAGACAGGTTGATTTGGTTTTCAGGTTCAATTTTCTCATCCAGAATTGATCATAGTTTTGTATCTTTTTTTTTTTTTTAATATTATTGATTATTAAACAAAAAGTAAAAATTAAGTAAAAAAAAATAAATACAAAAACATAGGGAGAGACTTAGTGGACCAATTGGTTATTTTTATGGCTGTCATTGTTCTATGTTTTTCTCTGTATTTTGTTGAGACAGTATACTATTTTGTTTTGCCGCAGATTAGGTATCTAGGGTTAGATGCACATCTATTAAATAATTTTTACTGTTCTTTTATTTTGTGTAAGAAGCCATCCTTGTCTTGTCCTAGAACATGATGCTTTTGTATGTCGGGAGTTTTGTTTGAAGGAAAAGCTTTATTTGCATTATGAAAGAACAATGTGAACAAAAGGTCATAGGTCACATTGTGATAGAACATTTGTCATATTTGATGGAGCAAGGGGAACGTTGAAATACCATGGCTACTCACGTAAATCATTTACATAATACCTCCTGAAGCAGCTGTATTAGTCTGGGAAATTCGTTGGTGAACAAAACAAACCCAAACACGTAACCGTGACCAGTAAGGAAAAAACAGAGTCTAGGCGCCAGTGTCTCCACACCTTCACTACTGCAACATGCATATAGCAATAGCCGTCAACTCTGTGTCCTCCAAAATAGAGCAATTCTTATTAGTTATATCGTCAGTACGGGATAAAATACTCTAACGTGTTTTGGGTGTCGGGTGTTAGTCATAGCACATTACTATTAAAAACACAAACTATATATATATATATATATATATATATATATATATATATATATACTGTGACAGCAGGGGGGGTAAAATCACCTGGTTGCGTTCAGGGTGGCAGGTACATTTGCCAAAGATTTATGAGTTACATGGATTTCTACCACTAGGGGGAAGTGCTGGGAGTTTTGCAGAGGTAGAGGTTTGAGCCCAGCTGAGTGGAGCTGGCTCATTAACCACTTACCAACCGGAAGGTTTTCCAGCTTTAGGACCAGAGCACTTTTTGCGATTCGGCGATTCGCTTTAACTGACAATTGCGCGGTCGTGCGACGTTGCACCCAAACAAAGTTTGCGTCCTTTTTTTCCCACAAATAGAGCTTTCTTTTGGTGTTATTTGATCGCCTCTGCGTCATTTCTGATCACCACTATAAACAAAAGAAGAGCGACCATTTTGCAAAAAAACCCAAATTTCTTACTTTTTGCTACAATACAAATCCAAAAAAAAATATAAAAAAACATTTTTTTTCACCGTTTTTGGCCGATTTATATAATTCCTCATATTTGTGATAAAAAAAAATCGCAATCTGCGTTTATTGATTGGTTTGCGCAAAATGGCCGCGTTTACGGATGGTGAGAATTCATTTTTTTATTTATTCATTTTTTTTTACTAGTAATGGCGGCGATCTGCGATTTTTAGCGGTAATGCGATATTTCAGCGGACATGTCGGACATTTTTGACACTTTTTTGGGACCAATGACATTTATTCAGCGATCAGAAATTTAAATGTCCACTGATTACTGGATAAATGTCATCGGCAGTGAAGGGGTTAACCTGCAGGGGGAGATCTAGGGGTTAACTGTGTTCCCTGGGTGTGTTCTTACTGTGGGGGGGTTGGGGCTAACATGGGCATGAGAGATCTAACTGATCCCAGTGACAGGGATCAGTAGATCACCCATGCCCCTGCTAACAGAGCGGGGAACCACCGTGTTTACATCGGCGGTTCCCCGTTCTTTTCCTGTGGCCGCTCATCGCGGCTCGCTGGCGGACATCGGGTCCCCCTGAGCCGCGGGCACACTCCTCAGGAGTGCAGCGCGTGCGCGTGCCCACCGCCGGCGGCGCGTGCCCCCTAGTGGCTGGTTGCAGATCGCCGTCTTTTTACAGCGATCCACGCTCTGCATCCCAACTGCCGCCGGCGCGCGGTCGGGAACTGGTTAATGAACGAATGATGTGCAGTGTAACCAATTCTCACACGCTAAAGTGCTAGTCCTCAGTTATAATAAACATACAGAAAATGTGACATAAACCCTCTCAATATTGTTATTAAGGTGCTCATGCATTCAAAGTTCAAAAAAAACTGTTAAAAAAATTCCAAAAAAAGTCTGTTTGCATTATTTTGCACTGAATATTCACTTTATTGTGGTGCACAGACCTTTATTTCTGAATTTTTTAACTATTTTTTTGAACTTTGAATGTATGAGCACCTTAGTATCAATGAGAGGGTTTATGTCACATTGTATGTATGTTTATTATAACTGAGCACTAGCACTTTAGCATCTGAGAATTGGTTAGCACTGCACATCATTTGTTCATTAATGTATATAAGTACTGTATTATTATAATTGAGAGGATTGATGCTTTTTTAATTTTTTTATATTTTGAGCACTAGCACTTAAGTGTGTGAGAATTGGTAGCACTGCACATTATTCATTGATTAATTTATTTTCTGGTGAGGTGAAAACACTGGGTTTGTGTCAGATGCCACCATATTGATTTTTTATTTTGAAGGGATATTTGCGCTGATTTATTTAAGGCGGAGTTCCACCCAGAATTTTTTTTTACATCATTCAAGTCCTTTGCCTATATAGACTTACCTTTGAAGGAAAAAAAATGTTTATACTCACCCTTAGTCAACTATCGCTAGGTGGTCTCTGTAATCTGCCCCTTTTAGGTCCTTGGCTCTTCTCACTTCCTGCTTCGCCTAGCCTCCTGGGAGCTGTGAGTCATCATTTCCCAGGAGTCAGTGGGCTTCCCTGTACTGTAAAATCGTGTTATTTTACAGACAGGAAATGGTGCGATTTAAGGTGGACCGAGATCCAGGAGTGCATGATGGTTACTCACCATGCACTTCTTTTAGGAAGAGATGCCAGGAGACTATGAATGGGCCTCGGATGCCCTCACCTAAAATGGAAAAGTCCAGCAGTGAGAGAAATGAAATTGTGAGTAAAAAATACATGTAATTGCTAGGCGGTTTGAAAGTAAGGAAACAAAAGGTTACATCTATTTAGTATTAAAAGAGTGGATGCCAAAAAAAAAAAATTCTGGGTGGAACTCCGCTTTAATTGGATTCACGTTGGAAAGCATCTACTCAAGACTGAGATGGAAGATTTTTCCATCTAAAAGACTGACCTACGATGCCCTTGGTCAAAGTTCTGATGAGCTTATCATTACTGCTCAATGTTCTAGCCAAGCACTTGCCTCCTTTATCGAACCTTTGGTAAAGGATAACCTTGATCCGCCTCCTGACACTACTGGGTGGGCCACTGATCTATTACTGGCCTGTCCTCAAGATGACATGACTTTGTCTGACAATGTATATAGTTTATTGTTTTAAAACCCTACTATAAGTCAATTGTTTGCTGTTGCAGCTTCTGGTTTGTAGAATAACTAACTGTTTAACCTCTATTGTAGTACTTTAAAGTGATTCCATGGGTTGTGTCCTGTCTTCGGGGGTCAAAGACTTTCAAGTGGGGGGAGGATGTAACCAACAGTGGACTACAGTTACCTTGCTATGCAGACATTATTTGTCTATCCCTGTGTCGCTCTAGAGCTGGGCTCCAGTAAACTGACATCATCTCTTTGAGCCAACAGGGAGGATTGTGGGACTAGTAGTCTTTGGAGCAGACGCTTTGGGATTGTGAAATGATCTTTGAACTACCCATCCCGGGTCGCACCACTGCTGTACGTGAGGGCTGCGGCCTACCACGCAGCAATCCAGTGATTCCAGCCTGGCCCCAGAGGGCCCAATTCTGCTTGCTGTTTGCGAGACATCACCCCACACCACTTCATCTGAGGGGTCCAATGACTGCTGATGTCCTGCAGCTGGTCGGTTATCTTCGCTCGGTCCACTGAAGGACATTTCATCTGGGATCGCTGTTCGGGAGGTTCCTATTTGATTCAGATGGTGAGAGGGCTGCCGCCCACCATTCACAATCCCTGCTTTGTAATCTTGCTTGGACAGTGTGTACACCTTAACCTTGTAAACACTTTAATTGCATTGCATAAGACACTGTACAAAGACACCCTGAAGTACTCTAAGGAATATCACTAGTCAGCTCAAGCTATCCTGCCTACCTTACATCACTGTGCCACCTCTTGGATATACAGTAATTCAAAGAGCTCCAACTGCCGGTGAAGACTACTGCAGGCCTGCATGCTGGACATGGCTGTTGCCATTATTTAAAGGGCCATTAGGACTTAAAGGTTTAATATGCTGGCCTGGGATTTCCCCTTAGCATGGTATCATATAGTAATAACTAGTGGATTTGTAACATCTGCTTATTTTCTAATGGTCATTCCACAGTATATATATATGCACACCATGTATTTGTGGCATTGAACTGTAATTTTGCGGTCTTCTTTCAGGGATTCCTTACCTGGGTCTTGGCTGTTATCCAGGACTCAGTGGATCAGAACCCCCTTTGTACATAT
This sequence comes from Glandirana rugosa, assembly GCA_018402905.1. Taxonomy (NCBI): domain Eukaryota; kingdom Metazoa; phylum Chordata; class Amphibia; order Anura; family Ranidae; genus Glandirana; species Glandirana rugosa. The sequence continues at coordinate 520,647 of BLSH010389076.1, forward strand.
ATCTCTGTTCCAGTAAAAACCTAAGCTAATATCTATCTAAACTGTGTTGGAGTATCAATTAGAGGTGCCTGCAAAAATATGTCTGAACCCAGAGTGTCAGGTGGGCTGGAGGGTTCACAAGGTCAGGTCGGTGCAGAAGAACAGGCAATTCTAAGCAGCCCTCAAGGGGGCAGTGCTACATCATGATATAAACTAAAAAAGATAGAACATTTTGAAAAAGACAAACAAATATGTTTTACTTTCTGCTATAAAACAATTAAAACATTACATTTATTCATGAATTCAGGCCAAAATGTATTTTGTTATATGTCTTTGGTAAAAAAAAAAAGTGTATATTATTTGGTTTGCATGACAGTTATAGCATCTGATATAGATACTGGAATTTTTATTTCTTATACTAGTAATGACGTGATCAGCGACTTATAGTGGGACTGTGGTAGTATGGTGGGAAATCTGAAACTAACCGATGCTGAATCGGTACACTAACTGACACTAACATCAATCAACACTAATACAGTGATCAGTGCTAATGCTATACACGGTCACTGTACTAATGATACTAGCCAGAAAGGGGTTAACATCTAGGGGCGATCAAGGGTTTAATTGAGTGCCCAACAATATTTAGTGCATATGTTAGGTGCTGCTTTTAGGAAGTGATCTTGCTGCTTTTTCACCTGCTTCACAGGGAATAAAAAAAAAAAACAGCAAGATCTCCTATTAATGTTCAGAGCTCTGTGTTGTTTACAATAAGGTGACCAGATTTTTAAAATGAAATCCGGGGACATTTCTTTTTTTATTAGCAAATGGCAAACTATTTTATACGCATATTTTTCTCAAATTATATATGCAGTCAGTGGTGTACCGTGGGTTTTCAGCGCCCAGAACAAGGCAAGAAATTTGCGCCACCTAACCGAGACTAACAGACTTTTAGCACTCCCTGAGTCCCTTCCACTAGTACAGTAGTACTGACCAACCTGATTCCTACACTGAGCTACCTGACCACTGCACTAACCTATCTGATTCCTACACTGTACACTACACTAACCTAACTGATTCCTACACTGTCCATGACACTGACCTACCTGATTCCTACACTGACCTACCTGATTCCTACACTGACCACTACACTGAGCTACCTGATTCCTACACTGTTCACTACACTGGCCACTACACTGAGCTACCTGATTCCTACTTTGGCCTACCTGATCCCTACACTGACCTACCTGATTCCTACACTGACCACTACACTGAGCTACCTGATTCCTACACCGTCCACTTAACTGATCACTACTCTAACCTACCTAATTCCTACTTTGACCTACCTGATCCCTACACTTACCTACCTGATTCCTATACTGACCTGCCTGACCCCTACACTGACCACTACACTAATCTACCTGATTCCTACACTGATCTGCCTGAGCCATATGCTGTCCACTACACTGACCTACCTGACCACTACACTGATTTACCTGATCCCTACACTGATTTCTGCACTGCATTTTGCTCACCTTTCCATGATAATCCATCGGAACAGGGCTCTCCGCAGCACAGGGCACTGTTCCTGACACTCAGTCGCTCATCAGTATCCCCTGCTGAGAGCTGCTTCAATAGCCACTCTATGCTCTGTACCGCTCCTCCCTCTCTGCCGTTCTCACACACACACACGGATTGTCCGCACCTGAGGGATCAGGGGGGACAGGCTGGACCAAAGGAGTCCCTGGGTGGTGTAGGTGGCCGGGGGAGGCATGCTGCACATGACCGCAACACAGCACACTTGGGGGGGGCACAGTAATAATTTTGCGCCCTTCCCCCAAATGTTTCACCTGAAGCTGTATCATGAAATGAGTGGGCCCATGTACAAGATAAAAAGTGGGCCCCTGGGATTGGCTTAAAAGTGGAGACTGTATGTAGGTGGGTAACATGTGCAGGAGAGGAGTGCAGAGTGTATGTAGGTGGGTAGCATGTGCAGGAGAGGAGTGCAGAGTGTATGAAAGTGGGTAGTATGTGCAGGAGAGGAGTTTGGAGTGTATAGAGGTGGGTAGTATGTGCAGGAGAGGAGTGTGGAGTGTATGGAGGTGGGTAGTATGTGCAGGAGAGGAGTTCGGAGTATACGGACATGGGTAGTATGTGCAGGAGAGGAGTGCGGAGTGTATGGTGGTGGGTAGTATGTGCAGGAGATGAGTACGGAGTGTATGGTGGTGGGTAGAGTTGAGCGGACACCTGGATGTTCGGGTTCTGGAAAGGGCTAAAGGGCTGCAAAAGGAAGCAAAATGGGGGTAAGAGTAGGACAAGTGCCCTGCAAACAAATGGGGATAGGGAAATAACTTAAAATCACATTAAAAAAATCAAATATGGAGGAGGAGGTGGATGTGGAGTAGGAGGTTAAGGACACAGGTTTCGCATGGAGGCCCACTCGTTGGTGGTGAAGTGTTGCTGTTCTGCAGAGTGCCTGACCCGTGTGTGCTGCAGCTGAAACTCCACTATTGCCTGCTGCTGCTCGCACAGTCTCTCCAGCATGTGCAAGGTGGAGTTCCACCTCGTGGGCACGTCGCATAGGAGGCGGCGAGCGGGAAGGCCGAAGTTCGGTTGCAGCGCAGACAGGCGAGCAGCAGTAGGGTGAGAACACCGAAAGTGTGCACAGACAGCCCGCACTTTCTGCAGCAGCTCTGACATATCCAGGTAGTTTTTTTTAGAAATCTCTGCACCACCAAATTCAGAACATGCACCAGACAAGGGATGTGCGTCAAACCGGCTAGGCCCAGAGCTGCTACGAGATTTCGCCCATTATCGCACACCACCAGGCCGGGCTTGAGGCTCAGTGGCAACAACAGCAATGTCGACGCACTTTTTAATTTTGTGCAAGAAATGCACAGCAAGGTGCAAATGTACTATGTAGCACTATTTATTATTCTTTTTTTTTTTAAACCAGCAATGTAGACGCCCTTTGTATTTTTGTGCAAGAAATGCACCGCTGGCCGCAAATGTAGTATTTAGAATATTTATTTATTTTTTTAATCCAGCAATGTAGACACACTTTTTATTTTTGGGCAAGAAATGCACCGCTGGCCGCAAATGTAGTATTTAGAATATATATTTTTTTAAACCAGCAATGTAGACGCACTTTTTATTTTTGTACAAGAAATGCACCGCTGGCCGCAAATGTAGTATTTCGAATATATATATATTTTTTTAATCCAGCAATGTAGACACACTTTTTATTTTTGTGCAAGAAACGCACCGCTGGCCGCAAATGTAGTATTTAGAATATATATTTTTTTTAAACCAGCAATGTAGATGCACTTTTTAATTTTGTGCAAGAAATGCACCGCTGGCCGCAAATGTAGTATTTCGATTTTTTTTTTTTTAAATCAGCACTGTAGGCGCACTTTTTAATTTTGTGCAAGAAATGCCCCGCTGGCCGCAAATGTAATATTTTGCACAAAAAAAAAAAATGAATTTGTCTAACTGCAATGTAAAAGCAGTATTTAAATATGCCAAAATGTTGCCAACTGAACTAACAGAACACGATTAAAGAACTGTCCCTGACACACAAGCAGTTGCAAGTGCACTGCACTTGCAAAAATAGCTGCAAACGCCCACCTAACAAACAGAAAAATTGCTTAGGTTTTATATGAGGCACTTTGCTTAGCAAACAAAATGTACTCTAGCAAACAAAAATCTCCTCTATCAACCAATAAATCGCTGTTTTTAACAGATTTTCTAAAGCTAATCTGTCTCTGACAGCAGCAGCAGCATTCTCTCCCTACACTAGTATGAGATGATTTTCTAAAGCTAATCTGTCCCTCACAGCAACAGCATCCTCTCCCTACACTAGTAAGAGATGATGTGACATGCAGCACTATATGACTCCAGCTTATATAGAGGCTGGGTCACATGATGCACTGGCCAATCACAGCCATGCCATTAGTAGGCGTGGCTGTGATGGCTTCTAAGGGCAAACAAGTGAAACGCTTGTTGATTGGCTGCCCTGCAGCTTTTCAACAGGTGCAAAAAAACCCCCCAGAACCCAGACCTTTTCTCAAATGTCCGGGTTCGAAACACGGACACCCTAAAGTCCGGTACGAACCCAAACTTTACAGTTCGGGTTCGCTCAACTCTAGTGGCGGGTAGTATGTGCAGGAGAGGAGTTTGGAGTGTTTGGAGGTGGGTAGTATGTGCAGGAGAGGAGTGCGGAGTGTATGGAGGTGGGTAGTATGTGCAGGAGAGGAGTGCGGAGTTCATGGTGGTGGGTAGTATGTGCAGAAGGGGAGTATGGAGTGTATGGAGGTGGGTATAATGTGCAGGTCAGGAGTGCAGTGGATGGTGTCAGCAGATCTTTATTTTTATTATTTTATTTATTTTTTACTATTTCATTTTTTAGCATGTTTGTTTTTATTATTTTTTTCAAAATGCTTTTTGGGGGCCAGTGGATGGTGTCAGTAGAGCAATGGACAGTGTCAGAATTGTTTATTTTTTTTTTACAATTTTACTTTTTAAAATAATTTTTTACAATTTATTTTTGTATTTTTTTTCACAATGATTGGGGGGGGGGAGGTAGTGGACAGTGCCAGTAGGGCAGTGGATGGTGTCTGTAGTTTTGTTGTTTATTATTTTTTTTCAATATGTTTTCATTTTTTGGGGGAGAAGGGGGTGGGGAGGGGGATTATGGGGCAGTGAATGGTGCCAGTAGGGCAGTGAATGGTGTCAGTAATGTTTTATTTTTATGTATTCATTTTTTAATTTTTTTTTTATTTATTTATTTTTTCACAATGCTTTCTGGGGAGAATGGTTTAGGGCAGTGGACAGTGTTGGTAGGGGAGGGGGTGTCAGTAGTTTTTTTATTTTATATTTTTTTTACAATTTTATTTTGTAACTTTTGTTAATCTATATTGCATTTCTTTTAATCAGCCCTGTAGGGGGGCTTTGGTGAGATATCGGGGTCTAAACAGATCCCACATCTCCCCTTTGAGACAGAGAAAGGGACTGAGGACAGAGATTCCCCATTCCCTTTCTCTGCAGCCTCAGCATTGAAAATTAATGAACAGGAGACAGAGGCTCCTGCTCATTCATAAATAGAGTTGAGCGAACCTCTGGAAGTTCGGGTTCTGCTGGTCCGTCCGAACTTCGGGACAAAGTCCGGGTCCGGGTCCGGACGGAACCCGAACGATCGCACGGACAACGAACCCCATTGAAATCAATGGGGACCCGAACTTTTAGGCACAAAAATGGCTGTAACAAAGTCCTGGAAAGCCCTTGAGGGCTGCAAAAGGAAGTAAAATGGGGGTAAGGGTAGGGCAAGTGCCCTACAAAAAAATGGGGACAGGGAAATAACTTTAAATATTTAAAAAAAAATAAAAACATAAAAAAAGCAAAAATGGAGGAGAATGTGGATCATCTTCAAACTGTGTCTGAAAAGTATTAATTAACGGTAGAAGCCATATAACTCTTCTAAAATCATCTTCAAACTAGGGCAAGTGCCCTACAA
>BLSH010389076.1:530664-543455 GCA_018402905.1 Glandirana rugosa
CAAAGAGGAATCTTCGGTAGTGTCGGTACGGATGATTACCGTACCGACACTAACCGGTCACGTAGTACACTGGGTCGGAGAAATATTCGACCTCAGTATCACGACGTCAGTGTACACGAACGTACAATCGTTTCGTTAGACAGAGTTTAATCTGCAAATCTCCAACTCTAAGCAGCGGTATTTGAAATCTCAAATTTCCCCAACAATCTGATCGTTGAGCACGATCATAGCGATCGTTGTTTTATGCAGAGCTTGATCTGCAACTCAAAGCAGCGGTATGTGAAATCTCTAATTTCTGCTATCTGTCCTCAGAGCAACAGCACAGACAGCAGTAGTAAAGTAATCTATCTCAGGATGCAGGATCAGGTCTTAAAATGTCTCAAATCTGTCCCTCAAGCTTTCAGCTTCCTTTCCCTACACTAACCCATGGAGCATGTGACTGCAGCACTATGACTCCAGCTTATAAAGAGGCTGGGTCACATGATGCACTGGCCAATCACAGCCATGCCATTAGTAGGCATGGCTGTGATGGCTTCTAAGGAGAAACCAGTGAAACGCTTGTTGATTGGCTGCCCTGCAGCTTCTCAACACGTGGAGTAAAATAGCAGAACCCCGGACCGAACCCGAACGATTTTTGAAATGTCCGGGTCCGTGCCACGGACACCCAAAAGTTCGGTACGGACCCGAACGTTACATTACGGGTTCGCTCAACACTATTCATAAACTAAAGCAAGTCTATTCTGCTCAGTTATCAGAGGTCACAGGAACAATCAGTAGCGATGCTCACTGTGTCCAATTGAGAAAAGGAAGGGGCTGGTAAATTACATATTTACTGGCCTCTTCCTCCACTCTTCATCTTGACACATCCCCTGCAGCCGGTGTGAGAGAAGAGAAGGGAATCCAGCTGTGGGGGACGAGGGGGGGGGACCAGAGGAATGGATGGAGCACACAAGGGCGGAGGAGGAGGACAGCGGACCAGAGGAGCACACGGGGCAGAGGAGGAGGACACAGGAAACAGCCAGGGATCTGTGCGGTGGGAGGGACAGCTGTGATCACCGATCTCCCTGCATGGCTTTTCAGCTGACAGCCACAGGAGGGAGAGAAGAAGCGGCTGTCAGCTGATCGATGCAGGGAGATTGGTGATCACAGCTGCCCCTCCGGCCGCACCGATCATCCCTGGCTGTGAACCAGGGGACCATCCATGGGTGCAGTGTGGGTCATCCATGGGTGAATACCCTGTACCCATGGATGATACGCCACTGACCTGAGGCATGAGTACTAGCTGCCCCACCACGCCACTGTAATCCAGGGACAAATCCAGGGACAGACTGGCTCCGAGGACAGTGTCCTCAATCCAGGGACTGTTCTCGGAAGCCAGGAACGTCTGGTCACCCTAGTTTACAACACAGAGCTCCCTTCCCTGAATGACAGCGCCGATCAGTGCATGCCAGCAATCAAACATTGGCAGCTACTGCTTTGTGCTGAACCCAATCACAGCACAGCCGGGGTGGCATGTGCGCCCCCTAGCCGGAAGTGCTGATCATGTGTCAGATACGTGATCCAATTCAGAACGGCCATCCTGCTGCAGTATATCTGCATGGGGCTGTCGGCAAATGGTTAAGAGCCTGTCACTTTCACAGTGACAAGTTCTTAAAGTGACGATAGTAAGAACTACCTCAATTGGCTGCCCAGTCAGCAATGATACCAAAATTGCTGCAAATGCTTGCCTGAATTAGGCACAGGTAGTTCTGAGGGGAGTTACCACCAGAAAAGGTTCTAAGAGCCTTATTGAATTCCCCTGTGTGTTTTGTGTTCTTATGTCTATGGCTATAATAAATCAGGAGAACAGTAGCAGAGTTAAACTGTTTCCTTGATAGCTATAGGAGTTCAGTCCTATTGACAATCCACCCTACTGTACACTTTGTCCAGCACAGGTAGGGTTATGATGGAGTGGTCCCTGCATTTCTTGGTTTGGTACAATGCTAATGGCTGAAGGCTGCTGCATTTTTAATACATGTTTTATTACTAACGAGGTCTAAAAAACTGACTGGAAAATGAATCAGCATTCCAGTAACACGCCATCCTGTAATTGCTTTAAAAAATGTCTTTCATAAACAGTGACTGGTTGCTGCATAGCCTGCAAGAATTTCATAGAAGAAATATTGTAGTATGTGCACTTTTCAGCTTTCAGCAAATTCATTAGTTGTCTTCAAAATTAACCCCAAAATTGAGAGCTTCGTTCAAAGTATGTTACTATTTCTTTCCAAATACTAGGCCAGATACATTTTACTTATAGAAATTTGACTTAAACCTTCAGAGTAAAAGCCTCGTACACAAGATCAGAATTTCGGACGACCGTTTTTTGTTGGATGCTGGTCTCATGTCGAAAGTGAAGAGGTTACTAACCATACGAAAATTATCGTACGACAGAATACAACTCCAGAAGTGACTTAATGTGTTGAATAGCTTTGTATGTATTTTTTTCATGTCTGAGCATGCGTAGTCTTGCTCTTATGATTTTTTTTTCAGAGGAAAATCATACTAATTAAACAAAATCTGCACATCCAGCTTTTGTCAGACGAAAAACATAATTGGCTGTCGAAAGCACCATACTAATGATCCAAAAATCGGCAGATCGTTCGTCGGACTAAATTTTACTTCCAATTTTCATATCGTGTGTACGGACCTTAAGATGGTCCCCTGATCCAGATCCCAGTGCCTGTAAAATGCTTATGCAGAAGGCTCAGGGATAGACAACCTTGGCACTCCAGCTGTGATGAAGCTACAAATATCATCATGCCTCTGCCCTTAGAAGTTACACTTGTGGCTGTTAGAATCTTGCAATGCCTCTTGGGGCTTATAGTTCCACAAAGGCTGGAGGTTTTAGGGGAGTAGACAATAACCACTTAAGCGAACACACCTGTATACCTAAGTAAAATGACTTATGAATGCTCAAAAAGAGAAACCAAAACATAAAAAAAATGACAATTATAGGAAGGAGGGAAATACGTTGTTAATTTGGGCTATTTATGGTAAATTAAAGCAGAACTAAGTATAACTGTTTTCCAAAAGAAAGCTTAAAGTGGACCTTCACTTAAAAGTAAAAGTATTACTAATGTGTCTCCCCTCCCCCTCCTCTAACATCTTTGGTAGTTTTTTTGGGGGCGGGTACCTTTTTCTGGCAGTTGCTCACTCCGACTTCTGCCTTTCTTGCAAAGGCGAGAATTATTGAAGTTCAGCCTACCCCCCTCCCCACCCACAAACTCCTGGAACACGCCACATGTCCCAAGAGGCTGCAGGACCAATCCGTTAGCATAGCAACATCTCACTCATACACAGTAGGGAGCCAACTGTGGAACAACAGAAAGTCACAGCCAGCTTCCCACAGCCAAGATGGCGGCACTGGGGATCCAAGGCCCAGCAAAGAACCAGCCCAGGTGAAGACAGCACTGGATTCCTGGGCTGGTGACTGTCTGCTTATTAAAAGTCAGCAGTTACAACATTTGCAGCTGCTGTCTTTAATTTTTTAAAGACTAGTTCCTCTTTAGGTTGGAAATTTTCAATAAATTTTTATTTACATTCTGGGGGACAGTTACTAAAATTGGAGCACTCAGAATCTGGTACAACTGTGCATAGTAGCCAACCAGTTTCTAACTTCAGCCTGTTCAATTAAGCTTTGGCAATAAAACCTGGAAGCTGATTGGTTTGTATGCAAAGCTGTGCCATATTTTGCACTCTCCAGTTTAGTAAATAACCTCCTGTGGCTACTAGTGTATGTGCAATGTATGCTAAATTGAAAGTGTGCCTCTGGTGATAACTGCCACAGGAAAAAGTGTGCTTATGTCAGCTCTCAACTAATACCTCAATCCACAAATGATTGGTGTCATGTGTGCATCACCATGGCAAATTAGGATCTAAATAGAGGCTAAAATGACACAGTTCACAGCAGATGGGGATAGGATGGCTTAGTTAATTTTTTGGAAAAGCAGTAGGAAGAGCTAGAGCAAAACACACAGAGGGGTGGGACTTGTGTCTCTAAATGTACTCCAATAAATAGATTTTATGGTAAGTACAAACATATTTTTTTAATTCTTGTTCATTGAAGGACACAGAAATCCAGATACAGTTGGGACATCCAAAAGCAGTCCAACTGAGGGATGGACAACAGCCAATGGCAGGCCTAAGGGGGCTGAGAACTGTCTGCAACTGAAGGACCAATGTCCATTCCTGAACCAGATGATGTGAAGCCAAGTTGGCAATGACCAGGGGTATGCTACAATGGATCAACGTGATACTCAAGAGCAGGATAGCAGAGATCACCATCAGAGGGTAATAATGGAATACAATGGAATACTGAGCCTGAACAAGCAAGTGACTGTAGAAACAAAAACCCACCAAAAAGTAGAATATAATACCCAATAAAGGAAAACAACTCACAACATGATGAGGTCAACAGAAAAAAAACTCTGGAGCAAGCCCCCAGGAGAACAGATCCCCAGAAAGAACCTCAGACAAAGTCAGGCCTGCAAGAAAGTAGTGCATAAAGACTGACCCCTAAAACCAGGAGAGAATGCAAAGGTTCAGTCCCACAAAGTTAGCCTGACTGAAAAGGTTTTGGGTTCTTTAGAGGCACCTCTACAAGTGTAGGCAGGATGAAAGGCATACTGCAACCCCAAACTGGTGAAGGGGGCACTAGAAGAATATGAGGATGAACAAAAAAACCCATTCAACTTAACAGGCCCCCCTGGAGATCATCAGAAACCCTATGTACACTATATATATATATAGTATCTCACAAAAGTGAGTACACCCCTCATAGTTTTGTAAATATTTTATTATATCTTTTCATGTGAAAACACTTAAGAAATGACACTTTGCTACAATGTACAATGTAAAGTATTGAGCGTACAGCTTGTATAATAATGTACATTTGCTGTCCCCTCAAAATAACTCAACACACAGCTATTAATGTCTAAACCACTGGCAACAAAAGTGAGTACACTCTTAAGTCAAAATGTCCAAATTGGCCCCAAAGTGTCAATATTGTGTGTGGCCACCATTATTTTCCAGCACTACCTTTACCCTTTTGGGCATGGAGTACACCAGAGCTTCACAGGTTGCCACTGGAGTCCTCTTCCACTCCTCCACGACAACATCACGGAGCTGGAGGATGTTAGAGACCGTGTGCTCCTCTACCTTCCGTTTGAGGATGCCCCACAGATGCTCAATAGGGTTTAGATCTAGAGACATGCTTGGCCAGTCCATCACCTTTAACCCCAGCTTCTTTAGCAAGGCAGTGCTGGTCCTGGAGGTTTGTATGGGGTCGTTATCATGTTGGAATACTGTGGCGCAGTCTCTGAAGGGAGGGGGATCATGCTCTGCTTCAGTATGTAACAGTACATGTTGGCATTCATGGTTCCCTTATTGAATTGTAGCGTCCCAGTGCCAGCAGCACTCATGCAGCCCCAGACCATGACACTCCCACCACCTTGCTTGACTGTAGGCAAGACATGCTTGTCTTTGTACTCCTCATCTGGTTGCCGCCACACACGCTTGACACCATCTGAACCAAATACGTTTATCTTGGTCTCATCAGTCTCATCTTCCAGTAATCCATGTCTTTAGTCTGCTTGTCTTCAGCAAACTGTTTGTGGGCTTTCTTGTGCATCATCTTTAGAAGAGGCTTCCTTCTGGGACGACAGCCATGTGGACCAATTTGATGCAGTGTACTGCATATGGTCTGAGCACTGACAGGCTAACCCCCCACCCCTTCAACCTCTGCAGCAACCTCTGCAGCAGTACTCATGCATCTATTTCCCAAAGACAACATCTGTATATGATGCTGAGCACGTGCACTCAACCTCTTTGGTCGACCATGGTCAGGCCGGTTCTGAGTGGAACCTGTCCTGTTAAACCACTGTATGGTCTTGGCCACCGTGCTGCAGCTCGGTTTCAGGGTCTTGGCAATCTACTTATAGCCTAGGCCATCTTTATGTAGAGCAACAATTCTGTTTTTCAGATCCTCAGAGAGTTCTTTGCCATGAGGTGCCATGTTGAACTTCCATTGACCAGTATGAGAGAGTGAGAGCGATAACACCAAATTTAACACACCTGCTCCCCATTCACACCTGAGACCTTGTAACACCACAAGTCACATGATTACCGGGCAGGAAAAATAGCTATTTGGCCCAATTTTGACATTTTCACTTAGGGTGTACTCACTTTTGTTGCCAGCGGTTTAGACATTAACGACTTTGTGTTGAGTTATTTTGAGGGGACAGCAAATTTACACTGTTATACAAGCTGTACACTCACTACTTTACATTGTAGCAAAGTGTAATTTCTTCAGTGTTGTAACATTAAAAGATAGAATAAAATATTTACAAAAATGTGAGGGGACTACTCACTTTTGTGACATACTATATATATATACAGAGTGTGCACATTGGCTCGGTTCAGGACTACACAGCATAGATGTGGACTGGAGAAAACTGCTTTTGTAGCTTTCTATGGGTTTTGGTATTCCTGCATGGGGCTCTGTAGTTTGCAGATCCCATAGTGTCTTGGGTGGGACGAGATCTCCAAACCTGTGTCCAGGTTTTATGGAGGACCAGCAGGGTGTGTGCTCAGGTGAGCACAGTCCTTATAATGAAGGTATGGGAATACCTCGTGGCTCCCAGTTGGAGACTGCTCCACCCAAGGAAGATAGGAGGTCTCCAGGGTCAAAAGGTGCAGGTGGCAACCAGAGTACATGTGTGACTGCAAGGCAGTAACCACCCTGAGGACTAAGGCCAGAGCAGAGCTGTGGGGGTTAAAATAAAGTGGTCGGCACAGGAACACCTATGGTTGGGATGACCAGCATAAAGAGCAGAGGAACTGCAAATAAACCTGAGTAAGAGCTTAAGAGCCCAGTGGGCTAGCATTTTCTGTTTATGTGAATTTAATGGGGAAGAACCCCTGTGTGGGAAACCTTTATGTTACATACTTTTTATTTGCCTTTTAATAAAAATGGGCTACCAGGCCCTTAAAATATAGTCCCTGACTACCATGAATAACTGGAAAACGCATCTACCACTAGAGCTAACGGGCCCCCATGTTACAAGTGGCTGTTGGATGCGGGCACAAGACAGTAGAATCCGGGTCCTTGCTCCACAGTGAGTTCATGTCAGGAATTGTTGGCCTGATATGGAGGCAGCAAAAGCAGAGATTGTGTCTGTCACCTGCAAAGAGGTACCTGGAGACATTTTCAATTATAGTACAGAGAGGAACAAAAATTGTGACATGGAAAAGTGTAAGCTGGCAAAGATTGGTACTGCTAGCAATGGGTCATGCGTTGCTCATCTCAGTTGTTAGGACAACTGCCCACAGAGATTTGAACAACAGGTGCAGTGAAGCCTTGTGAAGGTCCCATAGGGGATAGCTGCTCACCTGTGTGTTGTCCCTCCATGGGCTTGGCCCTTACAAACCCTGAGAAAGAAAGAACAGACGGTATTAGTAATTGGAGAAATGGTGATTTATTACTGAATGTTAATGTAAATAATGGCCTTGATATGAAAAGGAGTTGGTAAACCTAAGAGACCTACTGTGATGGGGAAAACAGGTAACATTGAAGGAACAAGTGGCTCCTCATTAGGAATAGTGTCAGGAGTAGGTTCCCTACAGAACCCAGAAAGTGTGTTGAAAGGCAAGGGTCCACCAGAAAAAGAAATGTGAGTTCAGGAACCCCAAGGACAGAGGGCTGAAGATACAGAACTGTACGACCCTGCTGCAATCTAGGCTAGGGCGTGCCTGGAAACGCACCCGAAAAAAAGATTGGGCCTACGCAGGTGTCAGGAGATGCTGTCACTGGATAATTGGTTGTTTGAAGGACACAGAGCATAGATGTGGACTGGAAAAACTGCTTTTGCAGCTTTCTCCAGGTTTTGGTATTCCTGCATGGGGCTCTGTAGTTTGGAGATTCCATAGTGTCTTGGGTGGGACAGGCTCTCCAACCCTGTGTCCAGGTTTTGTGGAGGACCAGCAGGGTGTGTGCTCAGGTGAGCACAGTCTTTATAATGAAGGCATGGGAATACCTCATGGCTCCGAGTTGGAGACTGCTCCACCCAAGGGAGACAGGAGGTCTCCAGGAGTCAAAAGCTGCAGATAGCAGCCAGAGCATGTGTGCGACTGCAAGAGATCCTTTCCATGTGAAAAAAAAATCCAAAATAAAGTACACAGTTCATTCGAGTATATATGTGTATATACAGTTCATATGTTACACTTCTTCCTCTGAAATTATCACTTTCTTACAGATGTGCACCTTATTTTAATCCTCTTTTGACCTTCACCCTTATGCGTCCTCTATATTAGCAATAAATTGTGAGGTGGAAGCGGGGAAAGAGGCTGGTAAATATGTAATTTACCGCCCCCTTCCTTTTCTAAATGAACACACTCACTCACTGTGTTCATTCATAACTAAAGCATAGTTTACTATGCTTCAGTCTGTGAATGAACAGGGAGCCGCTCATCACAGATCACTTCCCGTTCATTTACTGCCCAGTGCAGCTGAGGCTGCAGAGAAAGTCATGTGTGTTTGAGCTTTGGGGTGCACACCCTAATGCAATAGGCTGCAGCAAAGGGAAAAGAAGGAGAGAGCACACAGCCGCCCTAGTGTTTTACCATTTATTGTGATAAAGTAAAAAACATACAACAAGGTTGCACTCACACAGAGATTCTTGGACATCCAGGTCATGGCAACTGTAGCCCAGGTGGGGAGTCTCTCATCTCCCAGCCAGTCTGCACTAGATGTGACTGCTCTGTGGCTCCAGGGGGAAGGAGAAACTTGGAGAGACAGACTGCAGCATCCCACAGTGTGATACTCCACTGCTGTGCATGCGCCTGGAGCAGCCGGCGTTGCATAGCGTGGATCCAACCCCGACCAAACAGCAGAGCAAGTAGGTAGTGTGATAAAGACGACTACATGTTTCGGAGGTGTGGCTTCCTTTCTCAGGTCCTCCCTTACACCTCCATGTGCTGCACCATATGAGAAAGCCTGGATCCTCACACTACACATGTTTCTATTATGGTGGACCGGTCGGAAGAAGATGACTGCCCCACAACATGGGGAGAAGGGAACACACTACAAAAACGAGGAAGTAAACCCAGATTGGGTTTACTTGCTCAATATAACCATGTAAAGTAGAAGCATAATGGGCTACTATGCATTGCATAGTAGCCCATTATGTGCCACTTACCTGCAAACGAAGCCTGCAGCATCCATCGATGTCCCCGCTCCAGGCCATGTCCATCTTCTGCCCCTCTTCCTTCCGGGGCCGCGACTCCAGCGATGTGACTGGCTGGATCGTGAGCCGCCAGTCACAGCACAGGGTTAGTGGAGAAACGGCACGGAGGCCGTTTCTTCACTGCGCATGTGCCGACATGACGTCGGCACATGCAAAACACTGCATATCTCTCCTGAACCGTGCAGGTTTGGGAGATATGCAGTGCACCTACAGGTAAACCTTATTCTTGGCTTACCTGTAGGTTAAAGTGGTTGTCACAGGTTGACAACCACTTTCACTCTGCATGGAGATGATACTAAAATGTAATTCCATCAAAGTATTAATAATAAAATTTCATTTGTAAACATTCATTGATAACATTTATATAAAATTCATTATAAAAATGAATTATAGAATTCATAAAATAAAAGATGTATAAATGTAATGAATGTAATAAAAATAAAAAGTAAACATGAAAATACAAATAATAAAAAAATACATAAAAAGTGAAGTGTTTATTAATTGATAATGGCAAAACCACACACATCTAAAACCATCAACAATACCTTTATAAACAGATCAAATTGGTGCTATATTAATTTATCTTATACTCTCTTGAGAATATCTTAAAATGGTATAAAATTGCATATACACGCTTACACACACATATACAAATATAAACATATGTGCACATATATATACAAACACATCCACAAACCAATTGCGCACATGCGTGTGCATGCACGCACATCATGATCAAATCCTTCTGATAGCACATAGTAACAACTAAAAGCAGATGCAAAATGAGATGCTCTGGCCTTATAGAATACCTATGGGTCAACAAAATGGCTATACAAGTCCTCTTCATGGCAGTCATGTGATGTTTGGAGCTCTCCCCAATATGATGTGAAGTAATACCTTTAGAGGTGATTGGCCAAAGGAGGTAAGTTTGTACCACATCTTTTCCTCCTATAAATTGAGTAGCATTAAAAAAATACATTGCAATTTGTATGGGACAGTGTTTGAAAGATAGCAGTGACACAATTCTCTTAGTGTACTACCCACCAACAGAATATAAGGTTTTGGGGGGGGGGCGACAAATTGAACTACACACACCTACAGGGTTGTGGCAGACCTTTGGAAAGTTCTGGATTAGATGTGGGTTGTTATTTGCATATTTATCTACAATTAGCTAAAAATCCTCTTACTGTTTTAAATAACAGTCCTGGCACAAGCTGTTCCCTTTAAAATAAAAGAGAGTGCACAATCAGATGTCAGTCGGCAGTGAACATTTTCTTTTGAAAGGGGACAGTAGTGTTGTTACATTTTATTTAACTCAAGCATTAATGGTTGAGTTATTTTAATGTATTGGTATAGAATGGCATTGTATTTAAAGTGGTTGTAAATAGAGTTGAGCGAACTTCTAGAAGTTCGGGTTCTGCTGGTTTGGCCGAACTTCGGGACAAAGTCCGGGTTCGGGTCCGGACAGAACCCGAACTTTGCCCCGAACCCCATTGAAATCAATGGGGACCCGAACTTTTAGGCACAAAAATGGCTGTAAAAAAGTCCTGGAAAGTCCTAGATGTCTGCAAAAGGAAGGAAAATGGGGGTAAGGGTGGGACAAGTGCCCTACAAAGAAATGGGGTCAGGGAAATAACTAAAAGCATTTTTTTTAAAAAATCACATAAAAAAATCAAAAATGGAGGTGGATGTGGACCATCTTCAAACTGTGTGTGAAAAGTATTAATTAACGGTAGAAGCCATATCACTGTTCTAAAATCATCTTCAAACTGTGTGAAAAAAGTATAAATTAGCCGTGAGAACCCATATCACTGTTCTACAATCGTCTGGAAACTGTGTGCTAAACTAAAACGGGGAGAACCCATATCACTGTTCTACAATCATCTGGAAACTGTGTGTTAAACTTAAACTAAAACCGGGAGAACCCATATCACTGTTCTACAATCATCTGGAAACTGTGTGTTAAACTTAAACTAAAACCGGGAGAACCCATATCACTGTTCTACAATCATCTGGGAACTGGGTGTTAAACTTAAACTAAAACCGGGAGAACTCATATCACTGCTCTGCAATTATCTGGAAACTGTGTGTTAAACTTAAACTAAAACCGGGAGAACCCATATCCCTGTTCTAAAATCATCTAAAAACTGTGTGTGAAAATATATCAGAGAAAAGCAATATCCCTGTTCTAAAATCATCTAAAAACTGTGTGTGAAACTATAGCAGAGCGAAGCCATATCCCTGTTCTTCTCTCTGCTATATTTTCACACACAGTTTTTAGATGATTTTAGAACAGGGATATGGCTTTTCTCTGATATATTTTCACACACAGTTTTTAGATGATTTTAGAACAGGGATATGGCTTTTCTCTGATATATTTTCACACACAGTTTTTACATGATTTTAGAATAGGGATATGGCTTTTCTCTGATATATATAACAGTGATATGGGTTCTCCCGGTTTTAGTTTAAGTTTAACACACAGTTTCCAGATGATTGTAGAACAGTGATATGGGTTCTCCCGGTTTTAGTTTAAGTTTAACACACAGTTTCCAGATGATTGTAGAACAGTGATATGGGTTCTCCCGGTTTTAATTTAAGTTTAACACACTGTTTCCAGATGATTGTAGAACAGTGATATGGGTTCTCCTGGTTTTAGTTTAAGTTTAACACACAGTTTCCAGATGATTGTAGAACAGTGATATGGGTTCTCCCGGTTTTAGTTTAAGTTTAACACACAGTTTCCAGATGATTGTAGAACAGTGATATGGGTTCTCCCGGCTAATTTATACTTTTTTCACACAGTTTGAAGATGATTTTAGAACAGTGATATGGCTTTTACCGTTAATTTCTTGTTCAAAGTTTTTATTAGAGAAAAAAGCAGTTTAACAAGTATAAAGACCAATATAGTTTGATACAATGTAGTCAAACATTAGAATACAACAATATGTAGGCCCCTAGAGTGCCACACTCGGTAGGGGGGAGGGGGGCAAGAAAGGGGTGGAGACTTGGAGTGTGGTTAACATTATATGTTAAGAACATTTGTAGCATAATATACATGGCAGAGCTTGTATTCTAGTCTGTAGAATAATCAGTTGGTCTTTAGGTTGACTGCAAAACATTTGTAAAAAATACAAGAGTATAGGGTAGAGAAAGGAAAAGGAAAAAGATGAAGAGGGGGTATAGAAGAGGGAGTTGGGCAGAGGGGGGGAGAGGGGGACATCGGATGGAGATCACTCGACAGTTTGTTTCACCCCAGTAGATTGGGAGAGTAGTGGGTCATAGTATCTATGGTAACAGGAGCTCACTGTCTAGATCCGGGGGAAGAAAGTGTTTGGTCCATGGCAGCCATTGTTTTTCGAATTTGGGAATGGTGTTGCCAATGGTTGCTTCAATTTTGGCATGTATCATGGCGTTTGTGATTCTGTGCTTCACTTCGGGAAGTGGGAGGAGTGGTGTTTTCCAAGCTTTTGCTATGGTTTGTTTCTGTCTCTTGATTATTTGTAGGAT
>BLSH010389076.1:548333-559943 GCA_018402905.1 Glandirana rugosa
TACGGCGAAATCTCGAGGCGTGTCGGGCCTCCTAAACTCTCGGGATTTGTCGTTCGGCGTGAGGTAGGTAGGGAGTGACTCCGAGTGTCTGCGAGGGGGCGAGGGCCACGTGCGGCGCGCGACGAACGGTACCAACGGTGTCCGTGGTTCGTCTTCTAGGCCTGGTTTTCGTATGCACTCCGGGACCGAGCCCGGAGGTCGTTCTACCGCAGCGGTTCGTGGAGGTTTCGGAGGAGCGGCGCTAGTGTGTCCGAGGGAGGGCGTGTGGTAGGCCTACTTCCACTCAGACTATGTCTGTGGGATCGCTGAGGGAACCGACTGCTTTACGGAGGTCCTAGCAGTCTTTCAAAATGTTTAAGGATGCCTGGAGGCATTTCGTCAGCCAAGGGAGTCGCTAGGGTGTCTGTATCAGACTCACCTTCATCCGGATGGTGTGCGGGAGGAAGTCTGTGTGATCGCGGCGAGGAGGCTTTAGAGGTGCTTGGCGGCGCCATCTTGTTGGAGGCCCGAGCCAGGGCCTCACGTATGCTTTTGGTCCGGATCTTCTGCTTGGTGCCTGTGGCAACCATGGCAAGCAGCGCGCGGCGTGCACCGGGAGCAGGGGAGCGTCTGTGAGCCTCAGTGAGGGATGGATGGAGTGCGGCTTGCTGTTTAGGGCTCTCAAATCCTCCGGGCTGTGCGGAGCTCTAAAGCGGCATGTCCGTACCGCTCGGCTTCGCGCATGCGCACCCGGCTTTTACCGTTAATTAATACTTTTCACACACAGTTTGAAGATGGTCCACATCCACCTCCATTTTTGATTTTTTTATGTGATTTTTTAAAAAAAAATGCTTTTAGTTATTTCCCTGTCCCCATTTCTTTGTAGGGCACTTGTCCCACCCTTACCCTTATTTTCCTTCCTTTTTCAGACCTCTAGGACTTTTCAGGACTTTTTTACAGCAATTTTCAGAACTTTTAGTAAAATTACCAGAACCCCAGACCCGAACCCGGACACCCAAAAGTTTGGTACGGACCCGAACTTTACAGTCCGGGTTCGCTCAACACTAGTTGTAAAGGTTTTTTTTTGTTCTTCTAAATAATAAACATGTTATACCTACATGCTCAGTGCAAGGCTTTTGCACACAGCGGCCCCAATCCTCTTCTTCTGGGGTACCCCTGTGGTGCGCCTGGCTCCTCCTCTTCATTGGGTGCCCCCACAGACAGCCGAAAAGGTTATCACACAAGGATTGTGCCACCTTTCTTGATCTTTGTGTACCATGAATCTATCTTGGGGGTCAATCATCTGGCCCTGCCTACATGCTGACAACTGCAGGTGGTGGCAACTTACCTAGTGAGAAAAGTTATCACACAAGGATTCTAGCTCACAGGATAACGTGTGGAATCTCAGTAGTGTGTGGGAGTCATATGTAGCGCCCCCTGGTAGGTGGGAGCTAGAGTGTAGAGTTTTTTGTGTATAGGTGAGGTAAAATTTAGTCAAGTCTGACTGAGAGCAGGCCTGATTGTTTTGATTTCTGGGCTGGGAGTGGCTCAGGTAGGACTGGGCAGTTCCTAGATGATTTCACTGGGTTCTCCTACTTCTTTCCAGAAGGGACTGGAACATTCTGGAGAGAGAGGCTGGAGGGTTGTAGTCATCTGGGTATTCTAAGGAGCCCTGACCAATCCCCAACCTCGATTGGCAGGGGGCAGGCCTCTCTTAAATACCTTGGGACAGCCCAATCATAAGGACGAGTGTGTCAGATGGAAGAGTGGAGATGTAGCAGGTGCTATGGAGGCCTCACCTGGGAGAGAACACCCAGTCAGGGGTGGGTGACCTTGAGGCCTGGAGGTTCAGGTGCAGCCAGGAGCTGAGTCGGTTCTTGGAGCAGCACAAGGGAGCAGCAGAGAAGCTACATAAAAGACTCTTTAAAACATCCACCGGTGTCGGTGAGTGATAGACCCTGGGAGCTGGACAGAAAGGCTGGAACAGGCTGGGGAGGAAACAGTGGACAGTCCATGGAGGTCGGAGGAGCCAGTCAGGGGAAAGAGTGTCACTGGTAGAGAGGTAGGCCGGTGTGGCCTGGAAGAGGATGGGCTTGGAGTAGTAGTTCATCCATAGCCAGCTAGCACCAATGTACAATGTACTTAGCTACACTTTGAGGGCCTGTGGCTTCATAGCTGGGAACCCGTGGCCCTTGCCTGTAATGGGTGGTCCAGAGGTCCTGCTAGCAGAAGAGCAGGCCTCACCATGTGCTAGCTGCGGTAGAGAAAGAAGTGTCATGGAGGCCTGATAAACTGCCTTTCAGGCCTGGAAGAACAAGTATTGTGCAGGAGAGAAGTAAAGAGTGGAACGGTCAGCAAGTGTCAGTGCTGGAGGAAGAGGAGTGTATAAACTGTTGGTGTATATAGAACGGTCCTGTTCATTAATTCACTGGGCATCCCACAGCAATCCCAACCCTATCCAAGTTTATCCCCTCAATAAAACAACAAAACAATGTACCGACCTGTTCCATGACTGCGGATGTGAGGAAAACTGTGTGATTGAGGGCAGAGAGACAGGTGAACCATATCTACCAGCCACCCCTAAGGGGACTATTGGCTGTACATATACAGCACCCCTCACCAATTACATACAGGCAGTGCTGGAGGTGCCGGAACTGCGTTCCCCCGCATTCCCGCTGAAAAAAGCTCTGGTTAATGATATCAGCCATTGACATCGGCAGCCAGCCAGGGAGCTATCATTTGCAGAAGGAGTGCAACAAGAGAGGATTGTTGTGGTGCAGGGACAACATGGGGACAAGGTACCTTTCCAGATGTGGCCCCCTGTAAATGTTAAGATCATTTGATCACAATAGCACAATTGGGAGTCAGGAACAAAATGTTTTCACTCCATGACAGGAAGAGCCTCAGAAAGGACCAGGTATCATCATAAAAGCTGCAGAGTTCAAAATAATGAAAACAACATCTGAAATGACTTTAACATGTTAATGAGTACATGAGCTATGAGTGACTGTATTACATGTACTTCATAAAGCAGTGACTCTGACTGACATTCACTGCAGGTGAATCTTCCTGCTGCATGTGACAGTGATTGATGTAATAATTATATATAAAAAATCTCGCGCTAACTAATAAAATTAAAGACTGCTGCACTTTTACTATTCCTCGAATAATGAAAAATGGGTGAAAGATATAAAAGATTTGAGCTGTCTCTTGTGTAAAACATTATCAACAAATTATATGGTGACTCAACATTAAGGCTACTTTCACACTGAGGCGCTTTACAGGCACTATTTACCTAAAAATAGCGCCCTCAAAAGACCAGCCCAATCCACCCCAATGTGAAAGCCTGAGTGCTTTTACACTGGGACGGTACGCTTGCAGAACGTTACAAAAAGTCCTGCAAGCCGCATCTTTGGGGCAGTGCGGTGAGCGGTCATATACCGCTCCTCCACCACCCCTGCCCATTGAAAACAATGGGCAGCACTTCCAAAGCGGCTGCACACCGCCTCAGTGGGGGGTTAAAAGCGCCGCGCATGCCGTAGCGCCGGTGTAACAGAGGTAAATCCCCGCTGACACTAGCGGGGATTTACCGCTACCGCCCGCCCCAGAGTGAAAGTAGCCTAAATGTTTCGATATGTGATTTCCACTTCAAAAATAAATAATAAAAATAAGTTCAACAAAACAAATGTCCATGTGTGTCCATACACAATATTTGTTTAAATCTTATTCCAACAACTTGTTAACTACTTGTCGACCAGCCCCCATCATTATACAGCTGCAGGTCGGCTCTCATGCACAAACTAACGTACCTGTACGTCGGTACGTGCATGTGGGATTTGGGGCGCACTCATAGTCTGCCGGCGACCCGCGATCGCTCTGTACAGAGGCAGAAGAGGGATTTGCCAATGTAAATATGGCAGATCCCCGTTCTGACAGGGGACATGACAGAGATCTACTGTTCCCAGTGATTAGGAACAGCAGTCTCTGTCATGTCCCTGCCAGCCCATCCCCCCTACAGTTAGAACACACCCAGGGAACACAGTAAACCCCTTGATCGCCCCCTAGTCATAACCCCTTCACTGCCAGTGTCATTTTTACATTGATCACTGCATTTTTATAGCACTGATCAATGTAATAATGTCACTGGTCCCCAAAAAGTGTCATTTGGTTAGATCTGTCCGCCACAATTTCACAGTCCCACTAAAAATTGCAGATCGCCGCCATTACCAGTAAAAAAATAAATATATAAATAAAAGTCCACAAATCTATCCCGTAGTTTGTAGACGTGAAAACTTTTGTGCAAACCAATCAATATACGCCTATTGAGATTTTTTTTTTAACAAAAATATGTACAAGAATATATATTGGCCTATATTATTATTTTAGCAGAAAGTAAAAAAAAATTGTTTTATTTCAAAATTGTCTCTCTTTTTTGTTTAAAGCGCAAAAAAATAAAAACCGCAGAGGTGATCAAATACCACCAAAAGAAAACACGATTTGTGGGAAAAAAAGGACATCAATTTTGTTTGTGTACAACGCCACGTGATCGCACAATTGTCAGTTAAAGTGACGCAGTGCTGCATTGCAAAAAATGGCCTGGTCAAGAAGGGGGTAAATCCTTCCGAATGCTGGGCTGAAGGTTAAACTGTGCGACGTTCCCAGTGATAAAATTGAAAAACAATCCATATGAAGATTAGATATGCCTCTTACCAGATCCATGTGATTTCTATTTTTATAGGACATCACAATATGCATGAGGTAAGCAGGTATCGATGTGTAGCCTTGTCCAATGTATACTCCAACCTCCGCAATGGATGGATCAGACAGCCTCCAGTTTAGTGTCTCAACACCGCCCTCTCAGGTCTCGATCTCCACATTCAATGGGTCGGGCAGCCTACAAATCCATGTCCCAGCCCAGCACACCTCGATCCGGGCTAACTCTGCACTTCCACCCAGGGTATGTATTGGATTAAGTACAGAGAAAAAGGCTCATTGCATAGTATATCAAAAACATGAGGGATTTATTGGGCTAAAATATGCACTTAAAGCATAGAGAAATAAATAAACAGTAGAGAGAGGATGATCCAGCCTAGAGATCACCAACAGGTCTGGATCCTAATCACGTCACAACTCCCGTCTCCTTCCAATGCATTTCCCCATAACAGGCTACGTCTGCAAATGGAGGATCTACTGCTTATTTATTTCTCTATGATGTAAGTGCATATTTTTAATTCTAATGATGGGGCATTATTCCTTCCATTGAGACCCATGGTAAGGCACTATTCTCCCTACTAATTCTAATGATGGGGCACTATTCCTTCCACTGGGGGAGCAAAATATTACTGCGCACACATACAAAAATGTCATTAAATCCTACAAGGCTATTTAAAGCACCTGAACATAATAAGCAAATAAGCAAATATGGGGATTTGGTCACATCATATGGTCATACAGTGCTTGAGCACTACACTAATCATAGAATGGTTGAGAAGTGGGATCTTTAATTTTACGGTTAGTGTAGGACCCACTGAAAATGGGGTACTTTGACGCAGTAGTGGGCTTAAGCACTGTATGGCAATACGATGTGACCAAATCCCCATATTTGCTTATTATATTTTAGGGCTTTAAATAGCCTTGTAGGATTTAATGACATTTTTGTATGTGTGCGCTGTAATATTTTGCTCTGTTTGTATGGTCTTATAGAAGCACCATCTTAATGTCATGCATGGTTAGAGTGTGCCCCACAAGTCTTTGTTTGTCTGTTATATGGGTCCTGACCAGACCCCTTGGGATGGAGCGCCCCATCATCCTCCACCAGTACTTCTAATCAGTGTCCACCTGAGTTATAGGAGGAGTCCTTTTAGTTCTCCCATAAAGAGGAGTGTATTTCTCCCATAGTTGAGAAGTGGGATCTTTCATTCTATGGTTGGTGTAGGACCCACTGAAAATGGGGTACTTTGACACAGTAGTAGGTTCAAGCACTGTATGACCACATGGTGTGACCAAATCTCCATATTTGCTTATTTGCTTGTTATGTTCAGGTGCTTTAACCACTTCAGCCCTGGAAGGATTTCCCAGTTTAGGACCAGAGCACTTTTTGCTATTCGGCACTGCGTCGATTTAACTGACAATTTGCGCGGTCGTGCGACATTGTACCCAAACTAAATTTGCGTACTTTTTTCCCACAAATAGAGTTTTCTTTTGGTGGTATTTGATCACCTCTGCGTCATTTCTGATCACCGCTATAAACAAAAAAACAGCATCAATTTTGCAAAAAAAACTATATTTCTTACTTTTTGCTAAAATCCAAATCCAAAAATAAAATATAAAAAATCATTTTTTCATTGGTTTTGGCCGATTTATATTCTTCCTCATATTTTTGGTAAAAAAAATCACAAATGGCGTTTATTTCATTGGTTTGCGCAAAAGTTGCAGCGTTTACGAATGATGAGAATTAATTTATGGGGCTTTTTTTTTATTTTTTATATTTTACTAGTAATGGCGGCGATCTGCGATTTTTAGTGGTACTGCAATATTGCGGCGGACATGTCGGACCATTTTGACACTTTTTTGGGACCATTGCCATCTATACAGCGATCAGTGTTATGAAAATACACTGATTAATGTGTAAATGCCATTGGCAGTGAAGGGGTTAACCTGGAGGGGGTGCTCTAAGGGTTAACTGTGTTCCCTCAGTGTGTTCTAACTGTATGGAGGCTGGGCTGGCGGGGGGGAGTGATCAGAGCTTCCATATACAGGAAGCATTTCACGATAACGAACCACTTTGCCGCTGTCAAGCCACAGTGGGCGTTCGCCAAGTGGTTAAATAGCCTTGTAGGATTTAATGACATTTTTGTATGTGTGCGCTGTAATATTTTGCTCTGTTTGTATGGTCTTATAGCAGCACCATCTTTAATGGCATGCATAGTTAGGGTGTGCCCCCCAAGTATTTGTTTGCCTATTCCTTCCACTGACATCCACAATAGGGCACTATCCCTTCCAATGACACCAATGATGGGGCATTATTCCTCCCACTTATACCAATAATTGGGTGCCTTTTCCTCCTTCTGACCACAGGCACTGTGTAATTCTTTTTTTTACTCTCACTGACCACTAAGCTTAGGGCATTTTTAGCTCTCACTGATGCCAGTCCAGCCCCCTAAAGTTGGAAGGACAGTAAACTGGCCCTTTGTTTAGAAAGTTTGGGGACCCTTGGAGTAATGGTTAAAACCACCCATAGACAGTTGTCACCAGGACAAGTGCCCCCATTTGAAGATTTCCCCTTTATTCCAACCCCAATAAGAATTCAACATTTTGGAATTTCTCTCACTTAAAGTATTAGAGACAACAGTCAGCAGGACATATAGTGGCCAAGTCTTTACAGTGTGGACACAAACAGCAATGAAAACCTGACAGAGCATCTAACACAACTCTACACTATCCAAAAGAAAAAAATCTTAGATATACTTTAAAACTTAAAGTGGAGCTCCGCCCAAAAGGGGAAGTTCCGCTTTAAGGACCCGTTCCCTGCTATTTTGACCGTCCCCATTTCCATTCTCAGAAACAGAAGTTCTCCTCCCTTCCTCCCCCTGCAGTCTTCTGGGACACTGACAGGACCCAGCAGACTGCATCCACCATTCACAATGCGCAGCGCGACTTGCACATGCGCAGTGGGTGCCCAGCTGTGAAGCCACAAGCTGTCACAGCCGGGTGCCCATAGAGAAGATGCCGGGGCTGGGGACCGAAGACAGCAGGTGAGACCGACTGGGATGAGCACATTGCTGGATAGTGGGACAGGTGAGTGCCTCTGTTTTAAAAGTCAGCAGCTACAGTTTTTGTAGCTGCTGACTTATTTTTTCCACAGGTGACTGGAACTCTGCTTTAAGTAACTAGTCCTCTGAATTCTATGGGAAAGTATTTAGTGTTGATATTTGGCAATGCCAATCAGAGGTTTGGTGACAGAATCACATTGTTGTGTTGAAGTGGAACTAAAATGTTTTTAAAAATGGCGAGCACGCACCTTTTTATTGCTAAAGAGACAATTTTCTATTACTTGTGATAGTGCCAGGATGGATGAATCATTTTCAAACTGCAGTTGTAAGTATAAGCCTATACATGCCAGTTTTGAAGAAAATAATTTGCAAAACAATCAGTCAGCCTGTGAATTGAACTGTGAATGTGAACTGAAAACACAATCCTTTCATAAGAGTAATTACGTGGCTGATTTAAAAAAAAAAAACAAACAAAAAAACATTTATGCTACATACACACGGGCGTTTAAAAAAACGAGTTGTAAAGCTAGTACCGACGTCAGGAAAAAAGCTGTGTTAAAAACGCAATTTTATCAGCGTTTTGCATTGGCGTCAATGCGCATATATCTGCGCTAGCTTTTAGCTGTGTTTCTCTCTCTCTCTATTTAAAAGCAATGGTTCCCTATGGGAGCACATTGATTTGAATAGAAGTCGCACTAGAAGTCGGATCACGATCCGACTTGCAGTGTGACTTGTGTGCTGAGGATCTTGAAGGGGAACCGCCGCAAAAAAGAAAAAAAATTGCGTGGGGTTCCCCCCTCAAAAGGTACCAGACCCTTCCATAAAATCCACTATTTATCTTTCAAAAGGTGTTTCCCAGTGCTAAACCTTTCATCCCATTTCTAAATGTCTGCATTTGAAAATTCCAAAAGCCAATACAAAGGAATAGTAGTGGTAAAAAGCACATTTGGGTTTAACAAATGGGTTTTTTTTGTACAATTCTCCTTTAAGGGGTGTGGCAGGGGGGTTTGTCCTATGCCTACATACTTTTGCTAATAGGTGTCCCTCATTTCCATCCCAGAAAATTGGGAGGTATGTTATCCGAGCAAGCAGCCCGGCAGGTACATTGTGCCCCTACCCATTCACCTAAAAAAAAAAGTGTAAAAAAAAATCTTCTCCCTCTCCGGCTCTACTCCCTCCTCCGGCATCTTCTTTCTTCTGCTCTTTTGCGGGGGTCTTCTTTATTCTGAGGAGTCTTTTTTCTTCTGCTCTTTTCCCAAATCTTCTATCTTCTCCGCTGGCTTCTCCCTCTGTTCTTCTTCCGATGTTGACTCAATGCGATCTCCTGCACTAATGCCGGCTCTGCACTGCACATTGACTTATATTAGCATTATGGGGTGGTGACGTCATAAGGGGGTGGGGCGGTGACATCAGTGGGTGGCCCCACCCCATGCCAATATAAGTCAATGCGCAGCGCGAAGCCAGCATTAGTGTGGGAGATACAATGTACCCTATACTCATTCACATAGGCTGGGGAGCCGGATCTGGGGGCCCCCTTCTTAAAGGGGGCTTCCAGTTTACAATAAGCCCCCCACCCGCAGACCCCGACAACTACTGGCCAGGGTTGTCGGGAAGAGGCCCTTGTCCTCATCAACATGGGAACAAGGTGCTTTAGGGTGGGGGTACAGGGCCCCGCCTGCCCCAAAGCTCCCACCACCCCCCCATGTTGAGGGCATGGAGACACTCGCTCGCCCCCCCTTTCCTGACCTGCCATGCTGCGGGCTCGGATAAGTGTCTGGTATGGGTTTTAGGGGGGGCCTTCAAGATCCTCAGCATACAAGTCGCACCGCAAGTTGAATCATCATGATCCAAATTCTTGTGCGACTTCTATTCAAATCAATGTGCTCCCATAGGGAACCATTGGTTTTGAATAGAGACAGAGAAACACTTGATGAGGCTTAACGCTGTGTATACAATGTTTAGCCGCGTTTCTGAGCTTTTACCGGCGTCTCAGAACGTGCTGGTCCTGGATTTTTTTTGGAGCTTAAAAACACCTATGCCACTTACAGCTCAAAAACGTTTGTGTGTGTATTAGGCCATTGAATAACATGGAGAGGCATTTTTAAGCTGTGAAAAAAGCTCAAAAACACGTCTGTAAAAACGTCCGTGTGTATGAGGCCTTATACTGCCTGTCCTTCAATCCATTCCTTGTGTCTGCTCCTGTGTCACTAGGAGATTGTATCATCAGCTCCATCTAGTGGCCAAAATGTGGTAAAAATACTGAAATACACCAGTAAGAAAACTATACCACATTTTGGCCACCAAATGGAGCTAACATGCAGGAATTAATCTCATAGAAAAAGTACAGTGACATTTCATTCAGCTTGTACAAATGCTCTATAGGTAGAATCCAAAGTGTATGCAAACTCTAACAATGGACTTCTCTCCCTTTTGTGTGTGCCGCTCAAGCTCTGTGAAATAGGGTGTGAGTCTCAGGCACCTGCCGCTGGGAGTGCCGGCACGGGAGGGAGCTCGTCCCGCCTCCTGTGATCACATAAGACAAAGAACGCTCTCTCTGAAACAGCACATCTGTGCTGTCCCTTGGATTGAGATGTGTGAGTGTATGAATGGCAACCTCAGCCTGGACTCTGACTAGGCCATGCCACCAGGGGGCGTGGTCTGGTCAGAGTTTAGGCGGAGGTTGCCATTCATACTGTACACCCACACATCCATCCAAGGGACTGCATGCATATGCGTCTGCAGGGAGACCTTTCTTTGCCTTAACCGCTTACCGCCCAGCCTATAGACAAATGATGGCCGGGCGGTGGTTCAGTTATCCTGACCAGACGTCCATTGACGTCTTTCAGCATAACCCGCGATTGCATGCCTTCAGGGGTTCGCATCGCGGCGATCGGTGGTGCGGTGTGTCAGTCTGACCTACCGCATTACCAATCTTGGTAAAGAGCTTCCGTTGGAAGCCATCTCCCACGTGATCAGCCGTGACTAATCACGGCTGGTCACAGTGTAAACAGGAAGAGCCGATTATCGGCTTTTCCTCTACTCGCGTCTGCAGACGTGAGCAGAGGAGAGCTGATCGGTGGCTCTCCTGACAGGGGGGTCTGCGCTAATTGTTTATCAGCGCAGCCCCCCCTAGGACCACAAGGGAGCCCAGCCAGGGACCACCAGGGAGCCAACCAGGGAACCCACCCTGACCACCAGGGAGCCACCCTAGACCACCAGGTAAGGGGTACAAAGTCCAACATGGGTGTCACTCAGTGCCAATTTTAGATGCCACCCAAGACCACCAGGGAATGATAACCTTACAGGTCAATCTGCCATTGCCCACCAGTGCCCCCTATCAGTGCCCACCAGTGCCACCTATCAGTGTCCAGTACCACCTATGATTGCCCATCAGTGCTGTCTATGAGTGCCCATCAGTGCCGCTTATCAGTGCTAAATATCAGTGCCACTTATCAGTGCCTGTCAGTGCTGCTTATCAGTGCCACCTATCAGTGCCCATCACTGCTCCATATATGTGTCTCATCATCAGTGCCACCTCATCAGTGCTGCCTCATCAGTGCCAATCAGTACTGCCTCATCAGTGCCCGTCAGTGTAGCCTCACCAGTGCCCATCAGTGATGGAGAAAATGTACTTATTTACAAAGTTTTGTGAGATAAACTTTTATTTTTCAAAGTTTTCGGTCGTTTTTATTTGTAGCGTAAAAAATAAAAACTGCAGAGGTGATCAACTACCACCAAAAGAAAGCTCTATTTGTGGGAACAAAATGATAAAAATTTTGTTTGGGTACAGCGTTGCATGACCACGCAATTGTCAACAGCGCTGAAAGCTGAAAATTGGTCCGGGGGGGGGGGGGGGGAG
>BLSH010389076.1:567682-585368 GCA_018402905.1 Glandirana rugosa
TTTCCGAAGATGGCTACGGTCTTTACGGAGGGTACGTCCAATTCGTTTTTCGTTGGATCTTTTTTTCTATTTAAGTTTAGATGTTGTTGGTCGTTTCTTATAGTCTAATTCCTCAATTAGTGGACGTCGTCATGTGTACACTGGATACATGATCTTACAGGTACGGCCGAGGTTATACAACCTTCTTGATGCTCTGGTAATGTGTATTCTTATCGCCTTGTATAGTCTTTGTAATTGGTGAAGGGCTGGCGCGAGGGCGCGCGGGAAGCGAGATTCTGCAGGACGTCCATGGACGTCCTGTTAGAATAACCCGACCGCGCTGTGGACGTCTTTTGTCTATAGCGCGGTCGGGAAGTGGTTAATGTTTCTGATATGTTCCGCTATTCTTATGTGTAATGGTCTCGTAGTTCTTCCAACATATTGGAGCCGGCATGGACATTCTAGTACATAGGTCACATGTGTACTGCTGCAGGTGATTAACTCCTTAATCTGATATTCTTTGCTGGTTGTTGTAGATTTGAATTTATCTTTTTTTCTAGGTTGCTTTTTGCTTAACCTGCATGGGAGGCATTTCTGGCATCGGTAGAAGCCTTTCATATTTGCCAGTAGTTGTACTTCCCCAGGAGGGTCGATGACGTTTTTCACTAAGCAGTCTCTGAGATTCCGAGCTCTTCTATAAACAAATACCGGTTTCTTGGGTAACATATTGGATAGTGTTCTGTCCATCTTAAGTATGGGCCAATACTTCCCCAGGATTTTTTCCACACTTTTGTATTGTCTATTAAAACCTGTAATAAATGCAATATCTTTACTGTTCTTTCTTTTTCCTTTCTTACCTTGAAGTATTTCTTTTTGGGATATGTTGCCAATTTGTTCTTTGATCTTATCTAGGTCTCCTCTAGGGTAGTCCTTCTGTACAAATCTCTTAATTAAAACCTCCGATTGTTCTTCAAAGTCCTTCATGTTACCGCAGTTCCTCCGTATACGTAACCATTGCCCCTTCGGAATATTCCTTTTCCACTTGGGGTGGTGACAGCTCGTGGTAGGTATGTATCCATTTCTATCAGTTGTTTTAAAAAAGGTTTTTGTCTGTAATTTGTCTTCTGCTTTAAAAATATGCAAGTCAAGATAGTTAATTTCTTCTAGGTTGTATTCGCCTGTAAATTTAATTCCGTATACATTGTTGTTCATGCCTTCCAGAAATGCTTGTAGTGACTCTATGGTGCCTTTCCAAACAATAAAAACATCATCTATGTATCTTCGGTAAAAGTTGAGCTCAGGTCTCTTTTTGTTAAAAACGTATTTCTCCTCCCACATGTCCATAAATAAATTTGCAACGCTCGGAGCATATTGAGCGCCCATTGCTACACCTTTTTCTTGCATGTAGTATTGTTGGTTATACCAGAAGAAATTGTTACCCATAGCCAGTTTTAATCCCTCCAAGATGTAGTTAATCTGTTCTTGCTTGAGTTTCGTATCATTGTGTAGGGCTTTCTCCACTCCTTTGAGACCATCCTTCTGTATTATGTTGGTATACAGGGAGTTTACATCAACTGTAGCCAGAACACAATTCTCAGTGCGGTCCAGTTTCTCTAGTTCTAAAATCAGTAGTGTGCTGTCCCGTAGGTAGGATTTACCTTTTTTCACTAGGGGTTTGAGAAATTGATCCAGATACTCCACCAACCTGGAGAACAGTGAGTTAATCCTACTAATAATCGGTCTCCTAGGGGGTTTTGTCAGATTTTTGTGCGTTTTGGGGAGGTAGTAGATAACTGGGGTCTTAACTGAATCTGGTATTAGATATCTTGCCTCCTTTTTGTTCAATATTCCTATTTCCCTTCCTTTTTTGACAAACGCTTTCAATTCCTTCTCCAGATCCCTTCTTGGGTTTTTGTTTAATTTCTTATAGGTGTTTTCTATTCCCAGTAGTTTTTCCATTTCTTCTTCATAATCCCGCTTATTGAGAATCACCAGGCCGCCCCCTTTGTCCGCTGGCCTTATTACCACATTATTTTTGTCTCCAAGCTCCTTAATAGTCTTCCATATGTTTCCCATCTTTGATTTGTCCTTTTTCAATGTTCTAAATTCTTTCCCCACCATCTTCTTGAATGCCCCTATGCATTCATTGCCAGGTACTTTCGGATTAAACGTGGATTTGTTCTTCAAAGAGGTATGTTCGAATGTTGCGTCCTCTTGGTTGTTTATTACCTTATTTGTCGCAAAATGTTTCCTTAGATTGAGTTTCCTAATGAATCTCTGAAGGTCAATATATAGTTCGAAATCGTTAACATTTCTCTCTGGGGCATACTTTAATCCCAAATCCAAAACTCTCATCTCATCTTCATTAAACCTCACATCACTGAGGTTGAAAATGCCTTCTCCTAGTGTTGTCTTCTTCTTTTTCTTCCTGCCTCCTCTTGTTCCTCTCGTTCATTGTTTCTTTCCATGTCCATTTCTTCTCGTCGTTCCTCTCTCCTCCCTTGGTTCCTCTGTTCTTGCCTGGGTGCTTGTCCCCCTCTTTCCTGTGGCCAGGGTTCCCTCCCTCTGCGCCAGGAATTCTCCCATGGCTGTCTCCATGTCCCCGGGTATCCCCTGTTGTCTCCATATGTTCTGTGGTGTTCTCTGTTCTCCATGTTCCTCGGGGCTCCATAGCCCCCTCCATTGGCCAGGGGGTCTCCATCCTGTTCTCCCATGAAAAAAATCCATTTCTCTGTGTCCCCTTTCTCTTCTCTGATCCCTTTGGGAATAAGGTGGTTCTCGGTATCCCAAGGGTGAATATCTATTATAGGTGGGGATATTGAATCTAGGAGTTCGGGGTCCGTCCCTTCTTGCTGTTCCATGTCTATACCCCCAATCCCCTGAGTGGGTGAATCTTGGGGATCTCAATTCCTCCCTTCTGGATGTTCCGTGCCTTTCCCTCCAATCGTGCAATGGCATATCTCTTGGTGTCCCCCTTAAGGCCGGCCTAGATGTGTATGGAGTCTGTGGAAATGGTGTTATTGGGTCCTCATCAAATCTTCGCATATCAATCTCCTCAAGTGAGTCATCTTCGATGGAAGTCTCAGAAATTTCTTCAATATTAGTTGGCATATCCACCTGCCATTTATACACTTTTTTGTTTGCATAATCCAAAACATCCCTTTTGTATTTCTTCTGTTTTTTCTTCTGTATATTTGTATCATATTTGGCAATCATCTCCTGCAATTCCTTTTCCTTATCCTTATATTCTTTATGACTTGTGAAGGGCATGATTAGCCCCCTTAATTCATTCACCTGTGATTCCACATTCCTGAGTTTGAATTGTCTTCTTTTAATGATATTAGAAAGAAGTTCCATTTCACATTTGCTGAATAAGGTGAACCAATCATCCATTAGTGCTGGATCAGTTACACCGTCATTGGGGTTAAGATCCCACCTTAGCCTCCTAGGTGTCATTCTTTCTCTGACATATGTTTCTAAAGTAGTAATGTCCCGCCATAATCTGAGTTGCTTTTCCATGGTGCGTCTGAGTTGTTTAAACAAGCTATTAAGGTCATGGTTCTTATTGACTTGTTCTTGATTAAATATGTCATCTGTATTTATGTTTCTATTACTCATGTACCCAAAAATGTCCTTAGCTGCAGGGAATGGTAACCACTAGGGATACTCGCAACAAATGTATTATATTAGATCCCTGCGCCAGGAACCCCAATATAGTATTTACAAGACTGCAGCCCTCCAGTAACCTCCTCCTCAATGGAAGGAGTGGGATGTACTTATGAAAACAAACAGGAATGGCGCTGTCTTAGTGGTAATTAAACAAATGTGCTGGGTAAGTGACTTCTCCAGCTAAGACTTATTATGTGCACTATATCATTAGATTAATTCCATAGAGTGTTCAACATATAAAAGGTATTTCTGCTTATAACATAAAGTGCTAGTTGTGCATTAAACAAGTATTATTAAAAAAAACCTCTATAGAAAGTGCTCAACTTCTAAGTGAAAAGTCCGTAAAAATCCATAAAAAAAACCTTTAAAGTGGATGTAAAGGCGAATACCAAAAAATCATAACCAATTAGGGTACAAACAGGCATGACGCTTTATAATTTTTTACGGATTTTTTACGGACTTTTCAACAAGCTGAGCACTTTCTATAGAGTTTCTGCTTACAAGATATTGGTTTACCGCACAACAGCACTTTATATTATGAGCAGAAAATTCTTTTATATGGTGAACACTTTATGGAATTAATTTTATTTATTGATACATTGCACATTTTTTCACTTTAATAGTACTTGATGGTTTACAAACCAAGTCATAGCTGGAAGAGTCACCAACCCAGCATAATTGTTTAATTACCACTAAGACAGCGTCATTCCTGTTTGTACCCTAATTGGTTATGATTTTTTGGTATTCGCCTTTACATTCACTTACTATATGTAATAAAATGTTTAAAAAATGTGTGTAAAAAATAGCCAAAAAAAAAAAGGAAGTGTATAGGGCCCTACAAGGCCAGTCACGACCCAAGGGGCCCAACCTGACCACCAAAATGGCATGGGGTGAGCCCACAGGCCCGGACCTGAATTCCATAAAACCACCAAAACAGGAATGTATCCGTATATGATGAAAATAGATTATATGTAGATAAAAACATTTTTGTTCTTAAAATGTTAATGAAAAATGTTAATTGTTAATAAAAATGTGAATAAAGAATGTGAGTAAAAATTGTGAAGGAGGAGAGTTATATCCTAAGAAACTCTCGTATAAACTGTCAATAAAAATGTTAAAGTGCTAATACAATGTAGTGATCAAATGCTAAATGGTCACTGTATGGATGTCTATGCTTTATTAATGAATGAGTTAATATCCCAATCAATGTTTAATCCATGGGGATAGTAGCATTTGAGTTCATAAATCCAATACACTTCAAGTTGGGAAACTCCTCTTTTCACAACCCCCTCCCCCCCCTCCATGGTGGAATGTATCTGTCTATAACTGAGAACCTGGTGCCCCTGGGATCTTTTTTGTGATGATGTAAATAATGTTTCGGAAAGCCGTGATTCGTCTTACCCTTCAAAATACCAGTAATGTGTTCACTCACACGTACTGTCCTCCCTATATATTGTTTGCTACATGGGCACATTAGGAGGTACAACGCATTCTTAGTGTCACATGTGAAGAATTTTTTTAATGTCGTAAATACTTTGTGTTACAGTAGAATGAAACTGCAAAATTTTGCGATCCTTACATCTATTTAAGTGGCAAACCCTGCATTTGCGACAGGGGTAAAAACCCACCATGTCCTAAAAAAGAGAAACCTTTTTAGGAGGATTAAAAATGTTTGGGGCCAGTCTATTGCATAAAGCAGGAGCCCCCCTATAGATCACTCTGGCGTTCTTGGGGGAAGCGGCCCCAGAATGCGGTCATTCTTTAAAACATTCCAATGACGTTTGACTATGTTTTTAATGTGTTTGTGTTGAATAAAGAATGATGTAAAAAAGTACCATCTATAGGTATCCTCCTTTTCAGTTTTTGGCTTCTCTGTTAGTAAGGTTGTTCTATCCACTTGTAAAGCGTTACTAATTTCCATGTTTAAAACAGTTTAATCGTAGCCTTTTTCTAAAAATCTATTTTTTATTTTTTCGGCCTGTTCGCTGAAGTCCTTGATGTTAGAACAATTGCGACGCAGGCGCAGGAATTGGCTACGTGGAACCGATCTTAACTATGCCTGGTGATGGCAACTGTCCGTTGGTATGAAACCGTTCTTATCAGTGGGTTTGAAATATGTCGTAGTAGTTAGAAGATTATCACTAACAGAAATAACCAAATCGAAAAAACGTATTTGTCTGGTACTATATTCATGTGACAAAGAAATATCTCTGTTGTTGTTATTTAATTCCAACATGAATCTATGTAGGGAGTCTACTGTACCGTTCCACAGGAGGAGGACGGCATCAATGTGCCTGACCCACAATAATAACTGTGGGTGGGTACCAGTGTAGATGACGTCCTCCTCCCATTTGGCCATGAATAAGTTTGCCCCCATTGCTACTCCCTTCTTCTGGATGTAGAAGGGGCCCTCAAACCAAAAGTAGTTATGCATGGTTGCAAACAATAATAGATCCATAATAAATTGTCTTTGAGAAGAAGGGATAGAAGAATCCTGTGAAAGAAACTATTCTACCGCCTCAAGTCCTTTTTGTTGTGGAATACATGTGTATAATGATGCTATGTCCGCCACAGCTAATATACATTTATCTGGGATCCCCATATTGTCTAGTAATGCAATCATGGACCTAGAGTCTTTGATAAAAGAGGGCATTTTCCTGACTAACGGCTGAAGATGATGGTCTGCATATCTTCCTATTCTAGCTGTAATCGAGTCAATCCCACTTATTATTGGGTGGCTGGGTGGGTGTACTAAATCCTTATGGATTTTTTGGAGATAGTACATCACCGGGATTTGTGGTGCTAAGGGTATTAGATAAGCTTTTTCCTTCTTATCCAGAACAGGAGATTGAAACCCTCGATCTATCAGGGAAATTAATTCCTTCTTGTATTTACTTGTCGGGTCATTAGGAAGCTCCATATACGTATCTTTAACACTTAGGATTTTGAACATCTCACTAAGGTAAGGTCTTTGTCCAGGACCACAATCCCACCACCTTTGTCGGCGGGACTTATTACGAGGTCCTTTCTTTCGCATAAAGGTTTTAAACCTAGATAACACTGAGACTTCCGTGGATAGGATTTAACCCTTTAAATTATCCAGATCACGTAAGACGAGGTCTTTAAAGATGCCTATAGACGGGGCTGTTTGTGTTGGAGGGTCAAACAGTGAGGGGTTTGATAGCCCTCAGTGTATTACCTGAGACGACTGGATTCTAATGGGTTTCACAATAGTATTCGTTATGAGATATCTTTGTATGTTTAGTTTTCTGATATATTTTTGGACCTCTATAAACGTGTTAAATTTGTTTAGACATTTAGGGAATGCAAATTTTAAACCTTTGTTCAGAACATGAATTTCTTCCTTAGTGAGGTCTGCTTTACTTAAGTTGAAAATTCCTGAATTGTTTATGTTCGTTTTCTTTTTTTGTCTCTGAATTCTCCTTCCCCCTCTAGTCCCTCTCTTTGTTCTGACCTTCCTCTCCTTAGGGGGCCTCCCCTGGGAAAATCCCGGTTGTTATATGTTTCCGGTTGATTTTGGTTGTAGCCATAAGAGGGGTGGTCATAGTTATCATATTCCCTATCATCATAGGAATCCCTCTGATTCCTTCAAGGGGAAAATCTATTACATGTAGGTACTGGGAATCTTGAGGGGTTAGGAGAGTGATAGGAACCATAATCTTGTTTATAAACATTGTTTTATTGTTGGGAGGGGGGGTGGGGGTCTCCTATTGGGTCCATTTCGCTGGTGTTGATACCAGTCCTGGGTATCGGAGTGATGGCTCCTACTCCTGGAGTGGCCACATCTTCCCCTAACATATTGATTGGGGCCTTTATCATAATGTTGATACAGGGACTTGTAACTAGGGTTCCTCCCCCTATGGTACTCAAAATTTCCTCTATTAGTTGGTCTACTGGGACCATAAGGTCCTGAAGGTTTTCCAGAGGGGACTGGAGTCCTGTCATCATTATTGTCCCTCCCTTGATTACCACATCTTTCACGACTATTTGACACTAAGTTTTTGGTTTACATATTCGCCGTCTCCTGCTGGCAGTGTGTGCCCAAGGTGGGAGGTTCAGAGAGGCTCCGTCCCCTCACCCCGGTCATATGCACATAAAAAACTCTGAATGTTACACTTATTTAATTTAAATAGTTAATTCTTTTTTCTGTGTGTACAGTATCTCACAAAAGTGAGTACACCCTCACATTTTTGTAAATATATTATTATACCTTTTCATGTGACAACACTGAAGAAATTACACTTTGCTACAATGTAAAGTAGTGAGTGTACAGCTTGTATAACAGTGTAAATTGCTGTCCCCTCAAAATTACTCAACACACAGCCATTAGTGTTTAAAACGCTGGCAAAAAAGTGAGTACACCCCTAAGTGAAAATGTCCAAATTGGGGCCAAAGTGTCAATATTTTGTGTGGCCACCATTATTTTCCAGCACTGCCTTAACCCTCCTGGGCATAGAGTTCACCAGAGCTTCACAGGCTGCCACTGGGGTCCTCTTCCACTCCTCCATGGAGCCGGAGACTGTTATAGACCTTGCACTCCTCAACCTTCCATTTGAGGATGCCCCACAGATGTTCAATAGGGTTTAGGTCATGTCTGGAGACATGCTTGGTCAGTCCATCACCTTTACCCTCAGCTTCTTTAGCAAGGCTGTGGTCATCTTGGGGGTGTGTTTGGGGTTGTTATCATGTTGGCACTATGGCCCAGTCTCAGAAGGGAGGAGATCATGCTCTGCTTCAGTATGTCGCAGTACATTGGCATTCATGGTTCTCTCAATGAACTGTAGCTCTCCAATGGTGGCAGCACTCGTGCAGGCCCAGACCATGACACTCCCACCAACATGCTTGACTGTAGGCAAGACACACTTGTCTTTGTACTCCTCACCTGGTTGCTGCCACCACACACGCTTGACACCATCTGAACCAAATAAGTTTATCTTTGTCTCTTCAAACTACAGAGGTTGTGCAGAGCTTGTCTTTGAGAAATAGATGTATGAGTGCTGCCAGCATTGCTGCAGAAATTGAGGGGGTGGGGGGCCAGCCTGTCAGTGTTCAGACCATATGCTGCACACTGCATCCAATTGGTCTGCATTGTCCCAGGAGAAGAAATCTTCTAAAGATTATGCGCAAGAAAGCGTGCAAACAGTTTGCTAAAGACAAGCAGACTAAGGACATGGATTACTGGAACCATGTCCTGGGGTCTAACGAGGCCAAGATAAATGTATTTGGTTTAGATAGTGTCAAGCTTGTGTGGCAGCAACCAGGAGGTTGTGAGGAGTACAAAGACAAGTATGTCTTGCCTACAGTCAAGCATGGTGGTGGGAGTGTCATGGTCTGGAGCTGGAGTTCTGCCGGCACTGGGGAGCTACAGTTCATTGAGGGAGTCCATAATACATACACATATATTGACTTTTTCCTGCTCAAACATTGCCAACCACATATGGCTACACATTCCGATATAGTATAATATTACATTATCTGATTATTGTTGAAAGGACAACAGCATGTAATGTAAAGTAATGTGAACTATATACTGTATGCATTATACCTATCTATGCAGCAGGTGGCGCTATAGTATTATAGTGTTATAGTATGTATGCTACGATATCACAGGATGTTCTGTCTATGTTTAGTGTGTACTTGTTTGTATGCTTCTTGTTCCTCTTTCATGAAAAGACATGTTCTGATATTCTTCCATGAAAGTAAAGTAATTCTCTGCCAATTAGAAGTTTCCAGCGCATTATATCAATACTCTGACAACAGGTTATGGGTCCAGGCATTGGAGAGGATACTGCAAGCCAGACACTGGAAAGAATTCTACAGTGAATCAGTGAGTACTGTAAACAAGCTGCTGAAAGATGGCAAGTGGTTCAGATGTGAAGTTTGCAATTGCAAAGGTGAACAATGCCAATTACCAGCTGTGAAAGTTTAGGCTACAAATGCTTCTCGGCAAGGATGACTTGTGGCAAGGGCTGAATACAGACAGACCCATAAATGGCGAAATGGAGAACTGGGACAGGAAAGACAGACAGGCTAAAGCACTTTTAAGCTTACTAGTGGAAGATGGCCAGCTTATCCACATAACAGAGAAAACAGCCAAAGGTATGGGGACTTCATTACAAAAACTGCATGAGTGTTCAAGCCTCAACAGTAAGCTCTTTCTAGAAAAAAAGCTATATAATATAAGACTAGAAGAAGGTCAGGAAATGTGTTACTACGTGAAAGCTATGCTAGAGATCATAGAGCAGCTGTGTGCCATCGAAGAGGACATCAAAGATAACTATATTGTTGCCCTTCTCCTCTGCAGTCTTCCAGAGACATATACTGCTCTTATTAACGCTGTCATCGATGAACATGACAGAAGGAAAGAAAATACACACCATGATGACAAAGCTCTTAAGATGTACAAATGCACAAAGCACAACAAAGAAAGCAGAGCCTGTTTTCGCTGTAAACAGACTGGTCACTTAAAAAGGACTGTTCTATGTGGAAAGCTGAGCAGCGAAAGCTACAGCTATCCATGAAAGAAAGAGTCAAACAGCCACAAAGGAAACTACAGACACATCATGCAGTGGCACCTTTAAAGTGACACAGATGGGCAAGCCACGTGGCTGATGCATAGACAAATGACTAGACATGATCAATTCGTTTCGTTCTGAATTCTTTCTTTTTAACGAATTTCAACAAATTCTTTAATTCGGAAATATTCAAATTTCCGAATTTTCAGAAATTTGAAATTTCCAAAATTCGAAAATTTGGAAAGTCACAATTCAGAAATTCTGAATTTGGAAATGCGAAATTTCAAAAAATTCAGAAATTTGAAATTCGGAATTTGGAAATTTGATAATTCGGAAATTTGGAATTTTGGAAATTCGAAATTTCAGAAATTTTAAAATTCAGAATTTCAGAAATTAGGAAATTTGAAATTCGGAAATTTGAAGATTCGGAAATTTGAAATTTCAGAAATTCAAAAATTCGAAATTCGAAAATCCGGACATTTGAGATTTCGGAAATTTGGAAATTCTACCTTTTTGGAAATTCGTAAATTCGAAATTCAGAAATTTGAAAATTCAAAGATCCGTAAATTTTAAAATCTGAAAATAAGAATGAAAATCCAAAAAGCCAAAAGAATGAAAATCCAAAAATTCAAAAATCTGCAATAATTAACTAATAATAACTTAACTATTACTAACTATTAAATTATAGGTATTAGAATTTGCTTTCAAATTTGGCTGTTAGTGAACGAAGTTACGAATACCATATCTAAACGAATTGAACGTAACAAATTAATAATAAATAACAATAATAAAAAAATAAAAACTTTATTATCGTTATTATTTTTTATTAATTAGTTCTGTTCCATTTGTTTTGATGCAGCATTCATTATTTTAGATAATTCGTAACTTCTGATAAATTTGAACAGAAGACAAGGGAGGGGGAGAAGGGGAAAATAATGCCAACCTAACAGGGCGGAACTGTGGATGGTCAAATAGTAAACACATGCCATATCCTAAAGATGCAGTGTAAATGGAGGTTTGAAAAGAATGGACGTTGAAGTCATGCAGTAAAATGTATTGTTACAAAAAGAAGGGCCTAAGGCCTAAGGACATAACATACAACAATATGTTTAAAAAATGTGCATATAAACAGATGTAGACATAATGTGCAAAAGATGCTTCCCTCCAATGGACCCTATGTTAACCACACTGTTCCATAGGGGGAGAAAGGGAGGAAACATAATAGGTGGAGACCCTAATCATACAATTTGTCCTACAATGTATATTGATGTCTTTAACAAAGCACTGTAAAGAGAGTCAAAAGGAAGGGTTCAGACCATTAATTATAGGTAGAAGTTTAAAGTGGTATTCATGGCTCAACTAGTTTTGCGCTGCTGATTTGCGCTTCCTCTAGAGCAATCATAAAATATCTGATAGAATCTATTGTCACGTTTTTGGGGTTGTGTTCGATATGTGCAAAGAGAGATCACACAAATACTTAAAAATATAACATTTATTACAAGTAATGACAGATACAGATAAAGATAAAGAAAATATCAAGAATACTTAACTAAAGGTGCTTGTTTCCCACCATGGGTCCCTTTCATGGCACAGGTGATTGGGACCAGACACTGGCCTCATGGCCGTTCTTGGTAAGACTACTTTGTATAGGTTTTGGCTGTGGTAAT
Organism: Glandirana rugosa; assembly: GCA_018402905.1. Taxonomy (NCBI): domain Eukaryota; kingdom Metazoa; phylum Chordata; class Amphibia; order Anura; family Ranidae; genus Glandirana; species Glandirana rugosa. The sequence goes on from BLSH010389076.1 coordinate 579,534, forward strand.
ATAGAACTTATGTAAGGAAAAAGACCACCCCCAGCCAACACCCTGGTAAGCAACGATGTGACCTTCACATTCCTGAGGAGAGGGGGCTAGCTTGTCCATATAAGGCAGTTCAAATGCCAAAAAGTTGAGTCATGCAAGGTAATCAGGATATTAGAGGCTAAAATAGATATTTGTGAGGCCAACCTTAATAAGGAAATATGAAATATGCAATTTCCCCAACACTCCACCCCCTGGCTCACAAATCATATAATGCCTCCAACTGTACATAAACACAACATCAATATTAGAAGGAAAGCACCTGATTATTGTAAACAAAAAGAATAGTTCTCCCAACCCCCGGTTTACCTTAAATGAAAAATGGGGGATCTAAAGTGTATCTAATCTAAAGTGTAAATATCTACTTTCCTTTCCCTGTCTGATTTACCTGCAGAGAACATCTCATTCAGCTATGTTAGGGCTGAAAAATATAAAAATATCCAAACTTAAAAACCTATATGTTGGACTAACAGAATAACACCAAACTTCTCCTTTCAAAAGCACAGGAACAGGTATGAACATCAAACTTTCCTTTCCAAGAGTTTAAACCTGTAGAAACTTGTCAAAGTCCTCCATACCTGGTGATGAACAGCAGAGTCTTAGACATCCAGTGATCAGATCGCAGCTGCACCACAATTGCAACGCTGTAGAACTGAAAGTAGAATACAAAGTCCATATCCTCCGGACTATTGCAGCTCACAAGTCATAGATGTGCAGGTACATAAACACATGGTACCTGGAACTTTACAGACAGTTCAAGCACTTGACCATCAGAGCAGACAATACAGTTCAGGTACTTCACTATCAGATTCAGGTACTTGACCATGGTAGAGGATGGAACAGTTCAGGCACTCAACCATCAGAACAGGTGTAACTTGCACCAACAGTTCAGCTGCTGATCATTGGCAAAGTCTTTATAGACGGTTGCTGCTGTCAAAAGTGTTTGTCTCCTTTCTCCAATATTCTTATGGTTGATGTCAAAGCAGGTGTGTTACCAAGACTGCCAGTCCAACCTTCCATACTTAACAATAATGCCCATATAGCCCATCATGGATTTAGTTTTCTGAACAGTTAAATCCACAATCCCTAGTGACCTGGCCTAACACTAAAAGGAAAAACTTAGCTTTTTCTCGTTCAGGGTGAAATATTGATACAGGAACACCACCACCCATCTCCCACCTGAACTCTACTTTTATATCTAAACATAACAATGTCCAACCATAGGCCCAAATTCAAACCACGTAATGTGTGTATATACTACCCACACCTAATGTGTCACTATACTCTACATGCCAGTCCCACACCCAAGCAATTGGGGAGAATTGAGGAAAACCAAACCTGGGAACCTAATTAATTTCATAAATATTTACCAAGAAAATTGTATCAAATGTGCAGGCCAAAGGATCACTAAGTGTCAGATATAACCATGTATATATCAATTTTAACAGCACCTTTATTTTGAAGGACTTGGTTTAAAATTTGCAACCATTGCAGTAATCATGATTATCTTTGATTGAGTGGATATAAAATTACTTTTTTTCACAATGAATAACATGATTAGCTTGAAATCAAACGGACATTCATACAGAAAAATATACTTTAAACCAAATACCAGTTGTGTAAAACCTTTAACTTTTAGTATCACCCATGCTGTTCCTGTACTGTGCACATCCTGTGGATTCTGTTTTTTTTTCACACTCCAATAGTGGCTCTGTATTACATGCCACTGCAATGATTATGGTAGAATCTATTAAGGTAGATCCTGCTATAAATCAAGCTAAATACACACAGGAAGGGACGGTAGAGAAAGATAAACATATTATGTTTAGGTATTTTTATACCCTCCAAACCATTAGAAATATGTTTCAAATTCAACTTAATCAGAAGGAAAAAAAACTTGAATGCCCATCACACAGCATCAAAATTATTAGCTGCTCTGTTTACAATCAGTTCTAATAAAACTGTCATTACATTCACATAAACAAAATATCAACAATTAAGATGATGCAAGTTGTCAATGTATGTTGTAATCTTTGTTTTTAGTTTGTGGACATCAAACCATATCAGACAGGAAGATTGATGGATGCTGTTTAGCACTATCTAGAAACTAAACAAAATAAAAGGTCTTATCATTACATTTCCCACCTAGAAATAAACAAATAGTTAGCACAAAACACATATTCAAAACACTTCCCAGACAAAACATATGGCCATGTTGTTTAATGAGAGTGCACTCTTTTCTACTCATGTTAAACAAGCTCATTAATTAATTAATCACCACGTGGATTTTCATTAACCAGTTCCACACCGCCTGCCGTGTATTCACGGCGGCAGTGTGGACACTCAGCGTGAATCGCCGTAAAAAAGCGTCGATCTGCGAGTGGCCGCTAGGGGGGGCACGCGTGCGCCCGCTGTACTCCTGAGGAGTGTGCCCGCGGCTCGGATGGACCCGATGTCCACCGGCGAGCCGCGATGAGCGGCCACAGCCAAAGAACGGGGAACCGCTGATGTAAACACGGCAGTTCCCTACTCTTTTAGTGGGGGCATAGGAGATCTACTGATCCCTGTCACTGAGATCAGTTAGATCTCTTATGCCCATGGTAGCCCAACCCCAGTTAGAACACACCCAGGGAACACAGTTAACCCCTAGATCTCCCCCTGCAGGTTAACCCCTTCACTGCCAATGACATTTATACAGTAATCAGTGGACAATTAAATTTCTGATCGCTGAATAAATGTCATTGCTCCCAAAAAAGTGTCAAAAATGTCCGACATGTCCATTGCAATATCGCAGTACCGCTAAAAATTGCAGATCGCTGCCATTACTAGTAAAAAATGTAAAAAAAATAAAAACTTTTAAGAAATTAATTCTCATCATCCGTAAACGTGGCCACTTTTGCGCAAACCAATCAATAAACACTGATTGCGATTTTTTTTAACAAAAATATGAGGAAGAATATAAATCGGCCAAAACCGATGAAAAAAATGTTTTTTTATATTTTTTTTTTTAGATTTGTATTTTAGCAAAAAGTAAGAAATTTAGTTTTTTTTTGCAAAATTGTCGCTGTTCTTTTGTTTATAGCGGTGATCAGAAATGACGCAGAGGGGATCAAATACCACCAAAAGAAAGCTCTATTTGTGTGAAAAAAAGGACACAAATTTCATTTGGGTACAACGTTACACGACCGCACAATTGTCAGTTAAAGTGACACAGTGCAGAAATGCAAAAAGTGCTCTGGTCAGGAAGGGGGTAAAACTTTCCGGAGCTGAAGTGGTTAAAGGACGTCCATCAAAAGTTGTCAATAATTCACCATGGCTAACATTCACAATAACATTTGCAGTGTGTTCATGCACAAATATTATACATCACCAAACTCATTTTGATGTTTCTATTTCAATCTCTGGTTCAATTTCATACAGATCTGGTTTCTTCTGTATTAACAAAAAACGTATAAAACAATCATTAGTGTTGTATTCTAAAGTTTCACACTTCATTACAATCACCTATCAAGACAATACATACATAGGCATACATCTCCAGTGATCATTCATCATTGTCCTATTGTATACTGTTACTCTTTGCTTGCTCATACATTTAACATTTTATACAGAACTTGTCTAATCAGCTATTTTGTTCAAATGACTTGCAGAAAAAGGTACAGCTAGGTTTTTATCAGTGGGTGGAGCCTTCTCCCTTTCCACGCCCAGTAGGCTGGAATGGAGAACTAAACATTTAAATAATTATAATAATGATGGCTGCTTTTAGGAATTTAAAGGGTGTATGTCGCAATCAGCCTTTTCTTTGTTTAAACTGAATCCTAGAGTTACAAAGCAAAAAACTAACCATTTCAACTAGGATTGTATTTTTTTGCAACATAATTAAACATTTCCCTTGGTCTTATATATAACCCACATTTGAACATCACATGTTATACTAGTTATTTCATAGCTGGACGAAAATGAATACATTACTACATTTCACAGACAGACCCTCACAAAGGATTTGTGTAAGGAATGTCATTTTATCAATTTCAGTACCTACAATATAACCCTTCTGTATATCTCATTTTTCTCATTTACAACTTTATAGAACTTTTTCTTCAGTTTCATTATTTAACTTTTCCAATGTTAAACTCACATAAATGCACAAACATAAGTGACAAAACGTATTTTACAAATCATACTAAGTATTACCTATCTAACTTAATTAAGGTCACCTTGTCATTTTATATAGACAATATAAACAAATACCATGTACATTAACTAGCTTCAAACAATTCAGACATACACATAACAATCAATCTGAGCGGTCAGCTCATCGTTTTCAATATTCAAAATAGTCTCATTGCTCTGAAACTTCTAAATTCCAGAGGCCAATGTTATTACTATTACAATTAAGGCTTCCTAAAGATACAACAGTTTCATGTGTATATCAGTCTCTCGCCCAATTTATCAAACAAAAACAAAATCGCAAGCCGGTGTCCAGTCAACACCTAAAACAAAAATCTGCTTGCACCTGATCAACTAAAGGCACCTCAAATAAGCCAGATAAGTATCTGATATATTTCCTTTGTTTTCTGAATGTACTGTGGCTCACAATACAAGAACATTAAACCCAGCACAAACAGTCTAGCACAATTCTGCATCATTTCTGTATCTCTTATTTGCACAAATCGACCCCACTCCTGGTACCAAATCTATTGCCATGTTTTTGGGGTTGTGTTGATATGTGCAAAGAGAGATCACACAAATACTTAAAAATATAACATTTATTACAAGTAATGACAGATAGAGCTAAAGATAAAGAAAATATCAAGAATACTTAACTAAAGGTGCTTGTTTTCCGCCATGGGTCCCTTTCATGGCACAGGTGACCGGGACCAGACACTGGCCTCATGGCCATTCTGGGTAAGACTACTTTGTATAGGTTTTGGCTGTGGTAATATAGAACTTATGTAAGGAAAAAGACCACCCCCAGCCAACACCCTGGTAAGCAACGATGTGACTTGGCACTTACTTAGTAGAGACCACCGGAACAAAATGCAGGGCAAGTATGGGGGTCTGCATTGGATATAACCAAAAATAATCAATTCAGTTGGACTAGTAAGAGAAAACTATATATAATATTGCAGTGTCCCCATCAAGGGTAAATTAGCTAAAATTGATATAAAGGCTGTCGCTTACTTGAGGCAGTGAGTGATGGTATATTACAACTGTGGTGGAATAAATAAATCCTGATATGGTACAAGAACGGTTTTGTTCCATAATGACCACATTCCCTCCTTTGTCCAAATTCCTTATGACAATATGAGGTGTTTTCTAGAGAGATTGCAAGGCCTGTATTTGAGATGGTATGAGGTTATGGGGGGTATGCATTACATCCAACCTCTTGATATCACTTATCATGGAAATGAGAAAAGCCCAAATATTGGGGTTTGTTGATAAGTCCGGAAATTTCTGGGATTTGTTTTTGAAAGAAAAAGGGTGGCTGGCTGAAGAAGTAGTCTCAGGAGATAAATCTAGGGGTGCATCAGATTCCTGTGAGGAATTCTCCTCAAGGACACACAGACTCTACAGATGTGTGCAGAACAGATGTTCAGTTTTTCCCGGCTATATTTAAAATGACACGCAGACTTTACAGATGTGTGCAGAACAGATGTTCAGTTATTCCCGGCTATATTTAAAGTGACACACAGACTTTACAGATGTGTGCAGAACAGATGTTCAGTTATTCCCGGCTATATTTAAAGTGACACACAGACTTTACAGATGTGTGCAGAACAGATGTTCAGTTATTCC
>BLSH010389076.1:585378-606547 GCA_018402905.1 Glandirana rugosa
AATGTCTACACACGTCTTGTCTACAAGTCAATAAGGGCCGATATATGTCACTTTTAATATAGCCGGGAATAACTGAACATCTGTTCTGCACACATCTGTAAAGTCTGTGTATCACTTTTAATATAGCCGGGAATAACTGAACATCTGTTCTGCACACATCTGTAAAGTCTGTGTGTCACTTTTAATATAGCCGGGAATAACTGAACATCTGTTCTGCACACATCTGTAAACTCTGTGTGTCACTTTAAAAATAGCTCGGGAATAACTGAACATCTGTTCTGCACACATCTGTAAAGTCTGTGTGTCACTTTTAATATAGCCGGGAATAACTGAACATCTGTTCTGCACACATCTGTAAAGTCTGTGTGTCACTTTAAATATAGCCGGGAATAACTGAACATCTGTTCTGCAAACATCTGGAAGCTGTGTGTGAAACTACAGCATAGAGAAGAACAGGTATATGGTTTCCCTCTGCTATAGTTTCACACACACATTCCAGATGTTTGTAGAACAGTGATATCATACTGTGTTTGAAACTATAGCAGAGCGAAACCATATACCTGTTCTTCTCTATGCTGTAGTTTCACACACACTTTCCAGATGTTTGCAGAACAGATGTTCAGTTATTCCCGGGCTATATTAAAAGTGACACACAGACGTTACAGATGTGTGCAGAACAGACGTTCAGTTATTCCCGGCTATATTAAAAGTGACACACAGACGTTACAGATGTGTGCAGAACAGATGTTCAGTTATTCCCGGCTATATTAAAAGTGACACACAGACTTTACAGAAGTTTGCAGAACAGTAGTTCAGTTAGTCCTGGTTATATTTAAAGTGACAAACACAGTTTCCAGATGTTTGCAGAACAGTGATATGGGTTCTCCCGGCTTATTTATACTTTTTTGACACAGTTTGAAGATGATTTTAGAACAGTTATATGGCTTCTACCGTTAATTAATACTTTTCAGACCCAGTTTGAAGATGATCCACATTCACCTCGTTTTTGCTTTTTTTATGTTTTTATTTTTTAAAAAATATTTAAAGTTATTTCCCTGTCCCCATTTCTTTGTAGGGCACTTGTCCCACCCTTACCCCCATTTCCTTCCTTTTGCAGACCTCTAGGACCTTCCTGGACTTTTTTACAGCAATTTTCAGAACTTTCATTAAAATTACCAGAACCCCGGACCAGAACCCCCCAAAGTTCGGTACGGACCCGAACTTTACAGTCCGGGTTCGCTCAACTCTATTTATAACACTTAGCTCTGTGCGGGGGTTGGGTTGAGATCGGGAAAGGTGTTGGGGGACGTGGTGTTGTTAGAAGACGTGTGAGGTGTGGATCCAATGTAATTTGTATTGCATCCTCCACAGGGTGGGCCCCCGGTAAAAAAAAAAAAACCTTGGTTTGGGAGCTTCCATGTGGGGGTGCAATCAGTGTGGGGGTAGGGGCAATGTTTTTGTGAGTTGCTTTGGAATTGGTTCTGGGATTTTGTGTTCTAGGTCTCACCAAGGGCTGGGAGGCCATAATTTGGAGTGCTTGTGCAGTGATGGGACCTAGGTGTGTATCAGTTTTAGGACGCCCTGTGCCTCTAGAATGATCGTTGTTGTGATCAGGGCTTTTTATCAGCAGGAACTTGGTGGAACTCAGTTCCACCACCTCTGGTTCTCACCTTCTGATCTCTGTTCTCCACTGTCACTTGCAAACAGAGAGGCCGGCTTCTGTGCTTAGGACAGCTTGCCTCTCCCAGTGGTTCCAGAGATCCCTCCCTGCCCTTCACTCATGGCGTGGACAAGGGAGATGCAGGTGCTAGCGCAGTGTGGACATGGGCGAGAAGGGTTGTTGTGTAGTAGGCTGCAACCTCTATGATCACCATCTGTTCCCTGGTGCATGGAAGCTAACGCCCACAGATGATCTAGCTGCAAATCAGCAGATATTCTTGCTACCGCCTACAGTGGGGGGAGTTTTTGTGGTGCAGAGGTCAGAGCACAGAAGGAGTGGAAATGAGATGTGAATGGGGGGTGCAGAGATAAGGGCCTGTGAACGAGAGCTGAACCCTTCACTCTGTATGTAGTGTACCCCTGAATTCTGCACATAGCACAACCCTGATCCTTTCACTCTGTACCTAGCGCACCCCTAAAATCTGCACTCGGTACATAGCACACCCCTAATCCCTGCACCCTGTACATAGCACACCTCTGAACCCAGCACTCTGTACATAGCACATTCCTGACCCTTGCACTCTGTACATAGTGCACTCCTGAACTCTGCACTCTGTACTTAGCACACCCCTGAATCCTGCACCCTGACCACACCCACCATTTGAAGCGGTTTGGCTAGAAGGAGGGGCATGGTTGAGTTCCTGCACCTATTTTCTGAGAAAAAAGCCCTGGTTGTGACTAAAGGTAGGAATGTGATCAGGGCGACGCTTAGGCACATGAGGGGAAGAGTACCCACCACCATTGAGATTTCTCTTACGTGCACCAACAGAGTATGAAGCGTATGATGATGCTTGTCCTTGAAACGAGTGAAAAGCTGTGGAGGTTAAAGAGGAGTTAGATTCTGTGCCAGTGTCAGAGTCCACAACATAATTGTTGGTTTGACCACTACATGTTCTACCTGGTGTCAGACCCCTATTTCTCAGGGGGGTGTGCCAACGGTAGGCAAAGCCCCCTGAAAATTTTTTGTTTCAATTTAGATGTTTTGACATATATGTGTTTATTCTATCAGATATTTTATGATTGCTCCAGAGGAAGCGCACATCAGCAGCGCGAAACTAGTTGAGCCACGGATACAACTTTAAAGTTCTACCCATAATTGGTGGTCTGAACCCTTCTTTTTGACTCTCTTTACGGTGCTTTGTTAAAGACATCAATATACATTGTAGAACAAATTGTATGATTAGGGTCTCAACCTATTATGTTTCCTCCCTTTCTCCCTCCTATGGGCCTGTGTGGTTAACGTAGGGTCCATTGGAGGGAAGCATCTTTTCCACGTTATGTCTACATCTGTATATATGCATATTTTTTAAACATATTGTTGTATGTTATGTCCATAGGCCTTAGGCCCTCCTTTTTGTAACAATAAAGTATTGTTTTAAAAAATGTTACTGCATGCCTTCAAAGTCCATTCCTTTCAAACCTCCATTTGCACTTCAGATACATTTGTATTCATTATGTTCACTAACAGCCAAATTTGAAAGGAAATTCCAATACTTATAATTTAATAGTTAGCTATTATTAGTTAGTTGTTTTTTGTCAGATTTTCGAATTCCAAATGTCAGAATTTTTGAATTTATGGATTTTCGTATTTTGAATTTTTTAATTTTCTAATTCTGAATTTTCAAATTCTGATTTTTCGAATTTCAAAAAAAGCAAAAAACGAATGACACAAAAGCGAATAAATTTTTCGGCAGTGCACACGTCTACAAATGACTAGCGATGAGACCTTCTTCACAAATATTGATTACAGTGCGAAAGACAAAGTTTTCCTAGCAAATGGGAAAAGCAGTTCAGGGCTTCCTGAACTGCCTTACACCACAAGGAGGTTACCAGAGTATTCTTGTAAAGAAAGTGCTGTATGTTCCAGAACTAGAAGGCAGCCTTCTATCAGTGAAAAGTCTTGCAAACAGCGGTCTCACAGTTAAGTTGCAGAGTGATGAATACACAACTCACAATAATAAGCAATCCCTTGCAAAAGGTAAACTGGATGATCACCTATACAAGCTCATCACCACAGACCAGCAAGCCAAAATAGTCTCTAATTCACACAGCAAATTAATTCACTTATGGCACAGACGGCTGGGGCACAGAAGTCCAGAAGCTATACAGGACATTATAAAGAGAGGCTTATCAGAAGATTTCACAATAGTGCCTTGCAAAGTGCTCATGAAATGAAAGTGCTGTATTGAAGCAAAAGCCACACACCCCCCCCCCCGTTCCACAGGCTTCTCAAAGAAAAACTACCCACCCCTTGCAGCTCATAAACAGTGACGTATGCGGTCCAATGAAAACTCCCACATCAGGCGGGAACAGATATCTACTGACTTTCATTGATGATTATTCCAGGTACACAACTATTTATCTGTTAAAAAAAAAAACATGAAACATCAGAGAAACTTCAAGAGTTTGTTGCCATGTCTAGCAAACAATTTCTATGGAAACCAGGAATAATACCACTGACAATGGTGGAGAATACATGTAAGCAATACAATACAATACAAGCAAAGAAATGGCCTCATATCTGAAAAGACAAGGAATAGTACACCAGGCAATCACATCATACACTACTGAACAAAATGGTGTACCATAAAGGAACAATTGCACTCTTATAGAAATGGACAGGTGCATGTTGTTGGATGCCACCTACCTCACAAGTACTGGGGAGAAGCAATCATGACCGCAACCTACCTACAGAACAGTCTACCCTCAAGAGCCATTAAAAGTACTCCATTTGAAATGTGGCATGGATCAAAGCCTAGCTTAGGGCACATCAGAGTGTTTGGATGTAAAGCATATGCCTATATTCAAAGTGAAAAGCGATCCAAGCTGGAGAACAGAACCATAGAGGGCATTCTAGTAGGCTACAGTGAACAAACTAAGGGTTACAGAATCCTACACCCAAAGACTGGCAACCTGACAATAAGCCATAGTGATTATTTTGATGAGAGCCCATCACCAGGAACACTGATCCCTGAAGGCCGTGAAGTGAATATGCCAAGCAAAGCAGAAGAAAAGGTTGATTAAAGCGAACTTGTGCAGGAGTCAAAACAAGAGGTGGAACTCACAATGTCTAAATCAAGTTCCCTACCAAATCCTGCTGAACTGCCCGAACTCAGAAGATCCACTCGGACTACAAAGGGGATACCACCCCACAAGCTGTCCTGGGAAGACATAGAAAGACTGCCAAAACATGAAGCCAATAAATGGAGAAAGGCAACAGAAAAATTTAAGTGAAGTGTCAAGGAAATAAAACCTGGACTCTCTCAGTGCTATCTAAATGCAAAACTATAGGAAGTAAGAGGACTTTCAATGTAAAGTCAGAGCAGAAGGAAATATCCACAAATACAAAGCCAGACTAGTTGCCAAGGGATACTCCCAGAAATTCAATGAAGATTACGATGAAACATTCGCTCCTGACGTAAAACACTCCACCATCAGAGCGCTTCTTAGCATTGCAGCCAGAAATGGCATGCAAGTCAAACACCTAGAGGGTTAAACTGCTTTCCTATATGGATACATCAAGGAAGATCTCTACGTGGAGCAACCACCAGGGTTTGAGCAAGGAGACAACCTTGTGTGTAAACTTCAGAAGACCATCTACGGTCTTAAGCAATCTGCAAGGATGTGGAATGAGAAAGTGAATGAAGTGTTTACTAGGAAGGGATTCTCAAGAAGTAAAGCAGACCACTGTCTCTACTCCAAGAATCAAGAAGACAGATGGATTTACATTCTAGTCCTTATCTATGTTGATGACATTATAACTTGTTTGGAACAAGAAGGGGATTACAATCAGATAATTTACAAGCTAAAAGAAAATTTTGAAATCAAAGAGTTAGGGAACATTAGCTACTATCTGGGAATCCAAATAGAGAGAGAAGAAGATGGAAGTTATCTTCTCAACCAATCTCAGAAAATCTCAGAAATCTTTGAACAATTCCTTATGCAACAGGCAAAGGACATGAAAACACCTGTGGAACCAGGCTATCAAAAGGGCAATGAAGCAGAAAACGTGCTACCCAACAATGATATGTATCACAGAGCAATTGGTAAGCTGCTATATGTTAGCACTGTGACAAGACCAGACATAGCTGCAGCAGTGGGCATACTATGCAGGAAAGTCTCAATTCCCTGTCAGCGTGACTGGAATGCAATAAAAAGAGTGATGCAATACCTCAACAGAAAACAATTCAGATGAAGTTACGGTTACCAGCCACATCACATCCAAAACTGGTCAGATATGTGGATGCTGATTGGGCTGGGTACTGCACAGACCGGAAATCCACAAGGGGATTCATCTGCAAGTATGGGGAAGGAACCATAAGTTGGTGTAGTGGAAAGCAAATAACCATTGCTCTATCTTCAACCGAAGCAGAGCACATTGCAGCAATACACACATGTCAAGAAGTGATATGGATTTTTTGTCAACTTTTTGTGGACATTGTGATATACATGACAAAACCAATTCCCATTTTTGAAGACAACCAGGGATGTGTAAAGCTTACACAAACAGAATGGGTCAATCCTAGGACCAATACATCAATGTCAAGTATCACCTCTTGAGGCATAATCAAGAGCAAGGTAGTATTGACATTCAATACTGCCCTTCAGAGCAGATGACTGCAGATGCACTCACTAAGCCTTTGTTAAAGGAATGTCATAGTTATATCCAGAAGGAGCTGAATATAATTTGACAAAGCACATGCTGTTGAGAAGGGGTGTTGAAAGGACAACAGCATGTGATGTAAAGTACTGTGAACTATATATATACTGTATGCACTATACCTCTCTATGCAGCAGGTGGCACTGTAGCATTACAGTATGTATTCTATGATATCACAGGATGTTCTGTCTATGTTCAGTGTGTACTTGTTTGTGTGCTCCTTGTTCCTGTTCCATGAAAAAAGCATGTTCTGATATTCCTCCATGAAAGTAAAGTAATTTTCTGCAAATAAGAAGTTTCCACAGCATTATCTCAATACTCTGACAACAATTATTTCCCAGTAATGTTGACCTTATCCTTTACAGGCCGGACATCTGTCTCTTGCAATGCTAAAGCCACATTAACAAAATGTAGATGGAGTTTCTATGAGTGTGGGAATCAATGCAGCAAATCTTTAGCTAACACTTTATGACAACAAAGAACCATAACATTCATCCCATTTATTACAACTAACACAACACACAACACTAACACAAGCTCCTTGGCTTCACTACTGTAGCGCTACCCCCAGAGAAGCCACTTGAATATTTGTGCCCAGGTCTTTCACTGATTAATCCAAAGTCATTTACACTGTATTTTCAAACAGCTAGGTGCACACACTCTTCCGCATGTTGTCTCCAATAACCAGTCCAGGTGATGTGTTTTTATGTTTTATTTTGAGAACTTTGATATGAGAAGGGAAATAGTAAGACACTCCAAATGAACTATTCACAAGCGAGGACAACTTTTCAATAGAACTGTGTAGCAAACTGTCAGCCTGCTGTAGCAGGCTGTATAGAATGAAGCAAGTCCTCTTGAAGCAGAAAGACTTTACTTGGCTTTGCTTCTTCGAGACACTAGCCAGTGTGCCCTTTAGCTCACACACCCAGTATGCTGACTTCTAGGACCAAGAGGGAGATTTCAGCAATAAATTCAACAGCAAAAAAAGGTGGCAACTCCATGACGCTCAAACGTCTTTATTATGACAACCCAGTGAGTAGAAAGACAGTGGCAGATGCGTTTCAGCGATAAGCCTTGTTCACAGCACACACAGTCTCAGGGATCCCTCTAGGGGGTCTGTACTCACAAGGCCCTGGCACAGGTCACCTTCCTCCATGATACCAGACAGTATCCAAGGACATTCTCCCTCAGTCAGCTTGCAGAACCATAGGTTGTAGCTTCAGTGTTTCAGGCCCTCGGATCTCCCACCTGAGGCCGCATGGCAGCCTGTGCTGGGGAGAGGCAACAGCCCCCTTCCCACCTGAACTTCTCTCACTAGGGGTGGACTGGAACCCCTAGCTCATGTACTCTTCAGATATAAATACAGTCACCCAGCATGCAATGGCGGTCCAGACATCCATGCTCTCATCTGCCAGGTTTACACCCACTGTCCTATATACCCCATTGCTATTGGACCAGTGTGAAACATCAAGACAGCATGAGCAATACCAGAGCACACTGAGCAGACCTCTAAACTAAACAATCACAGCTCTCTGTTAAGCAGACAGCACTTAAATTTGCCCGACTGTCTTCCTGTTAAGCATAGAAACCATAAAACCATATACACTCACTCTAGCACCTACCTAGGAGGACGCTGCACTAACAAGAAATATAGCAAACTCTTTAAAAATAGAACTACACTGCATCTGAGCACTACAAACCAAAAATGCTATTTAGCCACTTACCCCCTTAATGACCAGAGCACTGTTTGCAATTTGGCACTGTGCCGCTTTAACTGGTAACTGCGCGATCATGCAGCGATCTACCCAAAGAAAATTTGCATCCTTTTTTTCCCACAAACAGTGCTTTCTTTTGGTGGTATTTGATCACCACTGGGAGTTTTATTTTTTGCGATATAAACAAAAAAAAAATCTACTTTTTGTTATAAAAAATATCCAATAAACTCAATTTTTCTCATACATATAGGCCAAAATGTATTCAGCCACATGCCTTTGGTAAAAAAAAAAATCAATAAGCGTATATTTATTGGATTGCGCAAAAGATATAGCATCTTCAAACTATGGTATATTTACTGGAAATTTTGCAGCTATTACTTTCTGACTGCTTATCTCATTTTTAGAGGTACTAAAATAGCAGGGCAGTACAACCCCCCCCCCCCCCCCGCCAAATGACCCCTTTTTGGAAAGTAGACACCCCAAGGAATTTGCTGAGAGGCATGTTGAGTGCATTAAATATTACATTTTTTGTCATTGAAAAATGACAAAAAATTTGTTTACACAAAGTTGTCACTGAAATGATATATTGTTCACACATGCCATGGGCATATGTGGAATTACACCCCAAAATACATTCTGCTGCTTCTCCTGAGTACGGGGATACCCCATGTGTGAGACTTTTTGGGAGCCTAGCCGCACACAGGACCCCGAAAACCAATCACCACCTTCAGGATTTCTAAGGGCGTAAATTGCTCACTTCACTCCTCACTACTAGAGTTGAGCGGACACCTGGATGTTCGGGTTCGTCTGGTTCGGCCGAACTTCGAGGAAAAGTTCGGGTTCGGTACCGAACTTGACCCGAACTTTACCCCGGTCCCCGAACCCCAGTGAAGTCAATGGTGCCCCGAACTTTTGGGCACTAAAATGGCTGTAAAAAAGCCCTGGAAAGGGCTAGGGGGATGCAAAAGGAAGCAAAATGGGGGTAAGGAGTAGGACAAGTGCCTTACAAACAAATGTGGATAGGGAAATAACTTAAAATAACAAAAAAAAATAAACATGGGAGGAAGAGTTGGATGTGGAGTTGGAGCCTAGAGGTTGACTAGGCCGTGATCGTGGCAGTGTAGGTGGAAGTGGCGGTGGTGGAGGAGGAGGAGGAGGTAGCCAACACTGTTATTTGTTTGTTTTTTTTTCTAATTGGGGTAGCCCCCAAAATATTGAGACATATTAAAAAAAAACAAGTATACCAATGGCTGTGTGAGGCCGGTCTCAGGCTCCATGCACACTGGACGTCATAATATAGTCGCTTTGAACGTCGGTTTTGTGTCAGAAACGATGCATGTTTTTACCAGCGTTAATCTGCCTTTTGTTATAGCGTTAATCTGCGTTTTTCAGCGTTTTATAGCGTTCGCCTTCATTGGCGTTTGTAACACTATTGCTATCAATAGCGTTTTGTACTAGCGTCAACGAGCGTTCATGAGCATTTAGTGGCATTAGCATCAATGGGCGTTTTTATCAAAAATTATATTCTTACAAGTACACTCCCAAACTCCCACAAGCATTGTGAAAAGTGTATATAAGCTTAGCAGCCATTTTGAGAGAGTGGAGAGAGAGCGAGAGAGAGAGATTGTGGAGAGAGCTTGTTTGTTGCTAGCAGCGTTATGGATCCAGCCCTGAAGACAATTCAGGAAATACTCCTCCTGATTCTGTTGCGTAGGATCAGAAGATGGAGAGAGTTGCATGATCGGACCAGAGTACGTCGGTACTGGACCCATCCAATGATGTACCAACGCATCTCTTCTGGATATTATGCCAATCTCTATGCTCAGCTACGGAACTATCCTGAAAAGTTTTTCAACTTTACAAGGATGTCTGTTGGCACATTTGACAATCTCTTGGAAAGGCTGCGTGTCTCCTGAGGAAGGTCTCCTGGGGACACTCAGGTGTGTAATATTTTATATATATATATGTATACAATACACTATCCTTAAAAAAGTAAGTACACCCCTATTGTAATTATTCTTTCTATCTTCTCATGTGACAACTCGGAAGAAATTACACTTTGCTACAATGTAAAGTAGTGAGTGTACAGCTTGTATAACAGTGTAAATTTGCTGTCCCCTCAAAATAACTCAACACACAGCCATTAATGTCTAAACCACTAGCAACAAAAATGAGTACACCCCTAAGTGAATATGTCCAAATTGGGCCGAATTAGCCATTTCCCTTCCCCGTGGTCATGTGACTCCTTAGTGTTAAGGTCTCAAGTGTGAATGGGGAGCAGGTGTGTTAAATTATCGTTCTCACTCTCTCATACTGGTCACTGGAAGTTTTGTGATGACTCCTCATGACAAATATTTCACATAATTTACAAAAAAAAACTCCTGTACGGATAGATGACAAACCTATATCTCAAATTTTATTGTATTAACCACTTGCCGACCGTCAATCGGCAATTGACGGCGGCAAAGTGGCTCTGTAACGCGGATCGCCGTCATACGACGGCGGCCGCGTGATCGAGCATAGTGAGCGCGCGCCCGCGCGCTCACTGTGTCCGGGGTGGGCCGGGGAGCGGGTGCGGCGGCTTCGATTGCCGCCGGCTACCCGCGATGGCCCCCCCGGAGTGAAGGAGCGGAGGTCCGTGTAAGTAAACACGGACCTCCGCTCTGTGAAGGGGGAAGGGCTGTGATCACAGCCTTCCTGTACATGAAGGCTGTGATCGCTTCCCTTCCCCAGCTAGGGCAGTCC
The DNA here is from genome assembly GCA_018402905.1 of Glandirana rugosa. NCBI lineage: Eukaryota > Metazoa > Chordata > Amphibia > Anura > Ranidae > Glandirana > Glandirana rugosa. The sequence continues at coordinate 596,218 of BLSH010389076.1, forward strand.
CCCCACAGTAAGAACACGCCCAGGGAACACAGTTAACCCTTAGAGCGCCCCCTGCAGGTTAACCCCTTCACTGCCAATGGCATTTACACAGTAATCAGTGCATTTTTATAGCACTGATCGCTGTATAAATGCCAATGGTCCCAAAAAAGTGTTAAAATGGTCCGACATGTCCGCTGAAATATCGCAGTACCGCAAAAAATCGCAGATCGCCGCCATTATTAGTAAAAAATAAAAAAAAAAATAAAAACCCCAAAAATGAATTCTCATCACCCGTAAACGCGACCACTTTTGCGCAAACCAATCAATAAACGCCGATTGCGATTTTTTTATCGCAAATATGAGGAAGAATATAAATCGACCAAAAACGGTGAAAAAAAATGTTTTTTTATATATTTTTTTTTGGATTTGTATTTTAGGAAAAAGTAAGAAATGTGGGTTTTTTGCAAAATTGTCGCTCTTCTTTTGTTTATAGCGGCAATCAGAAATGACGCAGAGGGGATCAAATACCACCAAAAGAAAGCTCTATTTGTGGGAAAAAAAGGACGCAAATTTCGTTTGGGTACAACGTCGCACGACTGCGCAATTGTCAGTTAAAGCGACGCAGCGCCGAATCGCAAAAAGGGCTCTGGTCCTAAAGCTGGAAATCCTTCCGGTCCTTAAGTGGTTAAAAAAGCCTTTTTTTCATTTGATTGTAGGTTTCTGGCCACTGGACAAACTTTTGTCACGTTGCATCACTATTTTCTTATGGGTGTAAGCACGGTGTCCAAAGTGACACGGGAGACCAGCCTTGCTCTGTGGGAGGAATTAAATAATGAGATGATGCCTGAGCTGACAGAAGAAATGTGGGGACAGACTGCCACGGAATTTTGGGAAAAGACAAACTTTCCAAATTGTATAGGGGCTCTGGATGGAAAGCACGTCCGAGTGAAAAAAACACCTAACTCAGGGTCCCTTTATTTCAATTACAAAAAATACTTCTCTGTTGTACTAATGGCATTGGCGGATGCAAATCTGCGCTTCACATTTGTTGATGACGGGAGTCAAGGGGATGCCAGAATATTCAGAGAGTCTACATTGGGGCGTCGGCTACATGAGGGATTCCTTCGAGTAGGCCACTCCCTGGTACTATGGAGCCCAGTCGTCCACTGGTGATGATAGGCGATGAAGCTTTTGGCTTAGCGGAACATCTAATGCGCCCATATAGTGGAAACGGACTTAAATACCAACAGAGGATATTTAATTATCGACTAAGCCAAGCAAGACGTGTTGTGGAGTGCGCATTCGGGGTATGTACAGCAAAGTGGCGTGTACTTCTCTCTGCCATTCAGCTTGATGTGGAGAACGCCATACACGCTGTCCTAGCAAGCTGTGTGCTGCATAATTTTTTGAATATGCATGAAAGAGTCTCCACAGAATCTGAACCCTCCAACCCTGGACAGCATATGCAATTCATGGATTTGCGCAGCAGTGCTAGAATTATGAACATAAGAAATCAGTTTGCCGTTTTCTTTGTTTCCCCTGGTGGTAGTGTGCCCTGGCAAGACCAATATATATTGAGGTCAACCATTTTCATGTTTATTTACCTGCAATTTCATCATATGTTTGAAGTAAAATAAAGTTCATAATAAAAGTTCTTTATATTTCAATAAAGTTTTTTTATATATTCTATTTTTATCTTTTGTATACATTTGCTTTCTTGGGACGACAGAGGTTAAAGTGCAGGTCAATAATGTGACCCTTTCTTGGAAAGAAATGGTCATGTTTCTGGCAACGTCAGACAAAAAAACACAAGATTGTGATGTAGAAATATTCTTTTATTGAAAAGAACACAAAAAATATAAATCTGGGTAACAAACATTAACCAACATATAATGTCTTGAAGTGGCCAAATGTCAAAAATATGGCCTGAAAAAAGAAAACTACAAGCAATCATAATTCTTTATAGGTAACCCCCTTGGATTCCTGAGGTGATAACTGGGAGCTCTCTGGGTAGGCACCCTGATTTCCGTGGGGTGTAGAAGGAGGAGGAGGCATCCTTACAGGCTGAACATGTTGGGTGTAGGAGGAGGGACCAGGGACATTTGTGTACAAGTAGGTACGTGACGGGGTATTAAAGTCTCTTTGGTAATATAGTGGCTCAGGAGGAGCACTAGTTGAGGACCGTGAAAAATTGCTATAGGAGTATGGTGGGCCAGGAGGAGCAGAGGGACTTGCCACATCAGTGTAGCAAGCAGAGGGACCTGCCACATCGGTGTAGCGAGCAGAGGGACCTGCCACATCAGTGTAGCGAGCTGAGAGACCTGCCACATCGGTGAAGCGAGCTGAGGGACCTGCCACATCGGTGTAGCGAGCAGAGGGACCTGCCACATCGGTGTAGCGAGCTGAGGGACCTGCCACATCAGTGTAGCGAGCAGAGGGACCTGCCACATCGGTGTAGCGAGCTGAGAGACCTGCCACATCGGTGTAGCGAGCTGAGGGACCTGCCACATCGGTGTAGCGAGCAGAGGGACCTGCCACATCAGTGTAGCAAGCAGAGGGACCTGCCACATCAGTGTAGCTTGCTGGCTGAGGCGGAGCAATGATAGATCTACCAGGGGCAAAGTTTCCACTTGGTTGAACAGGAGAAGCAGAATGTTGTGACTGGAAGACTCAAAAATGGGTGGTGCTGGTACACCATTCCTTTGAGCAGCCCGACAGGTCACAACATATGAATAGATATTATCCATACATTGCTTCTCCCGTTCAATATCCAAATCGGAGAGCAGCATGAAAAGGCTGCGACAGAAAACGACACGTGGGTTATGTTCCAAGAATACGTTGTTTTTTGTTCTCTCTTTTGTTAAGTCCCCTAGAAGTTGCACAATACGATTTTCAGTTTCTGTGCTTTCTGCTTCACTATGGCGACGGACACCATGTCCACAGCCACGTGCTGTACTGCCCCTGGAGCGCGTGCTGCCTCCACTGTGAACTGCACTTTCCTATGAAGAAAAAAAAAAGATAATTAATTAAAAAAAAGGTATATAGGTTAGATAGATACATAGATGATAGATAGATAGATAGATAGATAGATAGATAGATAGATAGATAGATAGATAGATAGATAAAGTAAAAATAAGAAATATACCTGCTCACTTGTCATATCGATATTTTCCACCTCTGATGGCGTGGAGACTTGCGAAGCATTTCCAGATCTTGCCTGCTCTTCCCCCTGTTCATTCTCATCTTCCGTCTCTTCCTGCCAGTTGGATGTGGTTCTAAGATAAATAGATAAAATAATTTTATTAACTTCTTACTTATTCATCAATGAAATTGTTAATTAATTTAAATTAACAAAGTTTGGCACCATTTCACATGTTTGAACAATGACATATTCGGTATTTATTTACTCGGAGTAACATCTTTTTTTTTTCTAATTATCTAAAAAATGTATGATGTCTTTTTTTTTGTTGCTTTTTAATTCATGAAACAATTTTTAAAATCATTTTAACCACTTGCCGACCGCCAAACGCAGGTTGACGGCAACAAGGTGGCTCTATTAGGCAAATCGCCGTCATATGGCGGGGCCTGCCAGATCACGCTCACTGTGTCCGGGGGGGGGCAAGGGAGTGGGTAGGGCGGACTTGATCTATGCCGGTTACCCGCGATGCCCCCCCGCAGTGAAAGAACAGAGGTGTGTGTAAGTAAACACGGATCTCTGTTCTGTTAGAGGGGGAAGGGCTGTGATCACAGCCTTCCTCTATATGGAAGCCATGATCACTCCCCTCCCCCTGCCAGTCAAACACTAATACAGTTAGAACACGCCCAGGGAACACAGTTAACCCTTAGAGCGCCCCCCAGGTTAACACCTTCACTGCCAATGGCATTTACACAGTAATCAATGCATTTTTATAGCACTGATCGCTGTATAAATGCCAATGGTCCCAAAAAAAGTGTCAAAATGGTCCGACATGTCCGCCGCAATATCGCAGTACCGCTAAAAATCAAAGATCGCCACCATTACTAGTAAAAAATCAATATCACAAAATATGAGGAAGAATATAAATCGGCCAAAACCGTTGAAAGTTTTTTATTTTTTTTTTGGATTTCTATTTTATCAAAAAGTAAGAAATTTGTGTTTTTTTGCAAAATTTTTGCTCTTCTTTTGTTTATAGCAGCGATCAGAAATGATGCAGAGGTGATCAAATACCACCGAATTAAAGCTGCATTTGTGGGAAAAAAAGGATGCAAATTTTGTTTGGGTACAACGTCGCACCGCGCAATTGTCATTTAAAGCAAAGCAGTACCAAATCGCAAAAAGTGCTATGGTCCTAAAGTGTGAAATCCTTCCGGGGCTGAAGTGCACAAATAACGCGTGACATAAAATCTTTCATCATCATCAACTCTGCTCAAAATATATATTGTGTTTGGGGGTTCTGAGCATTTATTGTGGTCTAAAAAGATTATTTTTTTAAACTTGTATGAGGAATGGAACTGCCAAAATTGGCACGGTAGTAAAGTGATAAAACAATTTCAGGTATATTTTTTTTAGAATACATTTTCAAAAAAAAGTTTACAAAAAAAATAATATTGTATAGGTTAAAACTATTTTAATACCATTGCAAAGATCCTTTTTAATACATTAAATAATAAATTCTTTTTTTTTTTCACAATAGGTTTTATTGAGGTAAAAGGAGACATGAACAAAATATGAGTCAAGTTATCATTGACAATAGGTACAACAGAGTTGAGTTGAAAATAACAAAACATTACATTATCCATTCCTGTACAAAGTTAACTGGGTTACAGAAGGTTTCCTAAAGGATTAGGTACATGTCTCCGATATCAGAAAAACACAAATTCTTCAGTATGAACCGGTCTAAATAGTTTAGATTTAGCTTAGGCTTAGCTTAATGCTAGTTTCTTTTAATATAGGAACGTCATTGAAAATTGTAGTACGCCTGTAGTATTAAGGTATGATAAGGGTCAAGATGGACCCAAGATAGGCAATCAATGTTTGAGGTAGGAACAAGAAACGGAAGTATGTAAAGAAGAAAGAAGAGAAAGAAAAAAGAAAGGGGGAAAAAAAAAAAGGGGGGGTGGGGAAGCGGATAAAGATGGTGGTTTCGTATATTGTAGGTGTGAGTATAATAACAAATGTGAGGATTAGTTCTTTACCAGTTTTTTGTAGACCTCAGAGGTTGAAAATGTATTCCATTGCCTCCATAATTTTATGAAATTTTTCAGTGTTTTCATATTTAATTGCAATCGTTTCTTCCATGTGGTAAATGGTGTTTACTCTGAGCGCCCACTCCTTCATAGTAGGGGGAGTGTGTGTTCTCCAGTGAAGCGGAATGAGTGTCTTGGCTGCATTCAGCAGGTGTCTGGCTAAATCATTTTTATATGATTTGTATGAAGAGTTATTTACATGGAGCAGGCAACATGCCGCATCTAAGGATAAGCAAGTATCGGTGATCCTATGAGTCCATGTGATGATCTGTCTCCAGAATCTCTGGATTGGAGCACACTCCCACCATAGGTGAAGGAAGGCACCTCTTTCCCTATGGCATCTCCAGCAAGAATCTGACTCGCTGATGTGCCAGGCTTTCAGTTTGGCAGGAGTATAGTACCATTGGGTGCGTATTTTGTAAGCCGTTTCTTGCATTCTTGTGCTTAAGGAGCATTTGTGGGTAAAAACGGCTGCTTTATTCCATTGTTCCTCTGTGATCGAGATCTTAAGATCTCTTTCCCAATTTGTTTTGTGATTGTCTGTTATGTTACTCAGAGGTTGTGAAAGCCAACTATATATCAGAGAGGTACCCCTTCTGATTGGCTTTTGGTTGAAGCACATTTCTTCAAACTCTGAGAGAGGTCTAGAAATGGATTTCTTGTGTTTGTTGTTTTGGATAAAATCATGGATCTGAAGATAGTTCCAGAAGGTCAAATGATTCAATTGGGGCATCTTTTTAAGTTCTGTAAAGCTTTTAATTACTCCTTTGGACATAATGTGGAAGGCTGTTAATGTGTAGTTGGGGTCTTGTGATGTGAGGTTTTTCCTTTGTATTCCAGGAGGGAAGTCCGGGTTGTTGGAAATTGATGATAGAGGACTGGGAGATGAGGAAAGCTGATGGTGGATGGTGGACTTGTGAAATGCTTTTAGTGTTGCTGATATTAACGGATGGTTACGGACATCTAAGGGATAGTTTGAGGGGTTAGACCAAGGCAGGAAATGGATGGAGGGGGTCGGTCCACTTTTTTCAAGTTTGACCCAATCTTTGTTTTCTTGATGGCAATGCCAATCCAGAATTCTGTTTAAATGTGAGGCAAGATGGTATTTTTTGAAATCGGGGACGCCTAATAATATTTTAGGTGTGCATAGAAGTTTTAAATTGATTCGGGGTTTTTTGTTTGCCCATAGAAATTTCCTCTTTATTGATGTGAGAGATTTGAAGAAAGAGTTGGGGAGATCTATTGGGAGAGTATGGAACAGGTACAACAGTCTTGGTAATAGTACCATTTTTAGAATGGCTGCTCTTCCAAACCAGGAAAAATGTCTGGGGTTCCAAGAGTTAAGATCCTTCTGAATATTATTAAATAGGGGTTTAAAGTTGTGAGTGAAAATTTGGTCTATTTTCGGAGTTAATTTGATGCCTAGGTATTGGGGGGTATTTTTTTCCCATTTATACGGGCAGTTTTTGCGTGTCAAATCAGCCATATCATTGCTAAGTGAGATATTTAAGGCTTTGGATTTTTTGTGGTTGATTTTGAAATTTGATAAGTATCTGAAAATTTGGAATAGCTTATTTAGGTTGGGAATAGAAATATGGGGTTGTGAAAGGAAGAATAGTAAGTCGTCAGCATAGGCAGCGACTTTATATTCAGTCTTGTCAATTTTGATCCCGTGGATGTCCGGGTGTAGATTAACCTCCCTGGCGGTATTCCCGAGTGTGGCTCGGGGTGGATTTTCAGTACCAAGAGCGGTAACCCCGAGCCACACTCGGGATTGCATCGCTGGATCCAGGCAGCGCTACTCACCTTGTCCCCTGGATCCAGCGATGTCCCCGCCGTGTCTGCGGGCTGTGTCCGCCGCTCCAATGCCTCTGTGTGCCGGGCTCCGTTCCCTGCGAGCGTCGTGTCGCACAGGGACGGAGACCGGCGGGAAATTCAAAAAGTGAAACACACACTATACATACAGTACAATGTAATCTTATAGATTACATTACTGTATGAAATCATTACACATCCCCTTTGTCCCTAGTGGTTTGCCCAGAGCCCTGCATGCACTTTTATATAATAAATGTCATTCTTTCTGCCTGGAAACATGAGCATGTCCATGGCAACCAAAAAGTGTCCCTTTACGTCAAAAGTGTTTTTTGATCAGCTAGAAAACAGCGATAGTAATAAGAATCATTCGCAGAATTGAGTGATACTGATTTTTGAGGAAATTTATCATCAGAAACTGAAAGTGACGACAGCGACAATTCTGCAACTGAGCAAATGTCTGCGTTTTTGGTTTGAATACATTATTGAATAAATTGTATTTTTATTATATTATTATTTTTGATAATTATGTTTAGTTATTTATTATATTATAATTTATTATTTCATTTTTCAAACTTTTTCATACCTGGGATGTCTACTAGACTGTTGTTTGGACAGATTTAAGTGAGTTATTCCTAAGAATTTTCATGCAAAATAATTGTACCGCTTTCAGCAATAAATTCCAGACTCAGTCATACCACCAGGGAGGTTAATGGACCTAATTAGTGGTTCTAAGGTGATAATGAATAACAATGGGGAGAGTGGGCACCCTTGTCTGGTCCCATTATTAATCTGGATGGGTTCTGAGAATGTGTTGTTGACTTTAATTCTGGCACTCGGGTTAGTATATAATTTCCCTATCCAATTTAGCAGTTTATCTCCAAATCCTACATGTCTGCAAGTAGCCAACATATAGTCCCAGGAGATTCTATCAAAAGCCTTTTCTGCATCTGTTGATAGAAATATAGTTTCCAAGTGGTCCTGATGTGTTTTATGAATCAAATTGAGAGCTTTAATTACATTATCCCTGGCTTCTCGGCCCGGCATAAAGCCTACTTGATCTATGCCAATTATCTTCCCTAAGAAAGGACGAATTCTATTGGCCAGGACTTTCGTTAAGATCTTAAGATCTAAATTTAATAAGGAAATGGGTCTATAATTTGCGCAGTCTGTCGGGTCTTTATCTTTCTTTGGGATAATCGATATATATGTGCTAATGAAAAGTCTTTAGGAGGTTCGGGATCTGTAATAAGATGGTTAAGGGCTTTAGTTAGATGAATGTTTAATAAAGTATCATAGGATTTGTAATATATTAATGAGAAGCAGTCAGGCCCTGGGCTTTTCCCAGGTTTCATACTGTTGATCGCCTGGAAAACCTCCTCACCTGAGATAGCCTCATCTAACAGTAAGGTCTCATCAGTGGATAGGCTTGGGATTTTACAATCTTCCAAAAAATTTTAATGATGTAGTCTCTATCACTCATTGCATCTTTAGGTCTGGGTTGCACTGGCAAGTTATATAGTTTTGTATAGAAATCATGAAATATTTGTGCTATATCATCTGAGTTATGGGTAGGAGAACCCTGTTTATTGTGAATGCAATATATGTTTCCTGCAACCTTCAAATCTTTTAGGGCTTTAGCTAAGTATTTGCTGTTTTTATCACCAAATTCATAATAAATTGTTCTTCTGAGGAAGAGGGCTGGTTTCATCTTTTGGTTTAGGATGGTTTGTAATTCTTTCCTTTTGTTTATTAGGTCTTGTTCTACTGTAACAGAGAGGGACTGTTTGTGAGTCGATTCAAGTCCATTTATGTCTTTTATAATGAGTTCTATATTTTTTCCCGTTCTTTTTTCTTCCTTGCGCCAAATTTAATTAACTCCCCTCTGATGACAAATTTGTGAGCCTCCCATATTGTCATAGGTGAGGTCCCGGAATTAATGTTTTGTTGAAAATATTCTGAAATAGCAGAGTGTATATGTTTGTGTATTTCTGGGTCTGTAAGAAGGGAGGCATTCAACTTCCAATTGAAATGTTTCGGTTGGGGTGTGTTCATCATGATTGTCATTGAGATCGGGGCGTGATCAGAGAGTGCAATTGTGCCTATCTCAGCTCCTGATACATCAGGTAGGTCTCTTTGGGATATGTACAAATGGTCTATTCTGGTGTATCTTTTGTGAATAGCAGAGAAGTAAGTGAAATCTTTAGTTGTTGGATGTGAAGATCTCCAAACATCAATCAATGTTAGGGATTTGAGCAACAGCTTAATCTTTTTGAGGATTTTGTAGGTTATGTAAGTTTTCCCTGAGGAGGTATCCTGAGTTGGGTTAAGAGGTATATTAAAATCACCTCCCAGTATGATACATCCCTCAGCAAAGCTCTTGAGCTCATCTACTACCAATTGACAGAAGGTAGTATGTGATCTATTTGGAAAGTAGACATTTGCTATAGTAAGCGGTCTGCCATTCATTGTGCCTTTTAAGAAGATATATCTTCCTTCAGTATCTACTAATTGATGTTCTACTACAAAGGATGAATTTTTACTCAGAAGTATTGAAACACCCTTTGTTTTGGCTATCGGATTTGTCGAATGGAAAGCTTGTGTGAAATATCTATTTGTCAATTTGGGAAGTTGGGTTCCTTTAAAGTGTGTTTCCTGAAGTAGAACTATTTGTGGTTTGCTTTTCTGAAGCTCCGTTAGAACTTTATTTCTTTTCTCCGGAATGTTAAGTCCGTTTACGTTATGAGAAATTATACTGGGATATTTTCCCAAACCTGCATATGCCATGTTAGCCTTTGTATCGGGGGTGATGGGAGTAAGGTGAGGGGGAAAAAAAAAAGGGGGAGAAAGAGGGGGGAGAAAAAGAAGAGGTTTTTATAAAAGACTGAGAAAGTAGTTAAAAAGCAAGAGTGCTAAAGTCACCCGAGGGGGTCAACCGGCCCTCCCTAAGGTGGTTGTATGAATATCAAAGATATTTAGAGAGTTTGTTCAGTGTTATTCAAATGGGGGGGAAGTGGAAGACAAGGTTAGCGGGGGTGATAACTATCACCTTAAAATTTGGGTTTTTAGTTAGTTATAAATAAACCCGTCTAGAAGAGAGGCTCGTAGGGGAGAGGGGCTCAACCTCTAATAAAACAAGTCATATAAAAAAGACAATAAACTATGTCTCTGGTAACGCTGTCTAAAACATACGATAAAGGGAAAACAGCTGGTAGAACTTTTTTGTCTTTTCTGTCAGGCCTGTTAGTAAATCATAATCATTAATAATTCCTTATTACCTTCAGATGCTTTATAGTCCGGCTCAAGGCATGTT
>BLSH010389076.1:621511-662167 GCA_018402905.1 Glandirana rugosa
AGGACAACCACGAGACTCCCTCTCTAATAGTAAGATTTTGGTAGATGATGACGTAATCCCTGTCCAAGGAGGACAACCACGAGACTCCCTCTCTAATAGTAAGATTTTGGTAGATGATGACGTAATCCCTCTCCAAGGACAACCACGAGACTCCCTCTCAGATGGTTTTAGAATGATAATCTCTCCCTCAGAGCACCAACAGGAATGTCTCCCTAATGCAGTAGTAGATGGTTTTAGAATGATAATCTCTCCCTCAGAGCACCAACAGTTGCGTCTCCCTAATGCACTATAAGATGGTCCTGAAAGCTAATGTCTCCCTCACAGGACCGCAATGAAGGTCTCCCTAATGCAGTCTGAGATGGTTGTGAACGCTAATCTTTCCCTCACAGCACCGGCATGAAGTTCTCTCTACTCCAGTCTGAGACGATCTGACATGTGGCGCTACGTGACTGCAGCCTCATATAGAGGCTGGGTCACATGATGCACTGGCCAATCACAGCCATGCCATTAGTAGGCATGGCTGTGATGGCTTCTAAGGGCAAACTAGTGAAAAGCTTGTTGATTGGCTGCCCAGCAGCTATAGAAAAGGCACAAAAAATACCCGAATACCGAACCCGATCCCGGACTTTTTTTTTAATGTCCGGGATTGGGTTCGGGACACAGACACCCCAAAGTCTGGTAAGGACCCAAACTTTACAGTCCGGGTTTGCTCAACTCTACTTACTACCTATCACAGTTTCGGAGGCCCTGAAATGTCAAGATAGCACCAAACTCCCCCAAGTGACCCCTTTTTGGAAATTAGATACCCCAAGCTATTTGATGAGAGACATGTTGAGTCATATTGGAATATGTTATGTTTTGTCACAAGTTTTGGGAAAATTACCAAAATTAGTTTTTGTTTTTTTTACACAAAGCTGTCAATTAAATTATATATTGCTCAAACATGCCATGGGTATATGTGAAATTACACCCCCAAAATACATTATGCTGCTTCTCCTGAGTATGGGAATACCACATGTGTGAGACTTTTTGGCAGTCTAGCCGCATACAGGACCCCGAAATCGAATCACCACCTACAGGCTTTCTAAGGGCGTAAATTGGTAATTTCACCTCCTCACTACCTATCACAGTTTCGGAAGCCATGAATTGCCAAGATAGCACAACCCCCCCCCCCCCCCCCCTCAAATGACCCCTTTTTGGAAAGTATATATCCAAAGCTATTTGCTGAGAGGCATGTTGAGTCCATGGAATATTTTATGTTTTTCCACAAGTTTTGGGAAAATGACAACATTTTTTTTTTTTACACAAAGTTGTCACTTAAATGATATATTGCTCAAACATGCCATGGGTATATGTGCAATTACACCCCAAAATACATTCTGCTGCTACTCCTGAGTACAGGATACCACATGTGTGAGACTTTTTGGCAGTCTAGCCACATACAGGAGCCTGAAATCCAATCATTGCCTTCAGGCTTTATAAGAACGTAAATTGTTGATTTCACTCCTCACTACCTATCACAGTTTTGGAGGCCATGAAAAGCCCAGATAGCACAACCCCCCCCCCCCCCAAATGACCCCTTTTCGGAATGTAGACACCCAAAGGTATTTGCTAAGAGGCATGGTGAGTATTTTGCAGCTCTCATTTATTTTGGAAAATGAAGAAAGAAAAGGAAAATTTATATTTTCTTTTCTTGTTTCAATTTTCAAAACTTTGTGACAAAAAGCGAGATCTGCAAAATACAACCTCTTCCTAGAGTAGAACAAGCACAATGTAGTAATAACAATTCTGAAGCTCCTCCTTCATATCAGAAAACAAACCACTCGGTACGCCTTTCTTGTAAACACTTGTCTATACGGATGGCTGATTACATGACTTCATTCGATGACTTTGGTTCAGGGTAGTGTACTAACGAGTCTTTGATGAAGTCTGATAAGCCTAACCTGAACTGGCTTATTAGAGCTAGGTCATTCCACCCTGATTCAGGAGCCCAGCAGCGGAAATCAGAACAGTATTGTTCAGCGGTGCGTTTATCCTGACATAATGACCTAAGGTTAGTTTCAGTTGAGTGGATACGGTCAGGATCATCATAGAGTAAACCTAAGGCCTTGAAAAAAGCTCCAAATGACCCTCTGGCTGGGTCATCTGCAGTGAAACTAAAAGCCTAAGACTGGGGATTCCCCTGCAGCCATGTATTAATCAGGTCAACTCGCTGTGCTTCAGAACCAGAAGAATGTGGCTTAAGCTTAAAGTACAGCATACAACTGTTTTTAAATTTGGAAAACATATGGGGGTCACCAGAAAAACGATCAGGCGGTTAACTTTGGTTTCTGGCTCCTGTGTTACTGCTGGAGGTGCGTTTATAAGTGACCTTGCCTGGTGTTCCTGCATTGGAGATTTAATGGCTGAGTTGACGATACCTGAGTGGATTGGAGAAAGATCTGTACCCATCAGGGGCGGCTGGTGTGTGAGGGGCGCTGGGGTGCCGCCTCCCTGCCGGCAAAAAAGTCAACCCGCCCCCCTGCAGGTGGCGCTGGTACATTGACTTTTTTTTCGGCTCCTTGGCTGTCACACGACTCTGCAATGTACCTCACCTGTGTCCCTGGCTGCAAACTGCCCCCACCTGTGTCACTGGCTGCAAACTGCCCCCACCTGTGTCACTGGCTGCAAACTGCCCCCACCTGTGTCACTGGCTGCAAACCATAAAATCAATGCGCTCCACAACCAACAGAAATGCTTGCTCACCTTGGCCATGGACCAATATAGATATACAGGTCAATAATGCGCTCATTCAAATCGGACCATCCATTCAGTCACAGATCCCAGAAGAAAGGGGTTAGGACAGATCTTCTTTTCCAACCTATGTAAGTCCCCTTTAAGAAATTGGCATCTCCTCTGTGTAGCTGTGTAGAGAGGAAGCCCTTGAATAGTGTAGTAGTTTTTATTTCAATTGTAGCGCCCCCATAGTGAATAAGTGCTTAGGTGATAGCTTTTTGCTAGGAGAGACACATTTAGTAAGGCCTGACTGTTGTGCAGGCCTGAATGTTTGATTTGGGCTGGGGAGTGGCCCAGGAATAGCTGGAGACTGCAGAAAGGAATACCCCTTGGTTACCCCTCCCCTTTGTTTCCAGAGGGTTCTGGGAAAAGGGATGGAAGTGGAGGTGGGACTTTCTGAAGTATGTTAAGGAGCCCTGACTGATCCCCAGCCTGGATTGGCAGGGGGCTGGCCTCCTTAAATACTATGGTCTGCCCAGCTGGGGGAGGAGAGTATCGGGTGGAAGAGTGGATATGTAGCAGAAGTTGCAGAGGCCTCACCTGGGAGCCCCCAGTCTGGGGGGTGACCTTGAGGCCTGGGAGGTCGGGTGCAGCCAGGAGGAGAGAGAGATCCTGGAGCGCCACAAGGGAGCAGGAGAGCAACAGAGAGGCTACAGGAAAGACTCTTTAAAGCATCCACCGGTGTCGGTGAGTGACATACCCTGGGAGCTGGAGAAGAAGACTGGAGCAGGCTGGGAGGATACAGTGGACAGTTTGTGGAGGTCAGAGGAGCCAGTCAGGGAAGTGGTGTCACTGGGCAGTGGAGCAGGCCGGAGAAGCCAGGAGGGCTGAGGTGGCCTGGAAGAGGATGGGCTGGGTGCAGTAGTCCATCAAACCCTGCTAGCATAGTTGTACTTAGCTACACTTTGAAGGCCCGTGGCCCTTGCCTGTAATGGGCAGTCCGGAGGTCTTGCCATCAAGAACACAGGCCTCACCATGTGCTAGTTAGGGTGGAGGAAGATGTAATGGAGGTCTGATAAATATCCCTTCAGGCCTCACCGAGAGGAAGCAAGCTTTGTGCAGAAGAGAAGTGAAGGAGTGTAACGGTCAGCAAGTGTCAGTGCTGGAGGAAGGAGTGTATACATGAAGGTGTGTATAGATGGTCCTGTTTCTTGATCTACTGGGCATCCCACAGTCATCCTTACCCCATCCAAGTTTATTCCCCTAATAAACAACAAAAAAAAAACAAAGTACCAGTCTGTTGCGTGACTCCGGGTGAAAGGAAATGCGTGATTGAGGGCAGAGTGACAGATGGACCATATCAACCAGCCACCCTTAAGGGGGCCATTGGCTACATTTCGGGGCTCATTTTCCGGGATTCATCTGTAAGGCTGACAGTCATTACCCCTAGAAACTGCAAGAGAACTGAGCCAGGGAACTGTATTTGTTCCAATTTTAGTGTGGACTGAACCCGGGGAAGGACTTGTGTGTTTGCCTACTAAACAGTAAAGTTCTTACAAGTGGCCGTTGTCCATAGCAACCAGCAGGAGCATTTGCCAACTGCTGCTCCTGCTTGCTCAGTTGCTCCAACTGGCGCTGGGGCGGACACTTGCGCTATCCTGCAATTCAATGACTTTGTTACCATGTGCCATTACCTGTTGCAACCACGTCGGGTGATTACGCCCATAGATTACAAATATGTCCAGCAATCTGCAGATGCTGGACATCACCCACTAGACTACAAATATGCCCAGTGCTCTGCAAAAGCTGGGCATCTTGAACTTTTTGCTCCAAATCCCGCTAACAGTAAAGTATGCCTGGGACTTTTCTTGTTGTTAAGGGTAGAGACTGTGTTAGAAGTGTGCTTTCCAGCAAAACAGTTGCTACTACAAATTACTGTTGCTAGCGGCAACCACTAGCAAGGCCAGCAAGTCTGGACAAGTACTGTTAGTGTCTGCATGTCTGCAAAGTTTCATCCTTCACACAAGGGGTTACAACACAGTCTCTTCAAGCATAAAAATGCGGGTCAGGCAGTCCCTTCCTACCTTCCCCTTCCTCCCTGATGGAGACTGAGTGGCTCTTTGTAGGCCGTCCTGCCATCACGATGAGTACCCGGTCTCTGTATATTGCTCTCCCCAGCTGCCATTCACGCCAAATGTCCTCAAACTGGGCCAAGCTCTCAGCGCCACCTTGCACCCGTAAAGGCTTGGGGATATGCAAATAGTCCCAGATCATATCATCCTCCCACTCTCCCCGGGAGCTCTCTATGATGTATATGGTCTCAGAAGGGACATAAGGGTAGTCCACACCCCACTCCAGAGTGATTTTGTGCTGTACCTCTTGCTGGAACCTGGAAAACTTAGGCAGTTCCTTGGGCGTCCCTTTTCAGGACACAGGCATCGTGGGAACTCACAACCCACTGCCTGTAAGTAGGTGCTCTGGTCTGGGTGGTGGAAGGTCTTTTCAAAAAGAGCTGTCTGCTGTGGACAGGGGTTCCTGCAGCTTCTTCAGTTCTCAGAACTGGCTCTGGTACATCTTCACCCTTGGACTGGGCTTCCAGGTCCTGGGAACCTCCTGTCTCCCATTACTCCTTCGAGCTGTTGCTAAGAGATGACCACTCCGCTAGCCTCTCCAGGGACAGAAGCTCCGCTTTCAATCTGGGGGAACCCCAATCTATGGCCCTGTCCTTGCCTTCCCCGTCCAGTTCACCTGAGGGCACACCTCCCTCCAGCACTGGCTCCTTCTGGACTATGATAGCAAGGGACTATCTGGCGCTAAACGAATTCAGAGCAGGATACCTCGCTATATGATGCCCGGCTTGTCCTTGACACCTTCAAACAAAACAAACGCAAACCTTTTCTCTTGCAGTCCCTAGAGCAACCAACTCTCCAGGTGTAGCTCTCTCAGTGTAGGCATACACCCCATGCCAGAGCACAAATGAGATCTCTTCCTGGTCAATTCAAGCAGCTGAAGAGGGATTTGGGTGGACCAGAAACTCCGGACCAGAATCAGCTCTGCCGCGGTAGCTGGAAAAACCCGGATTGGACTCCCACTAGTCCACTCCATGTGACCGCATGCGAGGCGACAAATATCGCCCGTCGACTATCCCGTCTGGCATAACGTCACAACACACATACAGACAGACACATGTACACACACACACACATGCACACACATACAGACACATGTACACACACACACACACACGGACATACACACACATACAGACACATGTACACACACACACACGTACATACACGCACACACACACACATGTACACACACACATACACACACACACATACAGATACATGTACACACTCACACACAGACACATGTACATACACACACAGAAACAGACACATATACACACACACACACACACACAAACAGACACATACACACAGACAAATGTACACACACACAAACAGACACATGTACACACAAACAGACACATGTACACACACATCACATACAGAAATATGTACACACACACATGTACATACACACACAGACACATGTACACACACACATACAGAAATATGTACACACACACATGTACACACACACATATAGACACATGTACACACACACACAAACACATTGTATACAGCCTTTTAAAACGTTTTAGTACAGTACCTTTTTTCACACAGCCGGGCACTGCACTTTGGGTTTTGGGGGGGGGGGGGCTCAGAGAGCACAGCACACTCCCCTTCTCTTTACTTACATTTTGATGAGTCTGAGCGAGCTCTCAGTGCCGATGTACAGTGCTGCTCTGACAGCCTTTCTACAATATTACCAAAATATGATAATAGTCAAATTCCCATCCCATCAATTTCTGATGTGGCCAGTGGCTGACAAGATCTTATGACCATATCAAACAGACAATTTTGTAGCATCAATTTATAGAACCTACAGATCTATGGTGAGATTTGCAGCTGGATACAGCTGGCCACAGGGCTTATCTATGCAGTTTCAAATTAATGAAATGAAGCTGGTAATTTTGTAGTCAGCTAATAACACTGTAAAAAGTAAATTGCTCAGTGGCTGAGCTACAAACTTCTTAGACGTTCTGTGACACAGATCTTTCATTGGCTACAATATTTTTTCCAAGTGATTAAAAGGAAAGTTTATGTAGCTGTTATAAAAATGCCAGTATTACATTGGCCTTAGCGTGTGGATTTATGTGGCACAGACAGGTTAAAGGCCCCCAATGTCAGTTTAAAAGGGCTACTCTGTTTATATTGATTCCACTGGCCAATGACCAAATAGGGCCTAAGCATAACAGAGAGACATCACCATTTCACATTCCATCACAACACAGCAATATTACCTCTGATATGGCTGTTTTTGAAGTCTGTAGAGTGATTCCCTTATTATTAGCCTGGTGTGTTCTGGCAGAGTCATTCACCAGTGGCTAATGGGAAGGAATGCAATCTGTATTCACGTCACTGTGTCTCTGTATATTTTGGTTGTTGATAACATGTTGACCTTACTATTGTCAAACCTCTTTAACTAGCTCATTTCCCAAGGGGCTTATTGCTATTTGAATAAAGCCCATTTAATGCTACCCGTGTGTTGGTGAGTTTCGGGTTCAGTTAAGACGGGTCACCACTGAGAAGGGCTGGGTAACATAAACATCTGCCATCTTGCTTGGAAGTAATATGACATGAGCACGGGCTGGCAAAAATGTACTAGATTTACAGTGCATCAATCACTGTCTAATTCTCCTCACCGCAGCTTTTTACCCACAATAAAGCATAACTGCCTACAACAAAACAGTGCTTATAGGCTGAATATTAGGACATGATTACAAAACATTCCATGGAGAGCCCAGTTGACATCCACACAAAGAGCACCACAGCCAAGAGATGGAATCCAGTTTCATTCCAAACTGTTTTGCATCTTTATTTTTATTTAACCACTTCAGAAGGATTTCCCCTTTAGGACCAGAGCCCTTTTTGCGATTCGGTGCTGCGTCGCTTTAACTGAAAATTGCACGGTCATGCAACGTTGTACCCAAACAAAATTTGCATCCTTTTTTTCCCACAAATAGAGCTTTCTTTTGGTGGTATTTGATCATCGCTGCGTCATTTCTGATCGCCGCTATAAACAAAAGAAGAGCGACAATTTTGCAAAAAAAAAAAAAAAAAATTTCTTACTTTTTGCTAAAATACAAATCCAAAAAAAAATATAAAAAAACATTTTTTTTCATCGGTTTTGGCCAATTTATATTCTTCCTCATATTTGCGATAAAAAAATTGCAATCGGCGTTTATTGATTGGTTTGCGCAAAAGTGGTCGCGTTTATGGATGATGAGAATTAATTTCTGGGGTTTTTATTTTTTTTTTATTTTTTACTAGTAATGGTGGCGAGCTGTGATTTTTAGCGGTACTGCTATATTTCAGCGGACATGTCGGAACATTTTGACACTTTTTTGGGACCATTGGCATTTATACAGCGATCAGTGCTATAAAAATGCACGGATTACTGTGTAAATGCCGTTGGCAGTGAAGGAGTTAACCTGCAGGGGGCGCTCTAAGGGTTAACTGTGTTCCCTGGGCGTGTTCTAACTGTGGGGGGACTGCCCTAGCAGGGGAAGGGAAGCGATCACAGCTTCCGTGTAGAGGAAGGCTGTGATCACAGTCCTTCCCCCTCTCACAGAACGTAGGTCCGTGTTTACTCACATGGACCTCCGTTCTTTCACTCCGGGGGGAGGGGCATCGCGGGTAGCCGGCGGCAATCGAAGCCGCCGCACCCGCTCCCTGGCCCTCCCGGACACAGTGAGCGCGCGGGCGCGCCTCTGGCGGCGCACGCTCACTGGGCGCGATCTCACAGCCGCCGTCATATGATGGCGATTTGCACAGGAGTGCCACCTTGTCGCCGTCAGATGCCGATCGGCGGTCGGCAAGAGGTTAACATGGAAATGAACTAACAAAATTAATATCTTGTATGTTGTAGGGAACATTTAGAAATGTTAACTGTGAGTTAAAAGTAACTGAGAGTTAAAAACCCTCTAACTGACTCCTGAATAGCTGTAAACAAAAACCTACAGTTCTACATTTACCACGTCCAAATGTTTCCTAGTATTATGCTTGAATCCTGACTAAAATGATTCTCTCTTTTCTTCCCCCATTCCTTTAGGGCTTCCCCTGTTTTTTTAGGTAAAAAACATTTTTTGGGGTTTTTACTGAACACTTTACTTTATATGTACATGCTCTCTTCAGGAATGAAAGTGCTCATGAGTGGACATGTGCACTTTATCTCTTTCCAAATTAATATTCGGAAACATTTCTCATTATTCAGAGATTCGGATATATCTGAATACCCGAATTACAATATAAACATATTTTACCAAATTTTCCGAATAGCGAAACAAAAATCGTCTGAATTTCAGAAATTCTGACTGAAATTTGAATCAAGTTTTACATCGAACTCCCATCAAATTCTAACTGTACACATATTGCTGAAATCAAAGACAGTACCATTTCAAAATAATGCCGTTTTTGTTAAGGCAAAGGTGATTTAAAGTCATTGTAATCATTTGATGAAGATTTTTCTTTTGTATGTTCACTTTGCCACATTCGCATAAAAAAAAAAAAAAATTTAAAGTTTTCGATTAGACTGATTCAAGATTTATCAATTCGACCGTTTCGAATAATAAAAAAAAATCAATATATCCGAAAGAAAATTAGAAAAAGACATAAAACGAATTCTGAATAAAAATCCTGTATACGAATTGAATGAATCAACTGAATTTAACGAAACTAAATAGATTAACGAATCAAAACGAAACAAATTTTTTCATCATGCACATGTCTACTCATGAGATACTGGATTACTGGATATCAAGTAATGCAATTTTATTGGTTGTCTTCTCAATAATCTGTTTTACATTGTACATCACTAGCACAACCTACTTCAGTTCTGACTGTTTAAGATTAAAAATAAAATCAGCATTTAAATGGTTCAGTGAACTTCTTGAAGAATTTTTAAATTTTTCTAGAGAAAATTGAGTACTGTCCGTGATACTTTTTTTATTTGCACTAACATAACATTTTTCA
The DNA here is from genome assembly GCA_018402905.1 of Glandirana rugosa. Classification (NCBI taxonomy): domain Eukaryota; kingdom Metazoa; phylum Chordata; class Amphibia; order Anura; family Ranidae; genus Glandirana; species Glandirana rugosa. The sequence continues at coordinate 631,330 of BLSH010389076.1, forward strand.
GGACAAGCTTTCGGGGTATCTCCCCTTCTTCAAGGTCCAAGCAGTACTGAATAAAAACAGTTTTAGCCAAATGTTAAAAAAAGAGAGAAAAAAAAAAAAAAGAGAGAGAAAAAAAAGGGAGAGAAAAGAACGTCTAAGGGAAAGGAAAAACAAACAAATACAAATCAATGTATAAGGCCATGGTAATGAAACTAGCTGTAGAGATAGTGAGATAAGACAGGCAGAGTTATAGACTGGGGAGGGGAAGGGGGGAGACAGTCACAGAGGGGGTCGTAAAATGTAAGAATAGTGAGTGAGAAAACCTATATCCAAGTTTAAGCCATTATTTTTTGTGTCAAAAAGAAGAATCATTCTTAGTTCAAACGTTTTCCTTTCCTGCGTGGTTCTGAAGTCCCCTTTAAGAACTAAAACATTGAGGTTTTCAATAGTGTGGTCCGGTTGTGAAAAATGATGTCCCACTGGTGTGCAGAAATCATTTTCTTGATGATTCTTGATGGAATGTCTGTGTAAATTCATCCTTGTTTGCAATTTCTGTCCTGTTTCCCCAACATGGGATCCTTTGTTGCACCTGTTAAGAACTACGAGCGCGGAGAGAGAGCACGCGGAAGCAGATCACTCCAAAACCCGACGCACGGGCGTTTATTGGAGAACGTTGGGTTACAGATAGCTGGTAGTCCACTCGGCAGAAGGTCACACAGCGAGCTCCGCATCCAGTAGCCGGTCAGCAGACAAAAGACACAGCAAAGGTTCAGGGACTTACCCATCAACAGCAGCCTCAGTGGGGAAGTCCAAGCCGAGCGGCAGGGGAAAACAGGTCCAGAGGGCAGATGTCCTTTACAAACCCATGGTAGGTCCAGGGAGGGCTGTGTGTCCTGGCCGCAGCTTCACTCAAGCAGCAGTTGAAGGACAAATAAAGAAAGCCCCACAGAACTAAAGTCCCCGCAGTGAAGAAAACTAAATCAGTCTCAGCCGTTCATCCATCATTTCTCGTCTCCCAAGGAGACTTTTCAGCCATCATCTCCTCTGTCCAACATTAAAAGTAAAGACTGCCCAGTCTGCCACCCTTCATGGTTATCTGTGGTATTGTGAATGCAGTCACACCTTCTGGTGCCGAGGCGTCTGCCTTTTTCCCCAGCATGATACAATCATTTATTCCCTCCTTACTGAGGGAGCCACACATCCGACCCCTGTGGGGACACAGCAACTCACAAACCAAATTATGCAGATATGTTGATTGTGTTATACATTGCACCTGAATTAGAGATTTGCTAGTTTTATAAAACAAAACAAATATTGAAAAGATTGAATATTTCTGACCTTCGTCACAACCCCTCCCTCCTTTCCAAACATGTACCTGCAAAAGGCCTCAACAGGCCTTGTGCATAGAGTACATGTACAGTTTCCAGAGCACAACCATCTAAGTATCTGTATAATTGCTTGTCATCTGAAGGCCACATGGGTAGTGAAGCTCCTTCCAGCAGGGCATCACATTGGAGGAAGGAGATTTTTGGCTTGTGGACACCTTAGAAGCCCTGTGAGGATAATTCGGTCTACTAACATTATCTCTCCACCAAACGGAAGCTGTGGCGTTCTCCCAAACCCTCCTAGGACAATTGGCCTGTAGGTGCCCCCTCTGTTTGCAGCTATAGCATTGGGGCTGGGGTGCTCTTCCAGTACTTCTCTGCCCATTTCCCAAACCGAGAGATCCTCCCCTAAGCCTTGGGGTGCTGGTGGGATTCACATGAACCTTAACATAGTTAACCGGGTAAATCCTGGATGAATTTACGTCTGTCATCAATTCTGTCCCAGATTTTTGCTCTACGCCCAGAGAGTGTGTCTGGGTCACACTCCCTCGAAACTGGCAATGAAGTTCTCCCAAGTCATTCCCTAGCAGAATGTCCGCAGGTAGTCCTGCCATTACCCCAACAGGACAAAGTTTCTCCCCAAAACCGTAATCCAGGAGAACGGTAGCCTTTGGGATCTGTTTCCTGCCACCCCCAGCTAATTCAATAGAAAATCCAGGGCCTTTCTCAATCGCTGCCGGATTCACCACACAGGGATCAACAATGGTCAGGAAGGCACCTGTGTCACGAAAGCCAATGACTTTTCGTCCATCGATGCAAACCTCCTGTAAATGTTGCTGCCTTATCTTGGGGTAGCTTAGGGTAAGCGGCTGGACTCTGTAGACTCCTAGAGGGGAGCTGGTTGTGGGTGGAGGCCTCCAATCACTTTGAGATGGTGCAAGGCGCTCTCCTCCTGGCACCAGCGCTACACTGGGATCAGGACAAGTGGGTTGCATCTGGGGAGGGTGGACGTTCCTTGGGCACCTAGTCTGGGGTTGCCCAGGTGGTCCACATCTGTAGCATGGGGGGTCCCAGGGTGACCCAGAAAGCCGGGGTTGAGGTGAGATTTCCTCAGAAGATTGGTACATGTTCACATAGTTTACCAGGTTGGGGAAGCTGGGCCCAAGGGTCTTTTTCTTAGCAGGGCAGCTGGCCTGATAGTGACTGGTTTGTCCACAGCTAAAACAGCGTCTCTCTATAGTAGGCCTGAGGGCCCGCTGTGGGGGGGGCAGATTGGGTGAGAGCATTGGCCAACAGGGTGGCACTGCCTGGGGATTCATCTGGCGGTGGGGAGGTATAGAGGGCGCAGATGTGGGGCGGGAAATCCTAGCAACTTGTGGTGCCTCAGCAGCTGACTTTTCCCATTGAGAATTAATCATGAGGGCCTCATCCGCTAAGGCCGCTGCTTCCTCTAGGGTTATGGGTTTTCGTTCACGCACCCACTGTCGGAGCTCGGGAGGACACTTGAAAAGGAACTGCTCCTTCAGGATTGCTTGAATAATCTCTTCAGGGGAGATTGCTTTCTCCCCTGCCAGCCATCGGCGACGCGCTAAGGACAGTTTGTGTGCGAACATTTTGAAAGAAGTCTCTGGGAGGTGGGGGGTAGACCGGAACTGAGCCCGATAGGACTCTGGGGACACTGCATAGTAGTCCAGCACTGCCTTTTTTATATCCTCATAGCTACGTTTCTTTAGAGCATCCATCATTCGGTAGGCCTCAGCCGCCTCTCCGTCCAGCAGTCCTACCACATGGCGGGTCCAGTCTGTGAGCGGAACTTCCAACAGCTCACATTGGTGTTCAAAGTCCTGAAAGAACCCTTCCACATCCCCTGTATGTTCTTGGTAAGGCTTAAAGTCCTTCCTGGAGACTCTTGGGGCTTCCCTTACTACAGGGACTGGTACAGGGGTAGCTGCATGGCTCTTTGCAGCTTCCCACTCTTTTTGTCTCCTTTGTGCCTTCTCAATGGCTGCCAGTTTCCTTTCCACGGTGGCATCCACTCACAGAATGGCCATCTCTTCTTCGTACCATATGACCCAAGGGCTCTTACTGCCTGTGCTGGGAAGTTCTGGTCTGTCTTCACTGGAAAAGGCCGGACCAGCATCTGTGGCCGATTCCTCCTGCCGGCTGGATTCCTCCAGCAACTGGACCAGCTGGTCCTTATTCAGTCCCCTGTGGTTGAGACCCAGGGTTCTGGCTCTTTCTTGAAGACTGCTTGCTGTCCAATGGCGATACTCTGGGGCCTCCGTGTTCACGCCTTCATCATCCATCTCGAGCGCTCTTATCCCACTGCTGCCACCAGTTGTTAAGAACTACGAGCGCGGAGAGAGAGCACACGGAAGCAGATCACTCCAAAACCCGACGCATGGGCGTTTTTTGGAGAACGTTGGGTTACAGATAGCTGGTAGTCCACTCCGCAGAAGGTCACACAGCGAGCTCCGCATCCAGTAGCCAGTCAGCAGACAAAAGACACAGCAAAGGTTCAGGCACTCACCCATCAACAGCAGCCTCAGTGGGGAAGTCCAAGCCGAGCCGTAGGGGAAAACAGGTCCAGAGGGCAGATGTCCTTTACAAACCCATGGTAGGTCCAGGGAGGGCTGTGTGTCCTGGCCGCAGCTTCACTCAAGCAGCAGTTGAAGGACAAATGGAGAAAGCCCCACAGAACTAAAGTCCCCGCAGTGAAGAAAACAAAATCAGTCTCAGCCGTTCATCCATCATTTCTCGTCTCCCAAGGAGACTTTTCAGCCATCATCTCCTCTGTCCAACATTAAAAGTAAAGACTGCCCAGTCTGCCCCCCTTCGTGGTTATCTGTGGTATTGTGAATGCAGTCACACACCTTCTGGTGCCGAGGCGTCTGCCTTTTTCCCCAGCATGATACAATCATTTATTCCCTCCTTACTGAGGGAGCCACACATCCGACCCCCTGTGGGGACACAGCAACTCACAAACCAAATTATGCAGATATGTTGATTGTGTTATACATTGCACCTGAATTAGAGATTTGCTAGTTTAATAAAACAAAACAAATATTGAAAAGATTGAATATTTCTGACCTTCAACACAGCACCGACTGCATTGAATCAGATATACCACATTACTAGAGGTACAGCTGTATGATCCCATGATATTGAAGGTCCCATTTGTGTGTGTGACACTCTTGGATGGATTGATCTGGTTGCACAGTTTGCAACGTTTTTTATTGTAGGGTTTGCTTCCATTATTTGTGACTTCATAATCAGAGTGAAGTTTCCTGCTGATTAGTTTTTGTCTGAGATTGGTTGGATGCCTGAAAGCCAATATTGGGGGTTGTTGGAATATTTCTTTCAGGGTATCATCTTCTGTTATAATGGGTTGTAAATCTTTGATTATCTTCTTTATCCCTTCTAGTGCTGGGTTGTATGTAGTGACTAGAACAGTGGTTCTCAACTCCGGTCCTCAGGACCCACTGACAGGCCAGGTTTGCAAGATAAGTGAAATGCATCACAGGTGATATCATTTGCTGCTCAGTGATTGCAGTATTCTAGTCTGAATCTCCCCAAGGTAATACTTAAAATGTGGCCTGTTAGTGGGTCCCGAGGACCGGAGTTGAGAACCACTGGACTAGAAGGACACGGTTATTTGTTTTTTTCTCTTTGTATTGGAGGAGATTTTCTCTTCGGGTTTTCAAGGCTGTGTTTATGCTGCTGTTTATGGTTTTGTCTTTGTATCCTTTCTTATTGAAGGAGTCTGCCAGTGTTCTGAGATGTTTATCTCTGTCCTCTGGGTCTGAACATATTCGGTGGTATCTGATGGCCTGGCTGTGTATGATTGCCCGTTTAGTGTGTTGGGGGTGAAAACTGGAACTATGGAGATAGCTGCATCGGTCAGTCGGTTTTCTGTATATCGAAGTGTGAAGCTTATCACCCCTGATGTATACTGTAGTGTCTAGAAAGTTGACATGTGTGTTTGAATAATCCATTTTTAGCTTAATAGATGGGTGAAAGGTGTTGATCAATGAGCCAAACTTTTTTAAATTTTCTTCACCTTCAGTCCATATCATGAAGATATCATCAATATAACGATAATATCCATATGGCTTATGTTGTATGCTGTTCAGAAATTTTTCCTCCAGGTCAGCCATAAATAAGTTTGCATATTGGGGTGCCATTTTACTTCCCATAGCAGTGCCCATACACTGGAGAAGACAGAAGACCCTTCAGAAGACAGAAACCCCGCAGAAGACAGGAGACCCAGGAGAAGACCCCTCAGAAGACAGAAACCCCACAAAAGAGCAGAAGAAAGAAGAGCCGGAGAGGGGAGAAGAGCCGGAGCTGATTTAATAAAATATTTTAAAAAGCTGTGTAGTGTGCTTTTTTTTACACTTTTTTTCAGGTGAATGAGTAGCAGTACAATGTACCCCATACTCATTCACACAGGATGGGGGTCCGGGATCTGGGGGCCCCCTTGTTTAAGGGGGCTTCCAGATTCCGATAAGCCCCCCCACCCGCAGATCCTGACACCAACGGCCAGGGTTGTCGGGAAGAGGCTCTTGTCCTCATCAACATAGGGACGAGGTGCTTTGGGATGGGGGGGTGGTGCCCCAAGCACCAGGCATGTGGCCTGGTATGGTCCAGGAGGGGAGAGGGGGCGCTCGCTCGTCCCCACCCCCTTTCCTGGCCTGCCAGGCTGCGTGCTAAGATATAGGTCTGGTATGGATTACAGGGGGACCCTACACCGTTTTTTCGGCGTGGGGTTCCCCCTTAAAATCCATACCAGACCTAAGGGTCTGGTACCTCTTGGGGGGGAATAATTAAATTTATGCGGGAGTTCCCCTTCAAGATCCTCTGCACACAAGTCGTACCCCAAGTCGGATCCGACTTTTGGTGTGACTCCTATTCAAATCAGTGGGCTCCCATAGGAAACCATTGATTTTGAATAGAGGCAGAGAAATGTCTGGAGAGGCTTAATGCTATGTATACAATGTTAAGCCGTGCTTTTGAGTGGTTTGCCGGCTCAGCGTCAAAAACGCTCTAACGATGCAGCTTCGGAACGCGCGGGTCCTGGGTTCTTCTTACAGCTTAAGAACGCCAAAGCCATCTACAGCTCAAGAACGTCAATGTGTATATGAGGCCATAGAATAACATGGTGTGGCGTTCATAAGCTGTAAAAACAGATCAAAAACGCGGCGTTAATAACGCCCATGTGTATGAGGCCTTTGACTTTTTGTTTGTTGTGACCATCCCAGTCACATTGATCTGTGTAAGTTAGTTTCCTGTAGACTTCATTTCCAAGTCACGTATACTCTGTAACAAGCCACACACAGTTCAAAAATAATAGTTTTATATTGTGAGTGTCATCCACTGGTAATTTGATGCACCTATGCACTAAATTTAGGTGTTCACTAAATTCTTGCTTCAGATGTTTTTATCTTGACCCTTGTATTGATTGCATATCTGAACCCATGACCTGGTGGTGTTCAGTTGAAGGAGTTTTAACCTTCTTTATGTAGCACTGCCCCCTTTAGGGTTGCTTGAAGATTTGACTCCCCCTTGGCCTTCCTCCCCGGAGAGTCCTCCGCCACCCCTGACACTCTGGATTCACTCATATTGCAAATTGGAACTGACACCCTTGCAGTAATGAAGACCACACCAAAAGTCAGAAACTCACAAAGATCACAAAGATTACACACAGATTAACTTGGTTAAATCTGAGGAATAAGAGGGGTGGTCACTCAAACAGTGTTTACCACTCCCTGCTATTCACCAGCAGTTATAATAAATGAAACAATAGAAATTCCTCCAATTGAGTTTAATCAAATACCAGTGGGATCACTTGTAAGTGCTAAAACAGGGTATTAACTTGCAGTGAAATAATGTAAAGTAAAGTAATTATCCTTTAGAAATGAGTGAGCATAGGGTAAATTGATACCACTCAATAGAATTCAAATAAAACAGTACCACTCTATGTAATGCAAATAAAATAGTACCACTCTATTTAATGAAAATAAAACAGTACCACTCTATGTAATGCAAATAAAACAGTACCACTGTGTAACAATTTCAGCTCAATATTAAAACACATGTAGTATTAATTATCTATCTAAATCCTCCTGCTCTAATTCAGAGTTCTTAGGGGGGTGCAATAGCACTAAGCAAATGGCCTTGAGTATAATAAAGGGGGGATGAATAGCTGTGACTGCAGCAATCATGTATTGCAAAGTTCAGTAGATCTTCTGCTGGCTTATATTGAATGGAAGTTAGGTACCTAATAGCACTGTGTCCTCTAATCCTTGAGATGAGGCACAAACAGGGTTAAACTTCACTGAATTCAACAACCTTCCCAGTGATCACTGACCTGCAGGATAAACTGGCAACTTAACTGCAATCCAGTGCACTTTAACTGTTATCCAAATTGTGATTAGGATATTCCTTTAACCACCTCAATACTGGGAACTTTCACCCCCTTATTGCCCAGGCCATTTTTTAGCTTTCAGTGCTGTTGCACTTTGATTGACATTTGTGCAACACTGTACCCAAATTCATTTTTTATCTTTTTCTTCACACAAATAGAGCGTTCTTTTGGTGGTATATCTAATCACCGCTGGGTTTTTTATTTTTTACTAAAAAAAAAAGGACCAAAAATTTTGAAAAAAAAAAATAAAGTTTTCTTATTTTCTGTCAGTAAATTCTGTAAATAAGTATTTTTTTTCCTGGGCACTGGTAGGCTGCACTGATGGGCACTGATAGGCTGCACTGATGGGCACTGATGAGGTGGCACTGATGGGCACTGATGAGGCGGCATTTATGGGCACTGATTAGGGGACACTGATGAGGAGGCACTAATATGCCACATTGATGGGCACTGATAGGTGGCACTGATATACGGCACTGGTGAGCTCTGATAAGTGGCACTGGTGGGCCCTAATAGGTGGCACTGGTGGACACTGATGGGCAGCACTGATGGGCACTGATAGGCTGCATGGATAGGCAGCACTGATGGGCACTGATGGGTGACGCTGATGGGCACTGATGGGCAGCACTGATGAGCAGGCACTGATGGGCACTGATGGGAGGCATTGACTGGCATCACTTATGGGCACTGATTGGTGGCACTGATATGCACTGGTTGGTGTCACTGCTGGCACTGCTAGGGCTTTGCTGTAATCAGGGCGCTGATGATCAATGCCCTGATTACATACCCAGGTCCTCTGTGAGGGGGAGATGCCGCTGATTGGCACTCCTTGCCACATATTTTGTCAGTGTGAGGCAAGGAGAGCCAATTACCGGCTCTTCCTTGTTTACATGTGACTGGCTGTGATTGGACACAGCCAATCACATGTCTAAAGAGCTGCAGCCGCGGCTCTTTACACAGATCGGAGTCGTGCCATGTTCTAGCAACACAGAACGGCCACGATCGCCGTGCTGCGTGCTCCCGCGTGACCTCAATAGGGCACGTTTTGGGCGGCATCATATGACGTCTTCCCAGAACGAGAGCCGCACCGTCCCTCCGTCATTTGAAGGTGGGCAGGCGGCAAGTGGTTAAAGAAGAACTGCATTGACAAGATAAGTATTCTTATAGATGGGCTGAAACCCGCTCACCAAACCATGTAATAACTGCAGTTGATGGTCCGGCTGCTCAGATGACGATGATGCTAGCGCTGGAACTGATGGTAAAATACTTGCTCTTTGCTTTTGGGAAAAACAGCCTCCACTGCACTACTTGCAGTTCTCCCTGATCGATCGATGCGGCTGCTACTGTGACTACTGCTGCACTGGAACGGACTCAGATGTCTGTAAGCTGACTCTGCAGATCAGCCACCGGAACACTGTAGCACCCCAGCTGGCTGGGACACCGTAGAAACTCCACTGGCTGGAAAGCTGGAAGTAGGCCTCAGGCCATGGTTCCACTGCAAAAGGCACACAAGGTCCTTGCTGATTGATCACGCCATGCAAAGAGGCCGCAACAAGCTCCTCCCTTGACTTAAATAGGCTCTCCAATGAGGCCCTGTTTCTCCCAAGAGCACTCACTGCAGCACAGCCTGATGGGAAATGAAGTCTCTCCACAACAGAGTCTGATTACTTCTTTTTCCTTGTCACGCTACAAGTCCCACAAGGCATCATTCCTGCACAAATCCATTCTTATTAAGCAAACTAGCACTAGGAGGAATCCTTCACAGCATTAAATGGGCACAAATGTCTATATGCAGAGAAACACAGCTGGGCTCCTGGCTACATTTATGTATGAGTTGAGGCTACTATGGGGGAAACGAGTTCTCCCAATGCACAATGTACTATGTGTAAAATAGGTTGCAAAGGCAAGGAACATGCTGTATTTGATCTGATTCATCTGTAATGTTTCCTATGGTCTTCCACTCCGTCTGTCACCCACTTTTAATGCCATAATGCCATTTTAACATCTCTACTCCAATGATTTGACAACAGCTTCCACCTTCAGCCATGTAAGTCGAACAATTAGTATGTGTCCCAGATTTTTTGCCACCATACTTTTTTGAAAATATAATTAGAACAATGGCTTCATGAACTTTCACACTTGCAATCATTTTCTTGGCCAATTAACATCTGCCTCACAATACACTGAAGGTTGATTAACCTCCCTGACAGTATGATTCTGTCAGATTTTTACGTCTCAAAGCGGTACATTTTTTCACATAGAAATTTGGCGTTTTATATTGTAGGCCTGTTATTCTTAAGAATAACTCACTTAAATCTGTCCAAACAAGAATCTAGTAGACATCCCGGGTATGATAAAGTTTGAAACAACGAAACCATACATTATAATATAATAAATAACTATACATTATTATCAAAAATATTAATACAATAATAATAATATAATAATAATAAAATGTATTCAATAATGTAATCAAATCAAAACACTGAAATTTGCTCAGTTGCAGAATTGTCGCTGTCGTCACTTTCAGTGTCTGATGACAAATTTCTCCACGGATCAGTATCACTCAATTCTGCAAGTGATTCTTATTTACTATCGCTGTTTTCTAGCTGGTCCAAAACTGCTTTTCATGTAAAGGGACACTTTTTGGATGCCATGGACATTCTCAAGTTTTCAGGCAGAAAGAATGACATATATAATATAAAAGTGCATGCAGGGCACTGGACAAACCACTAGGGACAAAGGGGATGTGAAATGATTTGATACAGTAATGTAATCTGTAAGATTACAGTGTACTGTGTGTTTCACTTTTTGAATTTGCCGCCAGGCTCTGCTCCCATGCGACGCGACACTTGAGGGAATGGAGCCCGGAACCCAGAGGCAACGGGCAAAGATTCCGCCGGAGGACACAGCAGGGGGACATCACTGGATCCAGGGGACAAGGTAAGTAATTTTGCCTGGATCATGTGATGCAATCCCGCGTGTGGCTCGAGGTTACCGCTTTTGGTAATGAAAATTAACCCCGGGCCACACTCGGGATAACCGCTAAGGAGGTTAAGTGACTGAGTTACAGTATACATATGTAGCCATGGCCCCGACCCCTAGAGGCCTAATGGTGACCTCCAGAGTCAGGGAGAGCTGACATCCATCTTCATTCACAGTGTGGGTTACTAGGCATAGTGGGTGTACTGCAGGTAGAGTAAGTTGGGCACCAATAACTTTGAGAATGCAAAAAGAGATTTATTGTCGCTTAACAGAACTGGGGAGAGAGGGTTAGGGCCTGGACACCCTTAGGCAAATGAAAAACAGCTATACAGTTCAAGGGCCTTTAAGCTGGATTGCAGCAAACTGTATCTGTAGACTGTTGTCTCCTATAGCAACTGAAATTGTAACTTCAATGCAGATCACAACTCACAGTATCCCGTTAGATCCTCTCACTGAGCTCACAGTCTCTCACTAGACTCTTCAGATCCCAGCCACCACTGGATTCCTTGAGCTCCTTCACAACTAGCCCGCTGCGGCTTCCAAGTGTCACCCACACTGTCCCGCTGGGTCCCTGACTTGGCTCTTCAGCTAACCTGCTGAATCCTCTGCAAGCGCCATCCACACTGTTCCACTGGGTCCCTAGCTTGGCTCTACTGAAGCTTTCCCAACTTCTTCACCATCCCCTGCTAGTGAAAATGGCTGCTCTGGTACTTCTTCAGTCTCCACAGAACCTGGCCTCTGATAACAGAAGAGATTGTCCCTTGTTGGCGACTGTGTCCCCTTTACCTCTACCTCTGGTTCTCGCTTGCCTCTGGTAACAGGAGTGGTCGTTTCTGATGGCAACTGCTTTCCTTCACCTGTGACAGCAACTTGGTTCTCCGTTCGGCAGAACCCCTGCAACTTGGTTGGGCTCAAGGCCTGAAGCCCCAACCCCGAGCTGCTTGCTTCCAACCTGGATAGATCTTAGACCGCCTAGCAGCCAGGTACTCCCGGATAGGCCTCAGGCTTCTGGCCTAGCAGCCGAGAGCTTTTCAATACATGTCCACCCAGACAGCCGTCCAGGTGGCACAGAACCCCAATCACCTGCCCTTCCCGAATAAATAGACTCTCCCAGCAGGACAAGGGGCAAGAGACCCCTGCCAATTGGCTGAGACAACCTCTCAACCCCTAGTCTGGATTCACTATGCCCTTGTCAATATAATGCCACAGGCAACAATGCCACTCAATGACAGAAGAGAGAAGTGCATCAAACCCAGATTTAGCAAAGGTCAGTGGTAGAGTTGATCGAACCCTCCGATGTTCGGGTTCGGTGGGTTCGGCCGAACTTCGGGAAAAAGTCCATGTTCGGCACCGAACGTAATCCGAACTTTATCCCGGACCCTGAACCCCATTGAAGTCAACAGGGACCCAAACTTTTAGGCACAAAAATGGCTGTAACAAAGTCCTGGCAAGTGCTAGAGGCCTGCAAAAGGAAGTAAAATGGGGTAAGAGTTGGGCAAGTGCCCTACAAAAAAATGGGTATAGGGAAAATAAATAAAATTAAAATCATATAAAAAAAATGGGAAGGGGGGTGGATGTGGAGTAGGAGTCTAGAGGTTAACTAGGCCGTGACCGTGGCAGTGTAGGTGGAAGTGGCGGTGGTGGAGGAGTAGGAGGAGGTAGCCAACACTGTTTTTTTTTTTTTTTTGTTTATAATTGGGGTAGCCCCCAAAATATTGAGGCATATTCAAAAAAACAAGTATACGAATGGCTGTGTGAGTCTGGTCTAAATGTCTATTCTGCACAAGGTACAGACAAGTCTTGTGGGATCCATGCCTGGTTCATTTTAATAAACGTTAGCTTGTCCACGTTGGCTGTGGACAGGTGGCTGCGCTTGTCTGTGATAACGCCCCCTGCCGTGCTAAACACACATTCAGACAATACACTGGCTGCAGGGCAGGCCAGCACCTCCAAGGCATAAACGGCAAGCTCAAGCCATGTGGCCAATTTGGAGACCCAGAAGTTGAATGGGGCAGACCCATCAGTCAGTACGTGTAGGTGTATGCATACATACTCTTCCACCATGTTGCTGAAATGCTGCCTCCTGCTAAGACGTTGTCTATCGGCTGGTGGTGCTGTTTGTTGTGGCGGGCTGCTGACAAAGCTTTGCCACATTTCGGCCATACTAACCCTGCCTTCTGAGGTGCTGGGGGTGCCACAGCTGCGTTGGCGACCTCTTCCTCCTCCTCTGCCTTCGCCTTGTGCTTCCACTGAGCCCCCGGTGTCATTTGGGAATGCCCTCAGCAGCGCCTCTACCAGTGTGCACTTGTAGTCGCGCATCTTCCTCTCATGCTCCAGTGAGGGAATTAAGGACGGCACGTTGTCCATGTAACGGGGATCCAGCAGGGTGGCCACCCAGTAATCGGCAAACATTACAATGTGGGCAACTCGGCTGTCATTGCGCAGGCACTGCAGTATGTAGTCGGCCATGTGTGCCAGGCTGCCCAGAGGCAAAGACAAGCTGTCCTCTGTGGGAGGTATATCATCTGTGTCCTCCGTATCCCCCCAGCCACGCTCCAGTGATGCCCACGAGCTGCGTTGGGTGCCACCCTGCTGTGGTTCCTCCTCCTCCTCATGATCTTCCTCTTCCTCCTCGTCCTCCAGAACTGCTCCCTGCCTTGAATATTTTTGACCTGGCCTATGCTGGTGCAGGAACCCACCCTCTGAGCCACTTGCGAATGACTGGCCTGATAACCGTGGAAATGACCCCTCTTCCTCCTCCTCCTCCTCCTCATCCTCCTGTGCCACATCCTCTTCCATCATGGCCCGAAGTGTTTTTTCAAGGAGACATAGAAGTGGGATAGTAACGCTGAGAACAGCGTCATCGGCACAGGCCATTTTGGTGGAGTACTCAAAACACCGCAATACGCTACACAGGTCTCGCATGGAGGCCCACTCGTTGGTGGTGAAGTGTTGCTGTTCCGCAGAGCGACTGACTCGTGCGTGCTGCAGCTGAAACTCCCCTATTGCCTGCTGCTTCTCGCACAGTCTCTCCAGCATGTGCAAGGTGGAGTTCCACCTTGTGGGCACGTCGCATATGAGGCGGTGAGTGGGAAGGCCGAAGTTCCGCTGCAGCGCAGACAGGCGAGCAGCAGCAGGGTGAGAACGCCGAAAGTGCGCACAGACGGCCCGCACTTTATGCAGCAGCTCTGACATATCCGGGTAGTTTTTTAGAAAATTCTGTACCACCAAATTCAGCACATGTGCCAGGCAAGGGATGTGCGTCAAACGGGCTAGGCCCAGAGCCGCTACGAGATTTCGGCCATTGCCGCACACCACCAGGCCGGGCTTGAGGCTCAATGGCAACAACCACTCATTGGTCTGTTGTTCAATGCCCATCCACAGCTCCTGCGCAGTGTTGGGTTTGTCCCCCAAACATATCAGTTTTAAAACAGCCTGCTGTCGTTTCCCCCGAACTGTAAAGCTCGGGTACGTACCAAACTTTTTGGGTGTCCGGGAGCCGGACCCGAACCCGGAATTTTCAAAAAAAGTCCAGGTTCGGGTCCGGGGTTCTGGTATTTTATTACACGTGTTGAAAAGCTGCCAAGGGCAGCCAATCAACAAGTATTTCACTGGTTTTCCCTAGAAGCCATCACAGCCATGCCTACTAATGGCATGGCTGTGATTGGCCAGTGCACCATGTGACCCAGCCTCTATATGGGGCTGGAGTCACCGTGCTGCATGTCATATGCTCTCAGGATAGTTTAGGGAGAGAAAAAGAGCGAAGTTGGCAGCGCAATAACGGGAGGGAGGATTGGGAGAGCCTGGGCAGATTAAAGCTGGGGGCTCTTAGGGTGAGGGGGGGGGTCCTGGGTTTGCCCCCCGGTGGTTGGGCAGGTGGGGGGATGGCCGAGTGGCCTGGAGGAACAGTTGGCAATGTTCAAAGGTCTATATGTACAAACGTATGTACAAATGTCTGTATGTACAAAAGTCTTGGTATAGTCTATTTGCTGGGATGGTGGAAATCCACTGTAACACTGGTAGGCTGCACCACTAGGAAGTAACCGGACTCCTGTGGGTAACAAAGAACAAGAAAGGTGTGCCTCTAAGTGCAGTAGTGTAAAAACCAATTTTATTAAACAAGATTAAAACTACTCACAATGGTAGTATGCAGGTGCGCACTGCAGTGTCAGCCACTGCTGGCTATGGTTGTCCTTTGGTCTTTCTGGAATGGCTGCTAGTTTGAGGTCCTGGTCTGCCTGGCGGTGGTGGGCTGGGGGGGGCGTCGGTGGTTCCCGGCGTCTCCTCCTCTGGCTCCGGTGGGTTTTGGCGCGAACCACCGTTTGGGCGTTTGTTCGGTCCGTGCAGGGCAGATGCAGGTGGGCCTCTCGTCCAATGGGCAGCTGGAAACGGTGACGCGTTGTGGGGCTCCGCCCCTTCTTTAGGCCGTGGTTGTTGTCAATGGTGGTGGGGGGGATTTAACCACTTCAGCCCCGGAAGGATTTCCAGCTTTAGGACCGGAGCCCTTTTTGCAATTCGACACTGCGGTGCTTTAACTGACAATTGCGCGGTCGTGCAACGTTGCACCCAAGCGAAATTTGCGTCCTTTTTTCCCCACAAATAGAGCTTTCTTTTGGTGGTATTTGATCACCGCTGCGTCATTTCTGATCGCCGCTATAAACAAAAGAAGAGCGACAATTTTGCAAAAAAACCCAAATTTCTTACTTTTTGCTAACATACAAATCCAAAAAAAATATATAAAAAAAAATTTTTTTTCACATTTTTGGCCGATTTATATTCTTCCTCATATTTGTGATAAAAAAAATCGCAATGGGTGTTTATTGATTGGTTTGCGCAAAAGTGGTCGCGTTTACGGATGATGAGAATTAATTTTTGGGGTTTTTATTTTATTTATTTTTTTACTAGTAATGGCGGCGATCTGCGATTTTTAGCGGTACTGCGATATTGGGGCGGACATGTCGGACCATTTTGACACTTTTTTGGGACCATTGGCATTTATACAGCGATCAGTGCTATAAAAATGCACTGATTACTGTGTAAATGTCATTGGCAGTGAAGGGGTTAACCTGCAGGGGG
This sequence comes from Glandirana rugosa, assembly GCA_018402905.1. Taxonomy (NCBI): domain Eukaryota; kingdom Metazoa; phylum Chordata; class Amphibia; order Anura; family Ranidae; genus Glandirana; species Glandirana rugosa. The sequence goes on from BLSH010389076.1 coordinate 647,122, forward strand.
CGCTCTAAGGGTTAACTATGTTCCCTGGGCGTGTTCTAACTGTGGGGGGACTGCCCTAGCTGGGGAAGGGAAGTGGTCACAGCCCTTCCCCCTTCACAGAACGGAGGTCCGTGTTTACATACACGGACCTCCGTTCCTTCACTCCGGGGGAGCCATCGCGGTAGCCGGCGGCAATCGAAGCCGCCGCACCCGCTCCCTGGCCCTCCCCGAACACAGTGAGCGCGCGGGCGTGCCTCCGGCGGCGCGCGCTCACTAGGCTCGATCCCGCGGCCGCCGTCATATGACGGCGATTTGCGCAGGAGAGCCAGCTTGTCGCCGTCAATTGCCGATCGGCGGTCGGCAAGCGGTTAAGGGAGGGGTTTATGTTCAAACTACACCTCCTTGGAAAAGTTGGTGCTGATTGGAGGGTCAGACATAGTACGGCAGCAGACAACCGTGGGGGGAGGGATGGTACAGATGTATACATACACAAATAGAATACCATGGGTAAATGGCAAAAGAATATAAAAGCGTTACAGTCAGAGCTTTAAGACCATATAAAATTCTATATAAAATTCCATATAAAATACCAAAAATTTGCCACATTTAAGAATATTTCAGCGTTCTAACAACGTTAAAATAAACTATTAATACAGTAATAGTTCTAGATTAAACGCCTTAAAATGGACAATTAAACTGGTGACTGGTAAGAACTGGTATTCATACGAAATTTGTGAAATGTTATAAAATTGTTATAAGATTATTATAAGATACCACAACTCTATACGGTCTATACATTCCATAAAATTTTTTGTTACATTTTTTTAAAATTGTGTAAACCGATATGTGAACCATATATGAGATATATAAAACCATTGCATATCAAGAGTATGTGGAGATCTATAATCTATAAAATATATATGATGAATGAAATATATCAAACATATATATATAAACATATATGAAATTTTTTTTAATTTTTTTAAAACATTATATAAAATTATATAAAGGGACTGGTGCGGGGGTTGCCAGGGTAAAATGGGGCAGCGGGGGTTATGGGTGAAGCAGATAAAGCACAGCATGGGGCATATTTAACCGTGAACGGTATAAGATGGGGGGTGTCCTAAGGCGTCCTGGGGGCCGGCATGTGTTGTGGATAAAAAGAAGGCTTGGGGCTGTGGGGACCTGCTGTGTTCTTCAGGCTGGATGATCAGAAATGGATGCTGTTGAGGTGTTCTGGCTGAAGTTTGTTTATCAAATGAAGACGTTACTGTCAATTTCCTCATTGAGTCCTCCTGGTGATAAAAGATCTAAATGATATATCCAATACATCTCCTGTTGGCATAGCTTTTTATATCGTTCTGCTGGTGGTAGGGTATTGGGTATGGCTTCAATTATCCATACTTTGAGTCCAGCTGATGTCTGGTCGTGGTGTGTCAGGAAGTGTCTGGGCACACTGTGGTTGTCTTTGCCGCCTTCCACAAACCTGCGATGTTCGCCAAATCTCTGTCTTAGGGGCCTGATGGTACGACCCACATAGTATAGATTACAAGGGCATGAGAGGCAGTATATGACATGGAACAATTATAAAATGGGGAGATCTGGTATGTTTTGCCTTTAATGGTGAAGTGTTTCTGTCCATGGTTTACATGTTTACACGTCAGGCATAGTGTTTTCTTGCACTGATACATGCCCACCAATGGGATGAGGCATAGCTGGTTAGGGCCTTTCTTGGGAGATGATTTCAGCTTACTGGGAGCTATCCTGCTTTTGATGTTCCTGGCTTTCCGGTAGGTTACACTGGGGCGGGGAGGCAGAATGGTTTTGAGGTGTGGGTCTTCAAGAAGTATTGGCCAGTGTTTGTTGATGACTCCTTCCATTTTCTTGTGCTGGTTGTGGAACTGGGTGGTGAATCTGATAGAGTTGGTGTTTTGTTGACGGGCGGCATGAGCGGAGGTGGAGGGGAGAGTAGCACAATCTAGGTGGGCTTTTGCGACCAGATCAGGCAGGAAACCTTTCTGGATGAATTTTTCAGTTAGGGGTTTGCTGAGAAGATGGTAGTCGCTGTCTTGCGTACAGTTCCTCCTGAGTCTACAGAATTGGCTCTTGGGTATATTTTTTATCCACCTTGGGTGGTGACAGCTTTGAAAGTGTAGGTATGAATTTCCGGCTGTTGGTTTGGTATAGTTCTTTGCCATGATGGTGGATCCTTGGTGGAACAGGGTCAGGTCTAAGAATGCAATCTCATCGACGGCGTTGGAGGAGGTGAATGATAGGCCAAACTTGTTGTTATTGCAATACTCAGTGAACTGCTGGACCGATGTGTCTGTACCGTCCCAAATGATTAAAATATTGTCTATATATCGACCATAAAATATTATGTGGGCGGCAAACGGGTTGTTGTGCCATATGTGGGTGAGCTCCCAATGACCCATGGTTAGGTTGGCCTAGGGAGAGATACTAGTACTGGTGCTTTGAGGGACAGATTGCACACCTCATCCTGCTGCACAGAACGATCTGACTGGGAAAGATTATTCTTCTAAAATCATCATCAAGTTGTACAGGGAAAGGTTCCAGCTGTTGCTTTAAGGGAAAGATCAGTGTTCTAAAATCATCATCAAGTTATTCAGGGAAAGGTTCCAGCTTTTGCTTTAAGGGAAAGATTAGTGTTCTAAAATCATCATCAAGTTGTACAGGGAAAGGTTCCAGCTGTTGCTTTAAGGGAAAGATTAGTGTTTTAAAATCATCGGCTACTCCTATAGAGCAGTGTGTGGGAAAAGCCTATTGCAGGGGCATAGAGCCATATTAGTGTTCTAAAATCATCTTCAAAGTGTGTGGAAAAAGCCTATATCAGCCGCAGGGAGCCATATTAGTGTTCTAAAATCATCTTCAAATTGTGTGGGAAAAGCCTATATCAGCCGCATGGAGCCATATTAGTGTTCTAAAATCATCTTCAAATTGTGTGGGAAAAGCCTATATCAGCCGCAGGGAGCCATATTAGTGTTCTAAAATCATCTTCAAATTGTGCGGGAAAAGCCTATATCAGCCGCAGGGAGCCATATAAGTGTTCTAAAATCATCTTCAAAGTGTATGGGAAAAGCCTATTGCAGGCGCAGGGAGCCATATTAGTGTTCTAAAATGTAGAACACTAATATGGCTCCCCACGGCTGATATAGGCTTTTCCCACACAATTTGAAGATGATTTTAGAACACTAATATGGCAAGGGATGTGCGTCAAATGGGCTAGACCCAGAGCCGCTACGAGATTTCGGCCATTGTCGCACACCACCAGGCCGGGCTTGAGGCTCAGAAACAGAACACTGTTTCCCTTGTGCGTGTAGCTGGCACACATTGACCACGTCCTCTCCTTCCAACAGGAGGTTCACCAACACCACCAACACCAGCAGCACCAGCATCACCAGCTGCACCATGACCACGTCCCTTATTTGCTCTCCTCATTGTGCCCGCAAATGTACTATGTAGCCATATTTAAGTATTTATTAATACCAATTAATACCTTCTTTTTTTTTGAAAACACCAATGTAGACTGACTTTATTTTGGTGCAAGAAATGCACCGCTCACACCAACAGCTGGAAGCTCTCCCTTTAGAACTAGGAGATGATTTTTGAACAATAATCTGTCCCTCTAAGCAACAGCTGGAACCTGGCTCTATTGGAGTAGCCGATGATTTTTGAACAATAATCTTTTACTTACAGCAACAGCTAGAACCTCTCCCTTTAGAACTAGCAGATGATTTTTGAACAATAATCTGTCCCTCTAAGCAACAGCTGGAACTTGGCCCTATAGGAGTAGCCAATGATTTTTGAACAATAATCTGTCACTTACAGCAACAGCTAGAACCTCTCCCTTTAGAACTAGGAGATGATTTTTGAACAATAATCTGTCCCTCTAAGCAGAAGCCTCTACCTAGTGCAGTCAGATTGTTCTGCAATGCAGGGTTTGATCTGCAATCTGTCACTCAATGCAGCAGTATGTGAAATCTCAAATTACTCCACAATCAGATCGTTGTGTAATGCAGCCTGAGGTCTGCAATCTGTCCCTCAGAGCAACAGTAGTAGTAATCTCAGGATGCAGGATGAGATGTTAAAATGTCTGCAATCTGTCCCTCACAGCGCCGGCAGCTTCCTCTCCCTACACTAGTCAGAGTCTCAGAGAGCATGTGACTGCAGCATCAAGTGACTCCAGCTTATAAAGAGGCTGGGTCACATGATGCACTGGCCATTCACAGCCATGCCATTAGTAGGCATGGCTGTGATGGCTTCTAAGGGCAAACCAGTGAAACGCTTGTTGACTGGCTGCCCTGCAGCTATTCAACATGCGTGATCAACTACCAAGACTCAGAACCCGAACCCGAACGTTTTTTGAAATGTCCGGGTTCGGGTCTGGGTCCCGGATGCCCCAAATTTCAGTACGCTCAACACTAGTCAGTGGATCTCCCAATTAGCCAGGCTGGTTACCATCAACCAAAAATGCAGAAAAAAATGCATGATACAAATATATATAAAATAGATATAAATTGAGTTGCAGTTCAGTGAGTAAAATAAGTATTTATTCACCAAGAAAACATGACTTAGTACTTTGTGGAGAAATCCTTATTAGCAAGCACATTTCTTATAGCAGGTGTGCACACATTTCAGGAGGGATTTTTGTCCACTCTTCATTACAGATCTTCTTTAAATCCTTAAGGTTTCTTGGCTGTCTCTTGGCAACTCGAAGTTTCAGCTCCCTCCATACATTTTCAATAGGATTAAGGTCTGGAGACTTGCTAGGCCACTCCATGACCCTAATTTGCTCCTTCTTGAGCCATTCCTTTGTTGCCTTGGCGGTATGTTTTGGGTCATTGTCATGCTGGAAGACCCATCCACGGTGAGTCGTTAATGCCAAACAGCTCAATTTTGATCTCATCTGACCACAGCACTTTCTGCCAATCCTTCACTGAATCATTTAGCTGTTCATTGGCAAACTTCAGACGAGCCTGTGCATGTGCCTTCGTGAGGAGCGGGACCTTGCTGGCAATGCAGGATTTTAATCCATGGCAGCATATTGTGTTATCAATGGTGTGTTTGGTGACTGTGGTCCCAACTGCCTTGAGATCATTCACAAGCTCCTCCCGTGTAGTTCTGGGCTGATCCCTCATTTTTCTCATGATCATCCTTACCCCATGAGGCGAAATCTTGCATGGAGCTCCAGACCGAGGGCGATTGATGCTTATTTTGTATTTCTTCCATTTGCGAATAATCGATCCAACAGTTGTCTCCTCACCAAGCTTCTTGCTGGTGGTCTTGTAGCCCATTCCAGCCTTGTGCAGGTTTACAATCTTGTTCCCAGTGTTGCCAACCTACCAGATTGAAATTTACTGACACGACACCCAAAATTTACTGGCACAGCCAAGTTTTTACTGGCATTTTACAAAAGTTACAAAATTACAGTTTTAAGTGTAAATGTCAGTATTTAAGCTACAAGCAAGCACGCTGTGTGATTTAAGGTAGATAGCAAGGTAAAAAAAACATATTTCTGTTATTTTCAATATAATAAGGGCAGATTATTTAGTCTATCAGTTTTGTCACCTATGTCAAATTGTAGAGATTTCCCCTTAATTTCTGTTCTGTAACCACCACAGAAAGTGAGGTGAAATCCCCGGTAGCCACTAGGATCACCAGAATTTAGGTCCCCACTTCTAAAGACCTCCTGTCTCCATCACCTCCTGTTTTTATCCCTCCAGTCTCCATCCCTCCATCACCCCTCATCTCCATCACAGCGTCCCCCCGTCTCCATCCCTCCATCACCCATCATCTCCATCCCCCCGTCTCCATCCCTCCATCACCTCTTGTCTCCATCACACAATGCCCCCCCCATCACTTCCTGTCACCATCCCTCCATCTCCATCACACCATCCCCATCACCTCCTGTTTCGATTACACCATCCTTCCATTACCTCCTGACACTTATCCAGTGCACACTGCACTCATACAGCGCACACTCACACTAAGAAAGAGAGACTCCTGCAGCCTGGCTCGCGGCTGTCTGTCAGAGTGAGCAGAGACAGTGTGGGTGTCAAGCAGTCACCCACTCACTGTACCGACTCTTTTTGGCTGGCTTGAAGAGGAAGCGCACTGTACTCACCACTGTCACCAGGAGGGCTGCAGGGTCAGCCAGAGCAGGGAGGCAGGCAGGAATCAGAAGGATCCATGCATCCAGAGTGTCTCAGGTGGTCAGGTGCTGGCTGGTGGTGGTGTGGCGGGAAAATACAGTAACCTCATTTGAGGGCGGATGGGCTGGGCAGAGGCACTAGCTGGCAGCAGGAGGGAGTGGTAGTCCAACTCATCTCAGGGTCAGGATTGGATCTTCTCACTCGCCGCTCAGGAATTTCCGTAATTGCACATGCGCAGCTCTGACCGGAGCCAATGGCCACCATTTTTACTGGCATTTTTCGGCTGCTACGGACTTTTATGGACACCCAAAAAACTGTCCTGTTTTTACTGGCTGTCCGTAAATTTACGGACGGTTGGCAACACTGCTTGTTCCTGATGTCCTTTGACAGCTCTTTGGTCTTGCCCATGATGGTGAGGCTTGAATGGAAGAAAGATTCTGTGGACAGGTGTCTTATATACACATAACAAGTTGTCATTAGGAGCACCTTCTTAAACTGACAAGGCTAATATGTCCTGCCACATGAGCACATACTGTAGCCAGTCTGCGGGAGCCAGAATTATTTTTGGTTGGTAGGGGTCAAATACTTATTTTACTCACTGAACTGCAACTCAGTTTATAATATTTGTATCGTGTGTTTTTTCTGATGGATATTTTGTCTCTATCATTTAAAATACACTTATAATAACATTTATAGACCTTTCAATTCTTTGTAAGTGGGAGAGAAAATTGAGTACTGTCCGTGTTACTTTTTTTATTTGCACTAACATGAAATTTTTCAGGACAAGCTTTCGGGGTGTGTTCCCTTCTTCAAGGTCCAAGCAGTACTGAGTAAGTGGGCAAACTTACAAAATCTGCAGGGGAACAAATAATTATTTCTCCAGTGTATATATGTTGTGTTTGATTGTAAATTAGGCGTGAATTTCAGAGATTTCCAGTAGGGTGGTCAAGAGGGCTTTGTAAGTATTGGGGTCATGGAAGGTAACATAAACAGCCTCAAATCTGGCAGCCCAGTTATCAACCCTTTCCAGATTTTCTTTAGATTGTTGTCTAGCTGTACTAATATGAATGGCATACTGGCCTCTTATGAATGCTTTTGAAGGAGTAATTAACTATACTGTACTTGCTTGACTGAAGTTAATTTGACTTTTTCAGAACCTTTTTGCACCCTTGCACATTGAGTAGTATTTGATTAAATTTTACATGTATGCACTGTTTCTAGTGCAGCAGTATTTCAAATAAGCTTTATTCATTTTTCAGTTTGAGGCATATTAGTGTTTGTTTTTATTATAGAAATAGCACATAATTTACTTTTTTGATCTGCCCCTATGGAAAGCATGCATAACTTGGCATATCAAGAATTCTTTCCTAAAGTCCTGACAGCCTGACACTTAGAACAGAAAAGCCAAAGCAGCCAGCTTCTTATTCATGAGGGGAATTGACACCTCAGATGCAAACTCTCACCTTATAAAATAAATAGCAGCCCTACCCGCTGTGATCCAACAGACCATTTTGCTCCAGGTTTTTCAGATCAGGCCATTTCTTGCAAGTAGATAAAACACTGTCCAAGTACCTGGGCTTAATTAATTTGGCACAAATGATGCTGTGATCTCTATACACTCACGACATAATCATCCAAAATTGGCTTGAGCAAGGCATTCCATGTTTCCCTGCGTCTAGTGGCAGCAGCTTGATCCTGTTCCCAGTGGCAGCTGGTGACATTTTAGGATGGGGTGGTGCCAGACCCCGCCCTTCCTTTTCGACCCCTCCCAATTCTCATAATCCACCCACTCCTTCCCCCGTATTGCACTTGCTTCCACCTATAGTATCAGGAGTACACAGCTCAGTTTCACAGGACAGAGTATACAGCTCAGCATTACAGATCAGGGTATATAGCTCAGCCTCACAGATCAGGGTATACAGCTCTACATTACAGATCAGGGTATACAGCTCCACATTACAGATCAGGATATACAGCTCCACATTACAGATCAGGGTATATAGCTCCACATTACAGAACAGGGTATATAGCTCAGCCACAGGGTATATAGCTCCACATTACAGATAAGGGTATATAGATCAGCCTTAGGGTATATAGCTGAACATTAAAGATCAGGGTATATAGTTCAGCCTCAGAGTATATAGCTCCACATCACAGATCAGGATATACAGCTCAGGCTCAGGGTATATAGCTCCACATTACAGATCAGGGTATACAGCTCAGCCTCAGTGTATATAGCTCCACATTACAGATCAGGGTATATAGCTCAGCCTCCGGGTATATAGCCCCACATCACAGATCAGAGTATATAGCTCAGCCTCAGGGTATATAGCTCCACATCACAGATCAGGGTATATAGCTCCACATCGCAGATCAGGGTATATAGCTCAGCCTCAGGGTTTATAGCTCCACATCACAGATCAGGGTATACAGCTCCCCCACCCCCCGGGACGTGGCACTCAGTGATGGGAGCTGGCGGCACTGTGAAAGGCATCCATACAAATCCCTGGCACTTATCTCTCAATGGATGTTTAAACTACATGGGGACTGTGTCCTCTCCTGTGGGCAGAGCAGCGGCTGCAGAGGTGCCTGTTCCAGCGGGTGTCTCCTTTGTGTTTCCTTTTCCTTAGGGCCTGATGCTTTGGCCAATCGGGAAACAGGTCTCACCGATCTACCTCTTGATTGTGGGGGAGGACCCCTAGTGTGAAAATAGTGAAAATGAATTCTCTATGGTCACACAATTGGGTGGGATTGGGGGGGCACTCTCTACGCCCCAAGCTCACCCTATCTTGAAGCCTAATAGAGCCTTTGGCTTTAATCATGTGCTTCAAAATACACACCCCTGCCTATCCCCACAATGGTAATCCATGCGCCCGGCATCCTGAAAGGGGCTGAGCGCATAGATAGGGGACGGCTGAGGTGTTAGGGGGCTGCACCCATGCGCCCTCAATCCACTGTTCCGTAGCTCAGTTTCAGGGTCTTGGCGATCTTTTTATAGCCTAGGTCATCTTTATGTAGAGCAACAATTCTTTTTTTCAGATCCGCAGAGAGATCTTTGGCATGAGGTGCCATGTTGAGCTTCCAGTGACCAGTTTTAGAGAGTGAGAGAGATGACACCAAATTTAATACACCTGCTCCCCATTCACACCTGAGAGCTTGTAACATTAATGAGTCACATGACACCGGGGAGGGAAAATGGCTAATTGGGCCCAATTTAAACATTTTCACTTAGGGTGTACTTACTTTTGTTGTCAGCGGTTTAGACATTAATGGCTGTGTGTTGAGTTATTTCGAGGGGACAGCAAATTTACACTGTTATACAAGCTGTACACTCACTACTTTACATTGTAGCAAAGTGTCATTTCTTCAGTGTAGTCACATGAAAAGATATAATAAAATATTTACAAAAATGTGAGGGGTGTACTCACTTTTGTGAGATACTGTATATTTGTGTACAATAAAATGGATTTATACAGTGCTTTGGCTATCAGAACAATTGTACAAATACATGCTATCTGGTTGAGTCCGTAACTAGTTTTTTTATTCTTAGGTAATTAAGTATAAGACACACAACAAAGAGTATGGTCAATGCCATCATTAACTAAAAAACTGTTCACGAATGGCAAGTGGTGGATCAGTCAAAAATTAACTGGGCTTTTTTGAGGGTTTACTTGAGTAGTAAATGTATCTCCCTCACACCCTTATATTTACCTGGATCATATCTCAATCCAGTGCCCATCTGCAGCAGCCCTCTCCTCTCTCTCTCTGTTCACAGAGGCAGCAGCTGAGCCATTGGTTCTTGCTGCTATCAATCAAATCCTGTGAGCAAAGAGTGAGACTGAGTCGCACTGTATGTCAATAGATGCATACAGCCCGTCTCAGGAGCAAGCCCAAAGGTGTGTCCCCATAGGAAGTAGCTTGCTATGGTGGCATACTGAGAAAAGGAGGAGCCTGGAGCGCCGACGGGACCCCAAAAGTGGAGGTTTGGGGCGATTCTGTGCAATACCATTGTACAGAGCAGGTAAGTATAACATGTTTATTTCCCCCAAAAAAATAGCCTTTACAAATTACAAACACTTTAAGTTACACGTTTTTATTCTAGGAAAATTTTATCCACAGGCAATATTTGATTTATTTAAACCAATTTTGTTCCCATCTGACCTAAAATCATCACACACTGAGTCTCTGTCACACACAGCTTGAACTTGCAACTGTGCCAAACAATCATCTCCTCTTATGTAGCAAATGAACCCAAAGCTACTTGTACAATCTCCTCCTCTGACACATTTTCAATATCTTCAATATAACTACACCTGTCCATTGACTTGCAGAAATGACAAATCTACCAGAATGTAGCAGGTCAATCAACGCAATAATTTCTCTGATATGCTTTGACAAGAGAATAACGTATTTCCACTTTCCAAAATTAAATTTTAATACTTTATAACCACATGATAACTTTTTCATTAGCGTCTATCACATTCAATTATTGCATTGAACAAAGAACTGAGATCAACACACTTTTTCAGTCATGTACGTACACCTACAAGTCAGCTGAGTAACCACACCACACTCTCCCACAGTTCTACTTGTTAGAGTTTCATTAAAAGAGGTCAAAAAATTATTTTTATGCCCTTGAAGGAAAGTAGATTTGCACTTAAATGTAGATTTCAATGCTATATTTCAGATATGTAACACACATAAGGCAAAGGAGGTGGGATATCCAAAATCTACACAGGGCTCCTATAAATCTTTAGCTAGATGTTGCTGGGTGGGTCTCACTATTCAGTAGCATTAAACAGCTTTCTTCTGGAGTTGAGCGGCAACAAAACTTGAGGTTCTGGTGTTTCTCTCTCTTACGCCCACAAAGCCTGGACTCCGGTCACTGGGGCTTTAATCCAGGTACACGGCTTGTTCCAGGTTTCCTATCCACAGAAGGAAAGGGCTAACAAGGAAAGTTTGAGAACATTGGGGTTAATTTACTAAAACTGGAGAGTGCAAAATTTGCTGCAGCTATTCAGCCAACTTCAGCTTGTTCAATTAAGCTTTGACAAAAAAAAATATTTAGTATATAGATCTGGTCAAATATCGTTGTGTGCCGTCATCCCTTAAATACATACATAGAACAGATGCCCCTCTTGGGAATGGGAGTATAAAGGCACAAACTAAAGTGTATTAAAAATAAAAGGTTTTGGTCATTTATTGGTATAGGCTAGGATGGGAAGTGTTATTATAATGGGGGATTTTAATTACCCAGATATTAACTGGGAGGAAGGTACTGCACATTCAGCTAAGGCTCGCCATTTCCTAAATGTCCTGCAGGACAATTTTATGGATCAAATAGTAAATGCACCAACAAGAGAAAAAGCATTATTAGACTTTCTGATCATTAACAACACAGACCTGATCACAGACGTGGAAGTAAGGGGCAATCTAGGAAATAGCGATCACAGGACAATTAGATTCAGTATAAATTACACAAATAAGAAACTTAAGGGGAATACAAAGACGCTGAATTTTAAGAGAGCCAACTTCCATAAACTATGCTTCATGCTGGAAGATATTAGCTGGGATAAAATTCTAGGAACAATGAATGCGGAGGAAAAATGGGAGTGCTTCAAGAACACACTAAACAAAGGGAATAAATTTAAAAGGGCTAACCAAAGACCAGGATGGCTTAACGCCGACGTAAAGGAACACATAAAAGCAAAGGAGAAGGCCTTCAAAAAATATAAAACACGCAATAAGGAATGCAAAGGGGCAATCAGAGCAGTTAAGATAGAACATGAAAGACACATAGCAGAGGAGAGTAAAAGGAATCCCAAGAAATTCTTTAAGTATATAAACAGTAAGAGAGGGAGGTCAGATCATGTTGGCCCCATAAAGAATGATGAAGGTAATCTGGTTGCAATGGATGGAGAAATGGCAAAGGTGTTAAACTAATTTTTCTCCTCAGTATTCACGAAGGAAACCGGGGGCTCAATTATTCAGAACCACAATGCTGATCCTCACGGCACGTCACAGGAAACACCCTCATGGTTAACTGAGGATAAAATCATAAATAGGCTTGAAAAACTGAACACTAATAAGTCACCGGGACCAGATGGCTTACACCCTAGGGTCCTTAAGGAACGTAGCCAAGTTATTTCCAGACCCTTGTACCTAAGCTTTAAGAGCAGTTTTCTGACTGATACCAGCTGATTGGAAGATTATTGTAAAGAGAACGGTATCATTAGTGGTAATAAGCATGGGTTCATGAAGGATCGTTCTTGCCAAACCAATCTATTAACCTTCTATGAGGAGGTGAGCTGCCATCTAGATAAGGGAAGGCCTGTAGACGTGGTGTACCTGGATTTTGCAAAAGGATTTCATACAGTTCCCCATAAACGTTTACTGTACAAACTAAGGTCCCTCAACATGGATCAAGGGGTGAGCACCTGGATTGAAAATTGGCTACAAGGGCAAGTCCAGAGGGTGGTGATAAATGGGGAGTACTCAGAATGGTATGGTGTAGAAAGTGGAGTTCCCCAAGGTTCTGTCCTGGGACCAATCCTATTCAATATATTCATAAACGACTTGGAGAATGGGGTGAAGAGCTCAATCTCAATATTGGCCAAGCTAAGCAGAGCAATAAACTCTCCACAGGATGTGGAAACCTTGCAAGAAGATCTGAATAAATTAATGGGGTGGGCAGACAAGTAGCAGATGAGATTTAACGTAGAAAAATGTAAGATAATGCATTTGGGCGCCAAGAACAAAAAAGCAAACTACTCACTAGGGGGAGAGCCTCTGGGGGAATCTAGAATGGAAAAAGACCTAGGGGTCCTAGTGGAGAACAGGCTCAGCAGTGGCATGCAATGCCAAGCTGCTGCAAGCAATGCTAACAAGATGTTGGCATGCATCAGGAAAGGGGTCAACTCCAGGGATTAAACAATAATTCTCCCACTATACAAATCTCTGGTGAGGCCGCACCTGGAGTATGCCGTCCAGTTCTGGGCACTAGTCCTCAGGAAGGATGTGCTGGTATTGGAAAGGGTACAGAGAAGGGCCACAAAGCTTATTAAGGGATTGGAGGACCCAAGTTATGAGGAAAGATTACAGGTACTGAACTTATTCACTCTGGAGAAGAGACGCTTGAGAGGGGATATGATTTCAATGTACAAATACTGTACCGGTGATCCCACAGTAGGTACAAAACTATTCCGGGCAAGGGAGCACACACGCAGCCATTCACTAAAAATGGAAGAAACGCGGTTTAGACTTAAAAAGCGTAAAGGGTTCTTTACGGTGAGAGCAGTGAGGATGTGGAATTTTCTTCCACAAGCAGTAGTCTCTGCTGGGAGTCTAGAAAATTTCAAATTCCATTAGATGGGATAGGGACTACAACATTGCGGGGTATACAATTTAATACTGATATTAAAAACACACACATAGGTTGGACTTGATGGACTTGTGTCTTTTTTCAGCCTCGTTTACTATGTAACTATATGTAAAAGGCATCCTAGAATAGACATCCTAGAATACATATTGTTCACAACGATTGATATATGTGTAGCTCCCTCTACAGTTAGGTAGGTGCTAGATGTCAGGATTTTTGACAGGAGAGGTAAATTTAGTCAGACCTGGCTGGAAGTCAGGCCTGAATGTTTTGATTCTGGGCAGGGGAGTGGCCTAGGGAGTGACTGGTGACTGCAGTTCAGAAAGTTCTGGAAGAAAGGGTGGGGGAAAGGAAGTGAAACTTGCTGCGGTATCTTAGGAACTCTGACCAATTCCCAACCTGGATTGGTAGGGGGGCAGGCCTCCTTAAATACCTGGGGTCAGTCCAGTCTGACAAGGGAGTTCAGATGGAAGAGATGGAGAAGGAGTACTGAGGCTGTTGGGGCCTTAAGGGGGGGGGTGACCTCAGCCTGGGGCTCGGGTGCATCCAGGAGGATAGAGAGATCCTGGAGGAAAGGTGCAAGTGAGAGAGCAGGAGGAGGACAGCAGGAGAGAATACTGCCAGGAAAGTCTCCAGGAGAGGAACTGTGTCAGGAGTGATACACACCCTGGGAAGCTGGAAGAGGCACGCCAGAGCAGATTGGGATGATAGACAGTCTGAGAAGTGTGCAAGAGCCAGTTGGGACTGTGGTGTCACAATGGCAGTGGAGAAGGCTGTTGGAACCAGGAGGGCTGGCGGGGCCTGGAAGAAGATGGGCTGGGAGCAGTAGCCCATCATGGCTAGCTAGTACCACAACTAACTTTTCATACACTACACTGTGTGCAGAATTATTAGGCAAATTAGTATTTTGACCACATCATCCTCTTTATGCATGTTGTCTTACTCCAAGCTGTATAGGCTCGAAAGCCTACTACCAATTAAGCATATTAGGTGATGTGCATCTCAGTAATGAGAAGGGGTGTGGTTTAATGACATCAACACCCTATATCAGGTGTGCATAATTATTAGGCAACTTCCTTTCCTTTGGCAAAATGGGTCAAAAGAAGGACTTGACAGGCTCCGAAAAGTCAAAAATAGTGAGATATCTTGCAGAGGGATGCAGCACTCTTAAAATTGCCAAGCTTCTGAAGCGTGATCATCGAACAATCAAGCGTTCCATTCAAAATAGCCAACAGGGTCGCAAGAAGTGTGTGGAAAAACCAAGGCGCAAAATAACTGCCCGTGAACTGAGAAAAGTCAAGTGTACAGCTGCCAAGATGCCACTTGCCACCAGTTTTGCCATATTTCAGAGCTGCAACATCACTGGAGTGCCCAAAAGCACAAGGTGTGCAATACTCAGAGACATGGCCAAGGTAAGAAAGGCTGAAAAACGACCACCACTGAACAAGACACACATGCTGAAACGTCAAGACTGGGCAAAGAAATATCTCAAGACTGATTTTTCTAAGGTTTTATG